>WKFP01014711.1:605371-639263 GCA_011057875.1 Pterocles orientalis | reverse complement strand
GAGATTTTGTGTTATTAGTGGATGGTAAAATACTCATGGATTGTCTTTACCAAGTGATTTTCCTTTTCCCTTGACTCTGTTGTATACCCCACATTTTCCCTTTTCCCTAAACAATTATATGCATTAAAATTATAAGCCAATATGCAATTCTTTGGTGTCGTTTCGCCTTAGTTTGCCCCAAGGGAATGTATATATAGAACCTCCGCAAACCCCACTCGTCCCACCCAGGGTGGGTCTATGAGCTGGGTCTCGACAGCATGATGGCAGCTTTGGAAGAAGCACACATCACTACAGAGGATTAACAAGTTGTAAGTAGTATTTCTTGTATCATATACCTTGATCTGAGCTTTTTACCTACTGGAGAGGTGATCTCTGGCAATCTACAGCATTAACAGAATTTGAGAATATCTGGATAACTTAAAAGATTAATAAGACTATCTGGGTAACTTTCTGTTTATTCTTTTAACAACCTGACAGGCACTTATTAAAAGGAATATTTTATCTCAAAACTTGCAATCGTTCTGACAAGCTGTTTCAAAGACAAGACTTCGCCTGCCCAGGAGAAAAGTAGTTTCCATCTTTTACTAGCCTTGCACATTTGGTCAGTGAATGAAAACTTTTTTTTTAATTTCTGTAAGTTTTACAGAGTCTTGAGATCAGTATATCATGACACTCTCAGACACTCACTCTTCAGCCAGCACCATCCATTCCTGTATTTGAACAGCTGATGATAGTCCAGCAGGAGGATTAAGGCCTAGAATACTCTGCACCACCTTGTTTTTGGTTGTTTTTTTTTCCATTACCTGAAGAGTTTAGCAGATAAGTCTCAGAAGTTTGAAAAATTTTGCTTATTGTTTCTAATGATCCCTTTACAATCACAGAATCACAGAATAACAAAAAGTAAGGCAGGATCTCCAGCCTGCCTGGAAATAAGTCTTTAAATCATTATTACATTAATAAAACATGCATCTACGATTTTGATTTAACTACCTTTATTATGAGCGATAATGCAAAATGAGTGACTGGGTTGCAGAGATGTCTCTTTTGTCCCAACCTGTTCAGTAAAAAAACCAAACATTCATATAACTATATTTAATAAGCGTATTGAATATTTTGAGAGAAAGATGAACACACGTAGCATAATCTGTTTTTTTCTTTTTCAGTGATACCTCAAATAAGATTCATGGGCACTTATTTTTCCCTGCTTCTGGAAACAAATGAAGCATGAAACTTCCCCAGACTCAAATCAAAAAGTTAAAATGTACTCGGTTATATCCAAGCAACAGGAATCATTAAAATGAAATTAATAATCTTTAATGTATACTCCTGATACAGAGGTCTTTCACAATACACAGGTTTAATTTTGGAAACAGAGGTCAGAGTTCATCCATAGGTAAATAATGCTTAGGTATGATCATCAAACATCACAAAGACTGACCCTTCAAAATGTTGGAAAATATTGTAACGATAGCATATAGCCTCACTGTGGACATCAGATTATTTATCCTGTTAAAGAGTAACTCCAGGTAGGATGTTTTCTGG
Source organism: Pterocles orientalis (assembly GCA_011057875.1). NCBI lineage: Eukaryota > Metazoa > Chordata > Aves > Pterocliformes > Pteroclidae > Pterocles > Pterocles orientalis. The sequence continues at coordinate 637,721 of WKFP01014711.1, read as the reverse complement.
TAAAATATTAGCTGGGGTCAGAAAATTTATGCCAACACAAACATAGTGGTTCTGATTAAAGAAGCAGACTTGCAGTGCAGGTAAATAGTAAACTTAATCCTTAAATTGTAATATTAGCACATCTGATCCCGCGGTAGCTAATAGACAGTCCTCCTTTTTCACATAAATTCTTAGTGTATATATTACTTTAGAATTAAGGAAAACAGAACTATTGTTATAATTATTAAACATATTAAACATTCATATTGCATAGCTTCAGTTTCATAAGCCTGCATTCTATTGTAGAGTCTGTTGTCATGTGAGATGGGACCCTTCCAGAGTGATTATTCCTATTTATTGAGCATCAGACTAGTTATAAAACCAAAAAAAATCTGTATTGATGGCTGGAACACAAGTTCAGCTGGACCCTGAATAGGTCTCAGTAAAGTAACAGTATTTTTCCTTTTTTTAATTTTTCTATTTTTTATTTTTCTATTTTTTTAAGCAAGACAAATTAATTTCTGCAGCAACACTCTTCTGTCTAGTAATATCCACATAACATATACCCATCTTAGAAAAAGTGTATGTGGGTCTGTAATTCAGCAAATTCAAATGAAAAGTAATAAGTCCTAGGTGTCTGTGTTGACCTGATGATTTAATTTAGACATCAAATACCTATTTTCTTCTGCCCTAGACTTTGTGCTAATTAGGACCATGTATGTAATTGATTTTAAGTTTTGTCTGCAAAACAGAGAAAGGAAATCAAATTAAAATCTACAGACTTTTCCTTGTTTGCCCCACTAAAAGTGAAGAAAAATTCTCAGAATTCACTGGTGACAGAAAAGAAGACCATTTACAACCTGCTGATACAGTCTGCTGAAAGCTTAACCATTCTTTTACAGATAAGAATAATTCATCAGGAAGTAAAGAATTTTAAACAGACATACATGGAACAATTTGCATCTGAACAAAAATATCCTTCTAAAGAAAAAATCAGAGTCAGAAACCTAGCATGTAAAATTTTTGCCTGTTTGTTGTTGTTGTTTTTGTTGTTCTTACAGGCAAAGAGAAAGAAGGTTTTGTCTTGGTTTCAGCTGGAATAGAGTTGATTTTCAACCTAGTAGCTGGTACTGTATTTTGGATTTAGGATGAGAATAATGTTGATAACACACTGATATTTTAGTTGTTGCTGAGCAGTTCTTTGCTAAATTGAGGATTCTTCAACTTCTTATACTGCCCTGACAGGGATTAGGCTGGGGTGCACAAGAAGATGGGAGGAGACACAGCCAGGACAGATGACCCCAACCGACAAAAGGAATATCCCATACCATACGATATCATGCTGAACATGCTGACCAATAAGGTGGTTGGGGGATCGTGCAGCTCCTGGGGGACTGGCTGGGCATCAGTCAGCAGCTGGTGAGAAATTGCATTGTGCATAATTTGTTTTGTATATTCTCTTATCATTATTATTATTATTTTGCCTTCCTTTTCTGTCCTATCTTTATTTCAACCCACAAGTTCTACCATTTTCCAATTCTCTCCCTCATCCCGCCATGAGGGAGTGAGAGAACACCTGTGTGGTGTTTACTGCCTGCTGGGTTAAACCACAACACAGAACATACCTGTAATCTTACCAATAGGATGTTTTCACTGATACACAACTTTGCATTTAAAAGTGGTTTATTTATTTTTCATGGAAAAATTATAAAAAGAATCACAGCTATTCATCCTGTTCCTCATACATGTTGGTTTTTTTGAGGGGGCAGTGTATCTTCCCAAATCAACAAACAATGTAGAAAAAATAGCATATGATACATGAGAATATTATTGGTGTTTACAAAAAAAATTGAAAAATAATAGCTTGAGTAAACCTGGAAGATGTATTTTGACCAGCCATTGTCTGTCACTCTTAATGGTCTCTTTCTGAAGAGTTTCTTATTATAATTCTTCAGAGGTATTTGCTGTGCGGTAGATTTGTTTGTTCATAGTTTGCTCAGCTCTGAATGGTGCTCTATTAATCCTTCAAGAGTCAAATTATTTTGTGCTGAATTGGACCCATCACATTCCAGCTCATGAAGCAACTTCACTGAATTAAGACATATCCTCTTGAGAAATACCAGAAGATCTGTTATCAAATTTCATAAAACTACAATCTAGCTATAGTTAAAGTTATCTCTTAGTAGTAAGGAAGAAAAAATTCTCAGCTCATAACAGAATACGTTAGACTTCTTGCTTATGAGTTGACTTCTGAGAAAAGAATGGATGCTCACAGTATTTACGTAAATTAGACAAATCAGAAGGCTCGTAATCCCAGGCAATTCTTCCCAACTGAAATAAATGCATATAAACACAAGCTGTCATTGCAATGTATTTGCATTGCAGATTAGCAAGAAGATGGCAATACTCTCCTTCCAATAATCAAGTACTGACAGCTTAAAATACCAATACATTGTGAGGTGAGCTTTAACATTTAAAGTTTAACAATCAGGATTTAAAGTTGAATCATACTTTCTTGATTTATGATGTTTATCAACATTTGCAAGTACACAGGTAGAACTGCAAGTAACTTTGATTTTAATTACCTTATTCAAAACTAATAAATAACCTCCTTAGTCTTGAAGGTAACACTGCTTTCATTTTGGTCTGGATTGCCGATAGCTCTTGCTGATGGAATTTCTTCCCAGGGATCAGAACAGTTTAAAGGGCTGGAGCCATCAGTCCATAACAAAGTTTACATCTTTCTAAACACTGCAGAGAAACATTAGCCTATTGAGACTACTAGCCTTAATGCAGTCCTTCTCCTAGTCCATTTGTCAAGTCAAAAAAGATATTCACAGAGATGACCCCGTAAAAGAAAATGAGTCACAGACTTAAGGTCCACCACATATCTCTGTAATGAAGGCTGAAAGTGGAGGCACTTCACACGTTTGTCTCTACTTCTGTTGATCTAAGCATGTGGAACTTTGCATTAGGACTGAGGAATAAACAGGTTTATGTGAATAATAACAATTTTGAAAGAATTAAGAATTTCTGACTGAGTTGAATGACACAATTTTTCACATTTTTATCTTATAAAAAGGGATAACTTTCTTAGTCTGTTAAATAATAAGACATTTATGCCATGTTCTTAGAAATTATTTCTCTATGTGACAATAATAATAGGAAAATGTCACAACTATCTGAGTTGATCCCTTTATTTTTATTGATACTAATAATTGTATTGACTCTCAAATTTCTTTTTGCTAACCTAACCTAGACGAATCCTTCAGTATCATAATTAGAAAAGCATTTTCTGTAATCCTCAGTTGGTCCTTCTCTGAACCTGTTATATTCGAATTTATGAAAAGTCTTATGCATACCTTTACTTTGATACTAGTCCATCTCTTCCTCTGGAAGTCTCTGATGTAAGTATCTTCTTCATTCTTGCATCATCCTGGAGGCTTACAGTTACTCCAGTTTCATAAAATATATAGGTTTCTGCTTCTCTTCTGAAACTGCCAGCCGGTGATGATGAACTTAGAGAAATATTACTAATCCCTAAATTTGTGAGCTTGCATTGTAGAACATAAGAATCTCCCTTTTTCTCTCTTGTGCTTAAGATCATTCAGTTCTTTCTATATGATATCTAATTGCCTTCTACAGTTTTAAGGCCCAAAACTTTTTGTCATCAGAAATTTTCATTAACATTCACTTATTTTTGTCTTACAAATTCATTAAAATACTATGTTTTGCCTATCAGTCTCTGAAGAATTTTGCTGGTAGCCTTCCATACATTTGGTACTTCCTCTAGCAAAATAACATACAGCTGTCTAGTATTCATCAAATCCTTAATCCACTCGGCAGCAGACTCATTTTTTTGTTAGTAACACTGATTTCTTTTTCAAGTGGCACTGCATCAAATGTTTTATTGAGCCAAAATTTGTCAGATCTACAGTACATTTACACTGTTCATTTATTTGGTAATTGGTAATCTTAACAGAGATATACATTAGGCTAGTTTAACTTTTTTTTTTTCTTAGTAAGCTTATATTGCACCTTACTCTGTTATCTGTTTCCCGTGACATTTTAGTGATTGCTTCCTTCATCATGAGCATCAAAGGTTTTTAAAAACAGGTTTTAAACAAATGCATACAATCAAACAACATTCTCACAAAAATGTGAATGACGTTAGAAATACAAAATCACGTGTACCCTTAGATTTAATATTTCTTGACTTTTGAATGTCTGACCATGAAAAATTAACCTAGCTAACGACAGTCTTTTCCAAAGCCTATGAAGAACAAAGACTTATTAAGCTAATAATTTGGTTTGTGCTTCAGTACAGGTATAATAAGTAAGAATGTCAAAGTATAGGTTTCAGGAAGATCAATACTTTTCTACTTTAGATCTAGAACTTTGAGGGATATAAATATAGTATATATAGCTGATTTGCTTAGTTGTCAATATCTGTTCTGTTTCATCTTGTTCATAAAGACTGCTGATACGTCTTAGTAAACTGGATATTTTCATGAGTGGACAGGGCACACTTTTTGCCTTTGTGCTCATTTTCTATATTCAGCACACTGACCTGGATTAATTTGCACTTGTAATGATCATTATGAAAAATAATTTGTAAGTATTCTGTTTTTTGATTAGTGGAAGACTATTTATGATAATAGTGTTATAATTATTGTTTTCTAAAGAAGCCTTGAATATGATTACACAAAAGTATTTTTTAAAAAATATTTTCACCTGGGGTTTTACTGCTGTCAGAAATTTAAGAGCACTTCTTTGGGCAAATACGACTTTTTATTAGTTTATACTTCTAAAGACCTAATCACACATAATTTATTTGGTACAGGCAATGCATCACAATGAAAATATTTATTTTCTATTCATTTGCTCCTGCAACATTTTTTAGGCAGTATATGAGTAATAAATCATCCTGAATGCTCTATCAAGTAGATACATTTTAGTTATAGTTTGCTATGCCATTAACTCTAAAACTAAGATTCTGTGAAGACTTCAACTATAAAGAATATTATAAAATATGAGACTATATTAAAGAATATGAGAAAGACTCATATGACTTGATTTCATAGTTCAAGCTTGCTGAAGATGACACCATTAAGTCACAACTTCTACCACTACGTAATGGCAAAAGTTAAGGCTGGCCTTCCTTGTTTCTAGCTAACATTGTGGAATTGTATTGATATTCCTAAATATTCCCTAATGTCTCAGAACAATCTAAAAGAGGAATATGTCCTGAAGAAGTCTACATTAAAAATAAACAAATAATCAATCACATTATTCCAAGAAGAAAAGGAGACTGTGCACCAGTGCCAGACAGCAGCATTACATTAATTTGTCCATGGAACCCAACAGTTAAGAATATTTTGCACAGAAACAAAGTAATGCAAACCTAAAATATCTCACAAAACTTCTCACCAGTGAAACATTCTGTCTAGAACAACTTCATCTCATTAGCTCCCTGCCAAGATACTAGTTACTTTCTTAGGACAAATCCAAAAGAGAGAGTAAACAAGAAGCGTACAGATTATGTGATTTAGGGCCCAGTTCAGCAAAATGCCTAAGCATTATCCTAACTGTGAAGTTAATAATAATGTGTACATTTACCAGCAACATTTTAAAGCATGTGTTTGGATGTATGTTAGAGTACCTACTTGAAAATCTGCCTCAATATGAGGCAACACTGATGGATACCAGTTGGTCATATATCTGTGTTTCCTACAAAAGCCTTATGTGTCAAGTAGAAGTTAAAGCAGTTTTCCTAAACAGCAAACCAATGCACCAAACCAACAGCTGACTGGTCAGATGGATTGAGATAGCAGGTTATCTGAAGGTTATACACAGATAGTCTTTCCTTCCTCCTTCCCTCCTCCCTCCCTCCTCTCTTCTCTCCCTCTTCCCTTCTTTCTTCCCTTCTTCCCTTCCTCCGTTCCTTAGACATTCCTCAGTAGTTTTCAGTTTTCAGGTTTTCAGTCATCATTTCTCTTGATCAACACCAATAATAATTGCATATTATTATCCTCACAAAGTACATCTTTAAAAAAACAAATGTTTTTTGACAAAAGGAATTGCAGCATATGCTACCCTACTAGTAGTATCCTAAATGGTACTTAGTACCTTCAATAACTTTCCAGAGATGTCAGCTGCAGAATAACATCCTCAATATTTTGATTTCTCTCAGCTCGTTGAATATACCTGAGCAGTGCAATGCATTGCTTACAGCTTTTAGCCTCTGGGATAAAGCAATTACCTTAGATAGGCAGAAAAGGTGTCTCAAAACAAAGCAATTCAATTTAATTAATTAGTCTACCAGTTGTAATGGGTAGAAATGGAGGTCATGGAGGCAGACCATCACTGAGGTCCTGAAGAGTTCCCAACCTCTGAGGAAGAAAGGACAGCACAAAGGCGGGCATTAGCACCAACAAGATTAAGAATGAGACAGCAAAACGAGCCCAGCTCTTGGTGATATCACCTTTCCTTGCCTTACAGATTTAATCTGTGAACTTTCATCTATTCAAAATGTACTCTACTAGCCTGACCTTCAACTTGTCAGATGCTTTTGTACCATTATGAGATGTTATACCTTTGAGCAAAGAAACATGAATAAAAAAATCATAAGTGCAAACTATTGATAAAAAACTGTAATAGTTACAGTTAGGAGGGGACACGTCAACGTCTTCTCCCCTTGAGTCCCTGGTTTAGACTGAAGTCCTCCTGCTACATCCAATAGAGAGATTTCAAACCTCAATCTAAGCATGGAAACTGACACTCTCCAATTGCTTCTCTGTATGTGGAGGGTTTGTTCTCTCCAATTGTCTCTCTGTACATGGAGGGTTTGTTCTCAGTGGCTGTGTACAAAGTATTCAGTGATTTCACCAAAAGAATTTCTATAACCTCTCACTGCAAACCTGGCTGAAAAGCACCCAATATAAAATGGTTCTGAAGAACCAGACAACCAAAGAATTCCCTTTCCTCAAATACTATGCCAAATAGCTCTCCACTGACAGGATCAGTGGATGAATTTATCATCACAGATTAGGTAACATACGAGCTACCTTGCTACATATGTCTTTGAAATTTGGAGACATAAAACTATGGGAAATTCTAACACTTAGAGATCAGGAAAAGAACATCAATAAACAATAAAACCTAAACAAGTCCTTGAAATAGCAGAGGAGTGTGGGAACAATAAACTCACAAGACTTTTTCTGGGTTTTTTTTTGTATTCAGGGACATTGCGATGTCCCTGAGATGTCCCAGACCAGACTAGCATTTGCATAACTCCTGCACTTGCTAATTCTGTATATACCCTGTGCCCTCCTTTATGAGGTGATATCATAGAATCACAGAGTGGTTACAGTTGGAAAGGACTTCTGGAGGTCAACTCGTCCAACACCCTGCTCACACAGAGTCACCTACAGCAGGTTACCCAGGACTGTACACATACGGCTTTTTAGTATCTACAAGCACGGTGACTCCACCACCTCTCTGGGCAACCTGCATCAGGGGTCAGAGAGTACTCTGTGGCAGGTGCATTCACTCCCAGTACTCGGTCTAACTGCATGGTACAGGGGATGTGATGAATGGTGACATGTATGGAGGATGCATGATTGCTCCATGTCACATACACAGAGTGCCCCAAGTCACATACCCTTGCTACCCAAGTCTGCCAAAGACCATCTCAACAAATGGGCATCATCATGACCATACATGACTACAAGGCTTGGTCCAATTTAGGGTATAAATGGAGCCTGCCAGAAGACCTCTTTGAGCCAGTCTTCCTCAAAGTAGTGAGCCTGCAGATGGAAAATCTCCGCTTGGATTGGGATGTTGTCCAAGGAAACTCCCTGGGGTTGAGTATCCTCACCTTATAAGTGAGCGTTTCCACATTTTGAGTCACCATTCTAAGCTTAGATTTGGTTAATTACTGTGTAGTAATAGTTTCCAACCAGCTTCCTGAACCTGTAAATAAGTTGTGTGCACAGAAGCTCTTGCAACATAACTTTCGTGTTCAATCTGACTGTTAGAATTTGATACCATTAAAAATTGGCTTTTGGCATGTATTACTGTCTGTTTTACACTTCTGCAACACCATCACAATGAAAAAGTGTTTCCTGATGTTCAGACAGCACATCCTGTGTTTCAGTTTGTGCCCACTGCCCCTGGTCCTGTCACCAGGCACAAGTGAAAAGAGCCTGGCTCTATTGTCTTTGCAATCCTCCCTTCAGGTATGTAAATACAGTAGTAAGATTCCCCTTGAGCCTTCCTTTCTCCAGGCTGAACAGTCCCAGCTCTCAGCTTTTCCTCATAGGAGACATGCTCCAGTCCCTTCAACATCCTAGTGGCCCCTTGCTGGGCTCTCTCTCCAGTATGTCTGTGTCTGTCTTGTACTGAGGAATCCAGAACTGGACCCAGCACTCCAGGTGTGGCCTCACCAGAGCTGAGGAGAGGGCAAGGATCACCTGCCTCAGCTTGCTGGCAACACATTGTCTAAGGCAGCCCAGGATGCTGTTAGCCTTCTTTGTGGCTTGGCCACATTGCTGGCTGAACTTGGTGTCCACCATTGAATCATCATTAGATCATCGAATCATTAAGGTTGGAAAAGACCTCAAGGATCATCAAGTCCAACCGTCAACCCAACACCACCTAACCCACTAACTCATGTCCAGAAGCACCACATCTACACATTTCTTGAACACCTCCAGGGATGGTGACTCCATCACTTCCCTGGGCAGCCTGTTCCAATGCCTGATCACTTTTCCATGAAGAAATTTGTTCTAATATCCAGCCTAAACTGCCCCTGGTGCAATTTGAGGCTGTTTCCTCTTGTCCTATCACTTGTTACTTTAGAGAAGAGCCCAGCACCCACCTCGCTACAACCTCCTTTCAGGTAGTTGTAGAGAGTGATAAGGTCTCCTCTCAGCCTCCTCTTCTCTAGACTAAACAACCCCAGCTCCCTCAGCCACTCCTCATCAGACCTGTGCTCCAGACCCTTCCCCAGCTTCGTTGCCCTTCTCTGGACCTCCTCCATCCCCTCAATGTCCTTCTTGTGGTGAGGGGCCCAAAACTGAACACAGGATTCAAGGTGTGGCCTCACCAGTGCCGAGTACAGGAGCCAAAGCAAGGAAGCGGAGGCACGCTGGTGCTCCTCATGCTGCTTACAAACTGTCACAAGTGCCTGGGAAGGCCGGGGACACAGAGCAGAGCTGTGGTTTCTGTCACTGCCCCCTGACCTATTACATGCAGAACCCAAACGTTTTTAGCAGGATCCCCATGGCCTTCTCTGCAAAGCTGCTTTCAGCCTGCTAGCCCCTACCATACACCCTATATTCCTGGGGTTTTTCCTTCCCAGGTGCAGAACTTTGCACTTCTTGTTGAACTTCATGAGGCTACGTGATGTATCTTTTCATTGCCTGATCATGTTTGCGAAATCTGTGATTCTGTTACCTTGAGCACAAAATCAGCCAAGGACAAGAGATACATTGCAGAAGAAGCACACGTGTTTAAAAGAGTCTCTCTGAAAAAACCTATTTAGAACAGATGTTGTGATCTTCTGGGTGCACAGTAAAAGACAAGGCTAGACCTCCTTGTCTACAGTGGTCAGCTGAACTTGCAATTAAGCTCATAACTGATACTGATATGTGTAACTGTCCGTTTTCCTGATCAAGCAGCAGACATCTGACCCGGCATAGCCTCTAACCAGACCAGGTGGAAATCCATGGTTGGTATGACCTGACTCATGAGAGCTTTGAAAATTAGTTATATAACAGTACTAAAAAATAGTATTGACAGTTTGTTGGAGCATCTCACTTCCCTGGATTGAACTGATATTTCACTGCAGTACAGCCTTTTGGGGGAAGTGTCTTGGAAAGAAACACCAGAGGGGTGGAACCACCACCACATCAATCAGGTCAAAAACTACTACGTGTGTCACTTAAAATACTGTCTGCTTTGTCTGCCTTTTTTCTCATGCAATAGTCTGAAGAAGTGCTCTTGACACCTTAAGTTGTCAATAACTGAGAATTCACAAAATTTAACAACAGTTGTAACTTTTAAAAGTACAAAAGCAATCTGAAACTCAGCACTTCACTTTGGCCAGTGACCAGCTTACACTTTTCTGAGACTGCAGTACTTTTATTCGCTACATTTGCTAGGTATTCCCAACCATTAGTCTCAATTCAGCCTCCCTAGACTCCTTTTCTAAGACACATGATTTTTGCATAATATCCTTAACACCAAATTATTCTTACTTAGCTGGGCAATCAGCTCACTGTCACCATGATGACCACAGACTTTTGCTCTTCCCAAAGGAAAGCAGTGGGAAAGGGATTTCTGAACCTCTGCTTCTCAGGAGGTGGGAGAATGAAGCAGTCCGCAGTCAGTCTGAATTTTCCACTTTTTAAAGCAGTCTACAGTCATCTCTTCCCTTACTCAGATGGTTGGTTTCAAATGCAGTCTTCCATCTTAAGGGAGCGTATAAACAGGAGGGGGAACGCCCCTTTACGAGGGTGGATAGTGATAAGACAAGGGGGAATGGTTTTAAACTAAGACAGGGGAGGTTTAGGTTAGAGATGAGGAGAAAGTTTTTCACCCAAAGTGTGGTGGCACACTGGAACAGGTTGCCCAGGGAGGTTGTGGATGCCCCATTCCTGGAGGCATTCAAGGCCAGGCTGGATGTGGCTCTGAGCAGCCTGGTCTAGTGGTTGGTGGCCCTGCATATGGCGGGGGGGTTGAAACTAGATGATCACTATGGTCCTTTTCAACCCAGGCCATTCTATGATTCTATGATTCTATGATTCTATGATTCTATGATGCTATGATTCTATCTGCTTTGCTAACTTTTAACCCTTTCCTGCATTATTGCAGCTGGATACATTCTCTCATAACTTCCACAGATTATGAAAAGACAACAGCAAACAAGAAGGTCATGCAACGACAGCAAACAAAAAAATCCCTCTTTTTTCACTGCGTCATCATTATTACTACACAGTGAACAAAATATAAATATCTAGATGAAGAGGAAGAAAATTTCTAACTTATCTTGCATTTATTCTCCCTTTTTATACTCCTTTTCCTTCACCTAATACTTTTATTTACCAAGTATTTTGGATATAAAGATGGCAAAAGGGGAAAATCCATCAGCCTGTATTACCACCCCATCCTACCTATAAATGTATTTACAGCTCTGTACTCCCAAATCTCCCCCTCCTTCCAAGTCACCTTCTTGCCCTTAAGTATCTTTTCGTCCTACTCTGTCTCAAGACCCCTTAGGTTCTTGCTTTACTGGTTCTCAGCCTGAATTGCTGGGTACTGAGAGCTCAGCCCCTGCCTGGTGCATTCAGAGAACAGGAGCTTCCTCCTCAGGACACAGATCACAAAAAGGCTTAAATACACATTTGTGACAGAGGGCTGGCATCTGCTATGCAGAAAGTAAGATGGCAGTGAGAGGAGAGGGAAATACAAAGCAATTTATCTGCCTATTATACTTCAGTAAACCTGCTGGCAGACCAGGTGTTGTCTGTGTAAGTAACACTTTCTTGTGGTGAGGCATTAGCTGCTTAGAGAACCAGCCTTACACACACATTATCCTTTAAGAGCTGGCCTTGAAGCCTACACACCCCCTTCACCTTCTTGGGACAGCTGTCACAGTTCCTCCTGACAGAGGTCAACTCAGCTGTGCCAGATAGTTTTACCAGCCTGTCAGAAAGGCGAGTAAATTGTGTCCCCCGTCAGTATTGCACTACACCAATCCATTTCCAACCTTTGATTTCTTTACTTTAAAAAAAAAAAGTAACTTTTTTTTTCCCCTTAATGTGCAGACTTTCTCTTCTGAGTCTTTAAAAGCATCCATGACCTCCAAGCCAAAACTGTATTTCTTGCTGTAAAAGTAAGGAGAATATGTTCCCTACCAACAATTTAATTCTATCTTTCCTGTAACAGGTCCTTTGTACAAATAACTTAATCTAGTTTTTCCTATCAGGTTAAATATTCCTCTGTGGCACACAGGACTGAGACTAAATGAGTGTCCTCTCAGCTTTCTGACCTCTGGTTAGTGATGTGTTTCCTCCCCTCCACAGCAATGGGGGGCAAGGGGAGGAGGGGGTGCAGCATAGAGAGAAGTGATGGATGGCAATGCGAAAGTTGTTAGAAAAGGAAAAGGGACCTTACAATACCTCTTCAGTGTAAAATTACCTACTTCAGGCATAGTGTTGGGTGATGGATGCAGGAACTTTTCCTATAATCTGACTTAATTCTCTTTTTCTGTTCTACACAATCACCCTAAATAGCACTGCATCAGCTGCCACTGCTTGATGTAGCTTCTCTGTAGGTATCTCCTCATGTGTTTAGTTTACCTAAATGAACTTTTCTGACATGGTGGATATATTTGGCAGTCTTGAAAGCTGTATATTTATTTCTTTTGCTTTCTACAGGGAGAGGGACAAGAGAGCAAGGCTAGAGATTGTTCAACAAAAGCCTTTAAGCCCTAGTTACATTCTTAAACTACATAAATGTAGATGCATTTAGGAAAAAACACATACACACACACCCATATTCACAAGGTACAGGTGTCTTCAGAAACCACTGCGGCAAGAGCAAGTACAAGTGCAAGGGCAAGGGCAAGGGAACAGACATATCAGGGTCATACTTCTAACCCAGTGAATGAGGTGTTGTCCAGGAGATTAGTGACATATATTTCATCTCCCGGTGTTAAGGGAATTTGTGATGTATGTTTGAATAGCTCTACTCAGAAAGATTTCTTGTCATAATTCTTGCAGCAAAGTCAATGTGTCCTCATCCTTCTTGGCAACATTTAGCATCACTAAACTTTCCAACTATGTTTCATTTTTAGAATTTATTTTTTCTCTATGTGCAAATTGGGGTATGATTCCTTTTTCAGAGGATGCTCTGAGCTTTCAGCTCCGGCAAGGGGAAAAAATCAAGACAGAAAACCTTGACTTGAACCACAGACTAAGGCAAACTGAGATAGAATCTATTGCTGAAGAATTACTGTCAAAACAGTAAAGCCAAGATTGTGAGAGGTTTGCTTTTTCTAACTGTGATCATGCTGAGATGGGAGTATCTTCAAGACCCCAAGGCTTATAAGTTTAAGTATTTAGGACTGTTCCTTAACCTGTTCAAGACCAGCTCTTTTATGGTGGACTTGATATGCTCTTTCACTAAACAAACACACTCAGCATGTGTGGACCTCATTGGTCTGCCTGTAAATAGTCATGCAAATGACTGTGTTAGAGTCTTTTTGTATGTTTGGTGTTTTGTTTGTTTGCTTGTTGGGGGTTTTTGTTTTAACTTTGCAATCAGGTAGGTCACTACAGACTTTTAGAATTAATAAGAACTCTTGTTTCTTGGGGTCTGAGGAGAAAATAATACTTGACTTTTCAGGAAGTATTTTTATTTGGTTTTGGCTCCGTTTTTTTATGCTGGGGAGGTTGGATTTTTTTAAATTTGTTTAGCATCACTAAAGCTGCTAGGTAGCTAGTACACTTTCCTTTGACAGTCAATGTAAAAGCAGTATTTGTCCTCACGAACATCTTGTTTGTCAAATTGCTGAAGTCACTGTTTAAATTCCACTTGCACAGGAAATTATGTTATGCAAGTAATACAACAGAAAATAAATAAAACAAGAAAAGTTCATCCCACATGACAGACCCTGTTAGTTTTAACATCAAACATCGTGACTGTACAATGGATTAGGAATTGGCTGGCCGGACGCAGCCAAAGGGTTATGATTAATGGTTCTGTGTCAGAGTGGAGGCTGGTCAAGAGCAGTGTCCCTTAGGGGTCCGTCTTGGGACCAGTGCTCTTTAACATCTTCATCAATGACATAGACGATGGTATCGAGTGCACCCTCAGCAAGTTTGCGCATGATACTAAGCTGAGTGATGCTGTTGACACATTGGAAGGAAGGAAGGAAAGCCATCCAGAGGGACCTGGACAGGCTGGAGAACTGGGCCCATGTAAACCTAATGAGGTTTAATAAGACGAAGTGCAGGGTGCTGCACTTGGGTCGGGGCAACCCCAGGTATTTATACAAATTGGGGGAAGATTTCCTTGAGAGCAGCCCTGCAGAGAAGGACTTGGGGGTCCTGGTGGACGAGAAGCTGGATATGAGCCGGCAGTGCGTGCTTGCAGCCCGCAAAGCCAACTGTGTTTTGGGCTGCATTAAAAAAGGGGTGGCCAGCAGGGAGAGGGAGGTGATTGTGCCCCTCCACTCGGCTCTTGTGAGGCCCCATCTGGAGTACTGTGTCCAGGCCTGGGGCCCCCAGCACAGGAAGGACGTGGAGCTCTTGGAGCGGGTGCAGAGGAGGGCCACTAAGATGATCAGAGGGCTGGAGCACCTCTCCTATGAGGAAAGGTTGAGGGAACTGGGCTTGTTTAGCTTGGAGAAGAGAAGGCTCCAGGGAGACCTTATTGCGGCCCTCCAGTACTTGAAGGGAGCCTATAAACAGGAGGGGGAGCAACTGTTTACGAGGGTGGATAGTGATAGGACAAGGGGGAATGGTTGTAAACTAAGACAAGGGAGGTTTAGGTTAGAGATTAGGAGAAAGTTTTTCACCCAAAGTGTGGTGGCACACTGGAACAGGTTGCCCAAGGAGGTCGTGGATGCCCCATCCCTGGAGACATTCAAGGCCAGGCTGGATGTGGCTCTGAGCAACCTGGTCTAGTGGTTGGCGGCCCTGCATATGGCGGGAGGGTTGAAACTAGATGATCACTATGGTCCTTTTCAACCCAGGCCATTCTATGATTCTATGATTCTATGATTCTATGAAACAGGTGAGAAGACCAGAAAGAGGACCTGATCGCTGGATTCCGTTGGTGGAGAAATTCACTGCAGAGTTAATGTTACTCTCAACCTTGTCCCTGCAGTCAAGACCATGTTGAAGGGTAGCTGCATGTGTAAAAGGTGAACAGTGCTCTGAATTCCCTGAAACAGACAAACTGTCAGGAGAGTGGGAAGCATTATAAATGAGGCAATGTGTTTTTGAAGTGCAATGCTATTTTAAAAGTAAATACTGAGCTCAGGGACTTGGGCAACTCTAGAGATCGATTAGTTATGAAACAAGGAGTCTTTCACCTTTGTCTCTCTAGTAAGTATCCACTACATATGAACAGAGGCTGAAAGCTTAATAATTTGTGAAGTATTTAATATAACTTACATGAACCAAACCAGTGGACTTCAAATCATGGAATTACACAATAACTTAGGTTGAAAAGATTCTCTTGAGATCATCTTGTCTAAATCCCAGAGAGAACTTCAAAGTTACATTAAACTGCTCAAAGCATTGTCTAGTATTTCCAGCAATGGACACTCCACAGCTTCTCTGGTAAATCTGCTTCAGTGTGTAACCAACCTCACTGGGGAAATGTGCTGTTTCTAGCTGACATGCAGTCCTTCTGGGGAAGTCACACACTAATTCTTACCAGGAAGGTCAGTATTAAACATACAAAGAAAGGCTGACACCTCTTGCTTCCGTATCAGATTGATGATGATGCTGGTGGACTACATGCTGCCTTCCCCAAAACAATTAAATTCTGCTGAGCTTTTAAAAGCTTCTCTTCTTTTCTTGAATAACCAGTTGTACGAGGAGGAGTGGGAAGGGCTGAGTGAAGGAAGGGATGAGAGTTTTTACTTTTCTTTTATTGCTGACTAGCTAATACAGAAAAGACTATGTCTAGAAAACAAAAAGTTCTAACATATGAACAAAATATCTTTGATGTCTAGGAGACTATCTCACTGAATACATCCATCACTCAAAAGATATCTGTTTTGAAACCTTTAATGAGAAGTATCCTCAAGGAAAACTTTTGTCTCATTTTACCTGAGAGTTGCACAGTTTATCATTTGAGTATCCATTGGCCGCATCAGAATTCAGACAAATATCCACATATTTTATGTCTGCCTGAATACCAAGATCATTTGTCAATGTCCTCACTGAATTGTTAGTCAGACAGAGTCATGCACATTATTTGAGACAGAAAATGAACTGTTTGGGTTGCTATGGCTACAGCCATGGAGAAGATAAATTTGTGCATGTACTATCTTTCTTAAGAGGATGGGGTGGGGAAAGATAATTGAAAAACTGAAAGTTAATCCAGCATACCAGGATAGGGTCAGAACTGAAACAAAACTTTATGTGTGCATTTCATTACACAGGTGAAAGACACAATGTATCCATAAAAATAAATAAATATTGATAGATGCTTCCATTACACTCCGCTTCTCTATATTTATTCTGCAATTTGTACCAGTCAGATGGTGGTGACTGGGCTGGTTCAACAAACAGGATTTGCTAATTTGGAGTGTTATCTGGTTTAGAATAGAATGATGAACTGGTGGTTTCCTCTCCCAGAATTACTGATAAGATTTTTGTTTCATAGAAATCCAGAATTACATAATCATTTAGGCTGGAAGGGATCTCTTGAGATCATCTAGTCTAGCCTCCATGCCCAGGTAAAGTCACACAGAACAGGTTATACAGGACTGTGTCCAGTCAGATACTCAGTATCTCCAAAGATGGACACTCCTTAACAGCTCTGGGCAATATATTACAGTTTGACAACCCTCACAATAAAAAAAATTGTTTCCTTGTGTTGACATGGAATTTAGTGGGTTTTAATTTGTATTCATTGGCTCTTGTTATCTCACTGGGCACCACTAAAAAAAGCCTGGCTCTCTCTTCTTTATTCTCTCCTGCCAGGTATTTATACATGACAGTAAGATCCCTCTGAGCATTTTCTCCAGGTTAAACACTCCCAGCAGTCTCAGCCTCTCCTCATATGACAAATGCTCCAGTTCTTTCTTCAACTTTGTGGCCCTGAGCAGGATTTTCACTATTAAGTCAGTATCTTACTTGAACATGGGACGCCAACACTAGACACAGTACTCCAGATACTCTCTTATCAGCGCTGGTCAAAGAGCAAGACTTGCCTCTGTTAATAGGCTGGCAATGTTCTTTCTAATGCAGCTCAGTATACTATTTGCTCTTTTTGCTGTGAGGGTGCACTGCTGGCTCATGGTTAGCTAGGTGTTCACCAGGGCCCCAGGGTCCTTCTCTGCATAGCTGCTTTCCAGCCAGGTGCCCCCTGGCTGAACCAGTGACAGGGGTTATTCATTACCAGAGCAGGACTTTTTTCTTCCCTTTGACAAACTTCATAAAATTCCTCTCTGTCCAACTCTCCAGCCTGTCACGGATGCTCTGAATGTCAGCACACTTACGTGGTGTATCAACCGCTCCTCACAGTTTTGTATCATCTGCAAAATGTCTGAGGGTGCACTCTGCTCCATCAACAGTAAACAATATTGGCCTCAGTATAGACCCTTGGGAAACACCACTAGTGACTTCCATTCCACTGCTCACAACTCTCTGTGTGCAATCATTCAACCAGTTTTCAATCCAACTCATTGCACACTTATCTACCCAATACTTTGCCACCTTGTCTATTATGATGTTATGGGACACAGTTTGAAGTGGTTTACCCTAAAGTAGAGACAAACAACATCCACTGCTCTTGCTTTATCCATTAAGCTAGTCACCTCATTGTAGAAAGCTATTAGGTTGGATAAGCATGTGTGGCGGGTTGGCCCTTGGCTGGGGACCAAACCACACATACCCGCTCACACAGTCCCTGCCCCCACCCAATGATAGGGGAGAGAATTAAAGAGGTAAATGGCAAAGAGGACTCCTGGGTTGAGATAAGGACAATTTAATTACTAAACTACAATAATATTAGAAATAATACTATATACAAAGATGCAATGTGATACACAGTGATACTGCCCCTCCCCACCTGATGACCAAAGGCCCAGCCCACTCCCAGCCAATGGCCCCAAAGGAGGGAGAGAATAGGTGATACACAATTATGCTGCCCCCCCGAAAAGGCTCGGCCTGTTGACAATGATACTGCCCCCCCGAAAAGGCTCGGCCTGTTGCCAGCTAATAATCCACAGAAACCGCACAGACGATTCCCCCAGAAAGGGGGGGGGAAGGGGGGAAATGGGGGTGCACCGCTCCCGGAGGCACTCACGGAACGGAGATAACAGCCCAAGCGTCCCAACCCGAGAGCTGACTGAAGCAGGAAAAAAAAACAGCTAACGATCCTCCTGGAGAGGGAGGATGCCAAAACTCACGGAACGGAGATAAACGAGTGTCCCGGGCCGAGAGCTAACGGTGACTGTGGGGAGAGGGGCGGAAAGGCCTTGGGAGAGCGAACGCAGGGACCCCAAAGCGAGACGAATCCGGAAGTGCAAAGACAGCACTCCTAGAAGAGTCTTCTCCTAAATACTGGGTATGACGTGCATGGGATGGAATAATTGGTCAGTCTGCTTCTCAATCTTGACTTAAAAGCAAATCCCAAGCTAGAAGCCGGGCTCTCTCTCTGTCTATTGAGAGGAGAGAGGCTGAATGTATCTCGTCCTTGAGAACAAATAGCAACATCCTAGCAATAACTATAAACGTTCTTCTCTGTTCTTCTCTTATCAATTCTCTCCTGAGCAGGAATCCAAAACATAGCTTTTCGCTAGCTATTTATGAAGAGAAGGGAAAAGGGAAAAAAAATTAACTCTGCTCTGCTTAAACAGCATGATTTCCCCTTTGTAAATCCACGATGACTAATCCTAATCATCTTCTCTTTCATGTGTTTGGAAATGCTTTCCAGAAGGATTTTCTCCATTACCTTCCCAGGGACTGAGATAAGACTCACTTACCTGTTATTTCCTGGATTTTCCACTGGCCTTCTTGACTAGAGGAGGATGTGTAGCTCTCTTCCAGTCTTCTGGAACCTCAACCAGTTGATATGACAGTTCAAAGCTAATCAAGAGTGGCCTCACAATGACATCAGTCAGCTCCCACAGCACTTGTGGATCCAATCTGTCAGGCCCCATCAACTTGTGTACATCCAGTTTCTGTAAGTGCTCCCTAACATGGCCATACTGCACTGAGGGTAAGTATTCCTTGTTCCAGACTTTTCTTCTGGTCTCTGGGTCATGGGATTCCTGAAGGACAGTTTTACTGGTAAAGACTTTGGCAAAGAAGGCACTGAGTACCTTGACTTCTTCCACATCATTGCTCACTAGTTACCCTGCAGTTTTTAGCAGTAGTGCCACATTTTCCTGAGTCTGCCTTCTGCTGTCAGTGTACATGTAGAATCCTTTCTTGATGCCCTTCACATCTTTTGCCAAATTTGTCCAGGCCCGGAATGGTCGGGCCTGGGGAGATTCTTTGTGATTCCCAGAGTGAGATTAAGACACAAACGAGGTCAGATGCCGTAAAGAAACGAGGTTTAATGTTACAATAAAAACTTTCACGTAGAGGCAGGAAATGGAGAGAAAGAGAGGAAAAGAAAGTAAAGAAAAGTGCAATAGCTACCACCACACGGAGCTGGGGGTCCCGTCAGTCCGGATCAACTTCATGTCAGGTGGGGAATTCCACTTGGTGCTGGTTGTCACAGTTCTTTTATTGGTGTCCGAGAGTTGTTCTTGCTCCTTCCGAGAACTGCTTTGCATAGCCTCAACCCCCAGTTGGCGGTAGTGCAAGCACCCATACCGTCTTTCAGAGAACTTTCCATCCTCTGGGGTCTGGGCATACCTGCTGGGGCAAGGGTAAAAAACAGGACATACGTGGTTTTCGTGGTCAGACAGGTGCAGCAATGTCTGGGTAAACATCCGTGGTTTGCAGAAGCAAGATGTTCCGGGAGACAGACAAGTTCTTTACAGGGCCTCTGTGTTGTTTTGTGATCAGCCAGCAATGTTGAGACAGATAGCATAGTCCCAATAAAGGCCTTCACAAGATTAAACTCCATCTGGCTAGAAAAGCTAAGGCAGCTTTTCTAACCCTATTGTTGCAATATCGGAATACCAACTCCTCGTGGGTCACATCTCCCTGCTTCCACCTCTTGTATAGCTCCTTTTTATGTCTGAGTTCACTTAGGATCTTTTTGTTCATCCAAGCATGCCTCTTGCCTCCCTTTCTTGATTTCTTAGATATTGGGAGCTTGGAGGAAGTTCTCCTTGAATATCAAAAAGCTCTACTGTACCCACCCTTCTTTCCAGGGCTCCATCCCATGGATTCTTCCAAGCAGATCTCTGAAAAGGTTGAAGACTGCTCTCCTGAGGTCCAGGGTTGCGGTCGTGCTTTCTGCCTTGCTCTCTCCACTTAGGACCTGAGCTCTACTACCTTGTGTTCACTGTAGACAAAGCTCCTGCTGACTTTCACATCTCTGACCATTTTTTTCCTGTTGCAGGTCTAGCCATGCACCTCTGCTTGTTGGCTCCTGTGTCAACTGATTTCAATTCAGTGTGCAGTATGAGGTTTCAACTCAAGAAGCCAGAGTCACAGATTTATCCACTCATGACTGAGTGTTCTAATTACTGAGAAATATGATTCGATTCTCCAGCTTCATGCAGGTGAGACTTCCTCCTTAAAATAGTTTTCATTTAGACAGTATCCTTCTGAGACACATGAGAGACTGTGTAAAACCCTTCAGGACAAAAACAGTCTTGAAAAATCTGCGACACTTTCTAGGGTTTTTCTGGTACTTTACCCTATGTGCTACCTATAGCCAAACTGTTCATGTAGATAAGTGAGGCTTCTGCTTTTAAACTGTCTCATGTTCCTGGTACCAGGACCCCAAGATATCCAGTTCCCTAGCCATGGGAATATGCAAGTCAACAGGATCTCTAGATGCCATCCTGTGTTTTTGTTCAGTCCAGAAGGAAGTCACAGTCATCTCCTCTAGCAGTCACCCACCACTCCACTCTCCTGAGCAGTCTTTGGCACATCTTCAGCATATAGTTTGTCTAGGGAGTCTGACAGTCTGGTATTATTATTAGTTTAATGTGAAATAGAGGTTGGCTTGACCACTTTCCCTGGCTACATATATGGATAAAAGTGGCCTTGGCTACTTTCTTAACTTAGTGATTTTTAGCATATCCTGAGGATACCTGTCTAGACCATACCAGATTTAAAGGCAGGAGGAGCTAGATGCCTACCTAATAAGTCAAGCACACGCTGATTGAATGCAGACACCTGAATTCAGGCTCATAAGAAATACCCAGGTCCCCCAAGAAGCACCTGCTGCATTTTAAACACCTGTGGGACTAACCAGTGATGGAGAGAAGAGTTTACAGATCACACCCTCAAAACTCAGATAATGTAGGTCTTTCTCATGCTGTCTTTTAATTTAATACCAGGAAATACAAACTTGACAAAGACATGAATGAAGTTTGGGTTCAGCTTGCTGTTGAGAGATCTTTTCTGATGTCAGCAGAGGTGCTACTAACTCACAGCAGAGAAAGTAGGTCATTATTAGGCCTATCATAACCTATAGCAAGTCATGTAAAACACTATGAATATATTATCTGACACATTTATTTCTGCCTGTGAATTATTTATGAACCAGTCCAGAAATCTTACAATGCTAGTGTTATTTGTAGCTGTTCACCAGTAGCCTATTACATAAGCTAATTTCATGAGTATTTTTGCATGTTTTTCACCACTGGTCTTGCTGATCGCTTCTGCCCCATAACTGCCAGCTCATTATTACCTTTCTGAGGAAAAGCAACCATTTCCTAAAATATATAGTCTGAAGAGTTCCCAATGTTAGTCTAGTCTACTAAATACACTAAAAGTTTTTGGAACTGTGAGAGAAAATTTTGGGGATAAGTAATTGTAGTAATTGTTAATGTTCATTAAACTTGTTGAATCTACAAAAAAAATATTGTGGAGATATCTACAGTTATCAAAGTACTCCTAAACTCTGAATAAGCACCAGAATAAATTTCTGATCTTACGTCACCGTCTCTTCACATTTTTGGGGACCATACTAACTTGCTCTAGGAATTGTATCAGTGGTGAACTATAATGATGCAGTGACTAATACTAGGTTTTGATCTATGCTGGTCTATTTGTTTAAATTGGGTTTTGTCAAGATTTAATGACCAAAATACTTTCAATAAAAAAAAATCTCTTAAGAACTGAATTCATATTAACAAAAACCTTCTTAGAGGAGGCAGGATTATGATTAGCCAAATCTAAACTAAAACATGAAGCCCCTTTTCCTACCAGTACCAGTGTCTTTAATTTATTTCTGAGGAAGGATTATGTAAGACATTAGAAAAAATTAGATTAGACACATTTCTCCTCCACACAGATATAGGATGATGATTACTTTGGTAAAAATCATCTTCAACACAAAAAGCTTTTGGGGCATGGCACAGCTTGAGAGTAGCAGGGGCTCCCTGTGGCAGGAGCAGGGCAGCCAGGAGTCCCTGGGGCTTGCAAATAACTCACAGAGCTATTTAAACAATGTAGGTTTCCAGGAGGGTGTTTCAGGGGATGTAGAGCTGGAGCATGGGCAGAGAACAGGGTGCACAGCACCAGAGACTTGAGGCTGGGAGGATAGGTTCAGGTTTACCACGAGGAGCCCTGGAGGCCAGGTGGGCTGGGAGGGTGACAGTCACCATGTATAAGCAAATATTTCTGCCGTAAGGTCTGTACATGCTTTCTCTTCAGGGACTTTTCTGAAAGGCTGTTTTAATCAGCCATAGACCAGTTCTTCTCCAGACTCTAAATACAAAGTGCCAGAGCTGGGGAAAAATTTCAAACAATTTCTTTTTACCCTACTTCAGAAAATTTTTTTCTTGTTTTGGTTTTATTTTCAGCTGTGAAAATAAAGCCAATATGCTGTCACTTTTATGACACTGCATTCCTATCATAAGGTATTAGTACAATAAGATAATTTCATTTTCCAGTTCACTGGCCCATGAAGTGGCTTATTGCACTTGGGTATTTAATACAAACATAGAAAAATATTTACATTTTAATTCTGTCAAGAGCAGTGGTGACATTTTAACAATAAGAACTAGCAAATGGGTTGTTTAGGCCATTAGACTTTCCCTTCCAGATCAGCATTAAAATCCAGCTCAGGGTAGATCATGTAATCTCCAAAAGAGTTTTTATCCAGGGGCTGATGTGCAATAATCTAAAGAAGATTCCTGTTTGGAAAACCTTTGCTCCTTTGAAAGCCTAGGAGATGCCATCAATCTTAGCAATAGATGCTGAGTGGCCACATAGGGCTGACGGGGGTCCCTTTCCTGTGATTCAGCTTAGGCAGCTTTCTCTGCTGTGTCTGGACTGACCTGCATCTGTCCAGTGAGCAGCAGAGCAGTCACTAATGTCATAGTAGTTGCACTCCCCTAGCTACCCTCAGACACACCAGCCCCCACCAGCTATCCTTTTGGCAAAGTAAGACCAATTATGGAAGTCAGAACTAACAACAGCAAGGGACTGAACACAATTTTTATAAAATCAGTGGGTCAGAAATCACGGCCTCTTAAATGTTAAGAAGTGACACATGGAAAGTGTTGTGCATTACTGCACATGTGGTCCATTCCCTCTCCCTCACTCCCCACATATTTAGTTCTCCTTGAACGCAAATGTTTCTGTTAAATTGTGTGAAAGTAACACTCTTCACAGCCAAGTATGAAATTGAAGTGTTTGTAAAGGCATTGCCACTTCGGTTTCCTTCAAAGAAAATATTGAAACTGAAGAGGCTGAGAGAAAGTGCGTTTCCTTAAAATCTCATAATCTGTTGACTGTGCACATAGACAGGTTAGGTTTTTTTTTAATTTGAATTTTGTTTTAATATAGACACCAAGGTAAAAATAATAGTCCCTCTGCTGTAGAAATGCAAATGTCATGAGTACAGCTAAACTGAAAGAGACCTGAGGTCAACGAATCAAACAAAGTTGTCTCAGTTTGTAAGACTCTAACCCTTTACCATCACACTAGAGTATGCAGTGAAGGGACCACAATGAAATATGGCACCATCCTCTTCCTTCGGACTGCCTCTGATGATCCTAAGTGCCACAGGATAATTAAATCAAGATTGTTTGTATTTGAATTATCTGGCAATATTTATCCTAGTTGCTGGCTGTGAGGCAACATGTTCACCTTTTCTTAAGTCTTCCGAATCACTGGCAGTCTCATTAAAAAGCCAACCACTATACGGCTGAGGATATATATAAATCTGGCAGAAAAAAAAATTTCTGTTAGTCACTCTATGTCTGACAGGGGCTGACAAAAATAATGTGTTCATATATATAACTCCAAAGATCAGATCTCCTGATTCAATATAGTGAGTATTTATCTACTTAGTTTTAAAAATGGGAGCAACTCTTCATGGGAAAGGTTTGGAATAGGAGGCTGAATGTGCAATGATCCAGGCCTTCAGATACAATAGTCCGAGCATTGCTTGCAATTAAAACCAGCATGAAATCAAACAGGTAGTAGAACTGTGGCTCCTATTGCCCCTCAAATCTCTCTGTGTCAAAATCAACTAAAAAAAAATCAAACAAGAATAAAGCATTTTAATGCAGTTTTTCTGGGTTTTAACAATTTTTTACATAAATCATCAAGATTACAATGATTGATGAACTCCTAGATTTCAGATAGCAGAAAATGCTGTACGCAGATTCCCCAAACTGATCCTAACCCCCATTTAAGCTACCTCCTCTCTCTCCTGCTGCATTTGTTTTAAACCCACTTGATTTGCAGAATGATATTTTATTAATTTTGTCTAGTTTTTTTCAATGCTGTTTCTCTAGTGTCAGAGGAGCACAACGGAGCAGGATTCTCTGTAAAGCCTAGCCATTGTCAGGAAGAATAAACTTCCATTGTTCTTACCTGAAATCAAGAGAGCATAAACTAGGAAGAAGGATTAAGTTGGGAGACTAGCAACAACAAGACACAAAAGAAACCAACCCCAAAACCCAACCAAAACAAAAAACAAAATGAAACAAAGCAAAACAGCACAAAACAACCCCACAAAAAACCCAAACACATTTATGTTCAACTCGACTTTAACAGCATTTGATTTCAGCTCATGATTCACAGTTGGTCCACTTGCCACAGATATTCTTAAGTTAATCATACCTCTCAGCTGGTACCATCTAAGGAGCTGGTTTCTGGTATGTGACCATAGGGACTGATTTCTGTCTGCAGTAGACGTGAAACTTAAAAAATATCTGGCTAAAACAAGAAAATTACTAAGAAAATGAGAAAGATCTTTCATATTCTTTATAGTGTCTGTTTCTTTATCCCACATGTTAATTGTTAAAAAATTATTTGGGAATTCTTAAACTTGGCTACAATGGACTTTTGACATTTTCAGAGTTGATGAAGAGAGCCTGGGACCATGTTAATAGCTTGGAGAGAGAGCGAATTTATACTAACTGGAAGTTAGAGACCTGTTGGTACTTTTGCAAAAACACATCTCAGAAGTCAAAAGTATCTACTTTAAGCCTATTTAATAGGAAGCTATTAACAGAACAGTGGAGTTAAATTATATAATCAGATCAATGTTATTGGTCAGCTGACAAAAACCCTGTTCATTTCTGGTCCATACTTAATAATCTTCAAGATCTTTCTGTGGTGAGTTTATCACTCTCTTTTCTTATGAGACATAAGTGTCTGTGATAGAATAAGCAACTGCTTCAAAAATACCTTCAAGGAAGACTATAACTACACCTGGTTCCACAGAGCAAAAATCTGAGGTCTGACTTGTCAGAAGATGTTGCAGCACACTAAGTAATATGATATATTTCAACCAAATGACACTAAAGTAACTTATTTTTCAAGGATAGAAAACTTTTAAACATGGACTAATACTCAAGCCATCCAGGCAGATCTGCAGTAACCTACAAAAATTCAGTGGGATTCTGCAGGAAGGAAAAAGATAATTACATGTGGATAATTTTCACAAATTCAAGTTATATTGTTTTCTTATTTGCCTACTTGCTTTTTGGCTTTTGTATCTTTGAAAAGTGTATGAGGTACAACCCACAGTGAAGTACACTCCCCCCAGACCTGCAACGCATGCAGCACCTCAGCCATACCATTTCAGTCAGGAGATGTCCTTGCCTTCCGCTCCTAGCACAAAATCTAGTCCTCCATCTTCCACAGTTAAGCCTCATTACTCCTGCTGGCAAGGGGATACTTTGCTGAGGAGCGTGCCCCACCTCTACCAAATGAAAACGAAATACAGTATAAAAATAGTCCACAGAATCATTCTGGTTGGAAAGCAAGGATACTTTCCTTACACAAGGCTTACGTTTTTTTTTTCCTAACTCCCCCAGAATAGTAAGTGAACAAAAAGCTGTGAGGTTTCTTTTTGTGAAAAAACAAACAAACAAAAAATAAACAAGAAAACAAAACAAAACAAAAATCCCCACAAAGATATTTCCTTGCTTTTTTGTCAGTATAGTAGTCACTTGTTCTGTTACTCTTTTTGTGACTAAATGTTTATTTTGAATTTTCCCCCTTTTCACCTGGTAGTACACAATTAGGTGGTTGTCCTTCACTTGAAATCACATGTTTTTCCAAATCTTGTTTGGATCTCTTTTTAATTGGGAAAGTTATCCTCTGATTTATACCTCACTTCATCTCTCTACATCTATTTTCACAAGGAAGAACACAACTTAATCTTTAAAATAATGCATGCAACAGTCCTCCTAAAAAAGCCCAAACAAACAAAAAAAAGCCAAGGGAAAAAAAAAAAAAGCAGTGCAGGATCTGTCCTTAAAAAAATATTTAGGGCGTTCTTTGTTTTTCTTAACACTTATTTATGCCTTATGCAGAAGTGTTGCCCATTTGTGTATAACTGAATCAGAAATTGATACAGCATTTCTGAAGCAGGAGGCTTTTCTCTAGTTCAGACTGGGTCACTGTAATTCTCTGTTCAGCCTTCAATGGGAACCTTGTGGATTTTCAGTTTGGTTTTGCAGGGGGCAAGTGTATTTTATTTACTTATTTTAGCCCTGTCATTGATCCTATGCTCAATGAGCAGGTAACTTATTATCATTTTTAGTGAATGTAACAGCAGCCTTGTCTGTCATGTCTGACAGAAAGAGATAAAACTCCAAATACTCCACCTGTTTCTGCTTTTGTCGTCTGTCAGTCACAGTCCCTACAAAATGACCTGCTTTTCATCTGAGTGAAATGCCCTAGCCTGCCCTCTTGGACTACGAGTAAACAGACACTATCCAGTTAGGCAATCACACTACACAGAGGATACTATTGGTATCTGAATTAGTCATCAGGTAAAGATTGTCAAAATATGATCATAAACTCTTTCTCCCAGATAGAGCATATTTTCTAGAAATAAGGAAAAAACAAACCAGGTAGCTCCTCCCCTGCCTGTTTCTGTGGAATATCTCCCCTGTCATAGGGGAGTCACCTTTGCAACTGGTGACTCTTGCCCTGGAAAGACAAGTGTTTCATCTAATACAGTGAAGCTATATCTACACAGATAGTCTTCCCTTGTTCAACCATGTAACCATGTTCTTGGTCATAGTTATCCAAAACTAGTACCAGCCCAATACTGCACATATGTATTTCAGTGTATATAGCTAACATTTTACTGATGATTTCTTGAATCTCCAGCTTAAGCTAATAATGTAGTTTAAGAAATCTGTGAGGACCTGATTTTAAAAAAGCTGGTACCTTCAAAAGTTTTGAAATGAGTGCTTGAAGTTAGTTATGCAAAAAAAATCATGAGATGAAAAAGTCCCTGAAAAGTGGAGAAACATCAGTCTGTGTTTACAGACCGTATTCCAGAGTTTCAGAAAATAAAGTCAAGATCAGGTGTGCTAGGAACTACTCTTCCACGTTTCAATGCTGTATTTTCATTATCTTCAAGCACAGACATGCAAGACAAGCATGTCTGGACTAATGTGGTTTTGGAAGAGTGAAAAGTCCTAATGGAGCAATAGTTCAGTGCAGATTCTGTTGCTAGCTTCTAAAATTCCTGGATTATGCTTCTTCTAGTTGTTACACATGTGTGGATCAGAGATCAGAGCTTACCCATTGTGAAAAGCCATTTTTACACCCATATAAAAGAGCTTATTTCACAAATGAACAAGCCAAAGGTTTAGCTTATTTGAATATCTGACTGAGAGCCAAAACAGATTTAATTGAATATTCATTTCACGCAGCTTTAGCCAACTGAGTTATTTAAATGAATTGATCCCATGACTAACAGTATATGTACATGGATACTTAATGAATGAACTGACAGTAGCTTTCAGCAGTGTCCTGCAAAAAGTGGTAACAGAGTGATGAAAGACTAATTTGTACCCTAACACACAACAGTTTTACAATACAGTATCTGGGTTGTGGAAGTAACACATAAAACTCACCCTTTACAGCTATCAAGGGGTTGTCTTCTTTGTCTACTGAGGCAGCAAGGTGCTGCCATTTCCATATGATCATCCAATAGCTATACAGATCCACTTTCTTCCAGGCACACTTTTAAGTGGGATTTAATAACAGCTTCTCATTCACTTAGCACACTTCTGAGCTTCTGTCCTCTTACAGGTATTTACATATACACCATGGAGCAGTGCAGCAGTGTCCCAGCCCGAAAGGTAGGGAGTGCATGAAAATGCATTTCTGATATTTTCTGATCTCATCAGTCTTGAGCATCTTCTTCTATTTCTTTAGGTTAACTGGACTTCTCAGATGACTGCAAGCCAATAGGTATAAACAAAGACCTTAATCTTTTGGGTTTTTTTATGTTAGTTTGTTTGTTTGTTTGTTTTTTCCTTGTGGGAGAAACAAAGGGGATGTACTTCATGGTAGTACTGTTCTTCATACCATGTGATTCTTGCCTTCTCATGCTTTCTGCAAAATCTACAGGGCATAAGATTTAGTGTACTTTCAAAAGAGTGGCAAAACCTTCCCACAAACATTCCTCATTTACTTGTGCAGTGGGTTGTCCCTGGCCAGCTGCTCTCTCACTCGCCCTCTTCCTCCAACAAGACACAGGGAGAAAATAAGATGAAAAAGCTCAAGGGTCAAGGTAAGCAGGAGGTCACCAATCAAGTACCATCATGGGCAAAACCAGATTCAACCTGGGGAAAATTAATTCAGTTTATTGCCAACTAAAAAAATTTTGGATAGTGAGAAACAAAGACAAATTAAAACAACACCTTCTCCTGACTTTTATTCCCTAGGCTCAACTTCACTCCATCATTCCCAACTCTTCTACCTGCCCTCCTCCCCTGGATGGCACAGGGAGATGGGGAATACGGGTTTGGAGTAAGCCTATAACTGCTTCTCTCTGCAGCTTCTTCCTCCTGATGCATTTCCCTTGTTTCCACAGGCTGCAGGGTAGATATCTGCTCCAGCATGGTCCTCTCCATGTGCTGCAGGGGAATCTCTGCTTTGGCACCTGCAGTACCTCTTCCTCCCCCTCCTTCTTCACTGACTTTGATTTTCGCGGGGTTACTCCTCACACTTTTTTTTCCCTCACTCCTCAGTCTGCCGTCTGGCATTTTGCAGTTTCTTAAACACGTTTTCACAGAGGTGCCACTTCTCTGTGCCATGTGGCTGATGGCCTCAGCTCTGTCTTTTGGTGGGTCTATTTTGAAGCTGGCTGGAACCAGATGGAATGAGCTGTGAATGGCACAAGGCAGCCCCCGGCCTCTTTTCACAGAGGCCACCGCTGCAGCCCCCCACTGCCAGCACCTGGACTGAGATACTCAGCTCAGTCTGATTGACCTTTTGTCTGTGGTATGTTGCCCTCCTTGCAGCAGATATAACAGCAGTCTCTTGTTTTGAGAGAATATTGGTGTACTGCTCCACGAGACTGTGTATTTCTAACACCAAACAAGAGACCTGCTTGTGAGCACTCAGAAATGCTAACTGTAAAAATAGAGATATATTTTGACAGAATTGTTTGGAGAATCAGTAGCTGAATGTGAAAAATGAGACAGACAAATAAATAAGACATGAACCCTGGAAAGATGTAGCTAAAGGAGTCAGAGGATAGCTTATCAGATTATCAATGACATAGATGAGGGAACCAAGTGCACCCTCAGCAAATTTGCAGAGGACACCAAGCTGAGCGGTGCAGTTGATACAATGGAAGGAAGGGATGCCACCCAGAGGGACCTGGACAGGCTGGAGAGTGAGCCTATGAGAACCTAACGAGGTTCAACAAGGACAAGTGCAAGGTGTTGCACTTGGGCTGGGGCAATCCCAGGTACTTGTATAGACTGGGAGAAGAAATCCTTGAGAGCAGCCCTGTGGAGAAGAACTTGGGGGTCCTGGTGGATGAGAAGCTGGACATGAGCCAGCTGTGTGCACCTGCAGCCCAGAAGGACAACTATGTCCTGGGCTGCATTAAAAAAGGGGTGTCCAGTGGGGAGAAGGAGGTGATTCTCCCCCTCTGCTCTGCTCTTGTGAAACCCCATTTGGAGTACTGTGTCCAGGCCTGAGCCCCCCAGCACAAGAAAGATGTGGAGCTCTTGGAATGGGTCCAGAGGAGGGCAACAAAGATGATCAGAGGGCTGGAGCCCCTCTCCTGTGAAGAAAGGGTGAGGGAACTGGGCTTGTTTAGCTTGGAGAAGAGAAGGCTTTCCAGCACATGAAGGGAGCCTATAAACAGGAGGGGGAGCAACTGTTTACAGGGGTTGATAGTGACAGGACGAGGGGGAATAGTTTTAAACTAAGAGGGGGAGATTTAATTGGATATTAGGTGGAAATTTTTCACTCAGAGGGTGGTGAGGCACTGGAACAGGCTTCCCAGAGAAGCTGTGGATGCCCCATCCCTGGAGGCATTCAAGGCCAGGCTGGATGGGGCCCAGGGCAGCCTGCTCTAGTGGTTGGTAACCCAGCCCACAGTAGGGAGGTTGAAACTACATGATCTTTAAGGTCCTTTTCAACCCAGGCCATTCTATGATTCTATGATTCCATGATTCCACAATACATGCACTCCGTGGCTCTAGAAAGAACCAGCAGAGTGAACAAGAGCTTTTGTTGGCTGATAGAGTTTCAGAGCTGCAAATAGCTCCCATGTCTCTTGTTTTGTTTCTCACACTGGGTTTTGTGCATTTATTGTAAATACAAAACTTCAAATTTAAAAATAGTTGGTGATATTTTCAGTTTCCCTTTTAACCTCATTACTTTTTAGCCTGTTGATAATGACACTTCTCCTTAGTAAATTCATGCTAACTTTCTTGTCCTTCATGTGTTTGGAAACGCTTCTTCAGGACTACTTGCCCCTTCACTTTCTCAGGGATTGGTGTGAGGTTGGCTAGTCTGTAGTTCCCAAGATCCTTTTTCTTGTCCTGCTTGACAATGGGAGTGATATTCACTTTCTTCTAGTCCTCAGGAACCTCCTCCATCTCCTCAGTTTTTCAAAGATATCCAAATGTAGCCTCACAATCACATTGGCCAGCTTACTTAGCACTTGTGAGTGCATCCCATCAGGTCCCTGCATGTGTGTAATTTCAGTTTCATTAATGTTCCTTAACCTGATTGCTATCCACTGATGGTAAGTCTTCATTGCTCTGCTTTTTCCATGCATATCAGTTCCAAATAAAGCAAAGACATTTCTAATCCATGCAATTGTCGTGGGTTAAGCAGAGGAGAGTTAATTTTTTTTTTCCTTTTCCCTTCTCTTCATAAATAGCTATCAAGAAGCTATGCTTTGGATTCCTGCTCAGGAGAGAATTGATAAGAGAAGAATGTTTATAGTTATTGCTAGGATGTTGCTATTTCTTCTCAAGGACGAGATACATTCAGCCTCTCTCTTCTCCATAGAGAGAGACACAGCCCAGCTTCTAGCTTGGGATTTGCTTTTAGGTCAAGATTGAGAAGCAGACTGACCAATTATTCCATCCCATGCACGTCATACCCAGTATATAGGAGAGGACTCTTCCGGGAGAGCTGACTTTTCCACTTCCTTTTGGGTCCGGATTCATCTCGCTTTGGGGTCCCTGCGTTCGCTCTCCCAAGGCCTTTCCGCTCCTCCCCCCACGGTCACCGTCAGCTCTCACTCGTTTATCTCCGTTCCATGAGTTTTGGCATCCTCCCTCTCCAGGAGGATTGTTAGCTGTTTTTTTTTTCCCCCTGCTTCGGTCACCTCTCGGGCTGGGACGCTTGGGCTGTTATCTCCGTTCTGTGAGTGCCTCCGGGAGCGGTGCACCCTTTCCTCCTTTTCCCCCCCTTTCTGGGGGGAATCGTCTGTGCAGTTTCTGGGGATTATTAGCTGGCAACAGGCCGAGCCATTTCGGGGGGGCAGTATCATTGTCAACAGGCCGAGGGGGGGGGGGG
Source organism: Pterocles orientalis (assembly GCA_011057875.1). Taxonomy (NCBI): domain Eukaryota; kingdom Metazoa; phylum Chordata; class Aves; order Pterocliformes; family Pteroclidae; genus Pterocles; species Pterocles orientalis. The sequence goes on along the minus strand of WKFP01014711.1, from coordinate 605,595 downwards.
CAGCATCATTCTGTATCACCTATTCTCTCCCTCCTTCGGGGTCATTGGCTGGGAGTGGGCTGGGCCTTAGGTCATCAGGTGGGGAGGGGCAGTATCACTGTGTATCACATTGCATCTTTGTAAATAGTATTATTTCTAATATTATTGTAGTTTAGTAATTAAATTGTCCTTATCTCAACCCAGGAGTCCTCTTTGCCATTTACCTCTTTAATTCTCTCCCCTAT
>WKFP01014711.1:553872-584403 GCA_011057875.1 Pterocles orientalis | reverse complement strand
GAGTAACCTGTGCCAGGGCTCAGTCACCTTCACAGTGAAAAAGTGTTTCCTGATGTTCAAAGGGAACCTTCTGTGTTTCAGTTTGTGCCTACTGCCCCTGATCCTGTCACCAGGCACAAGTGAAAAGAGCCTGGCTCTGTTGTCTTTGCAACCCCTCCCTTCAGGTATATAGATACAGTAGTAAGATTCCCCTTGAGCCTTCCTTTCTCCAGGCTGAACAGTCCCAGCTCTCAGCTTTTCCTCATAGGAGACATGCTCCAGTCCCTTCAACATCCTAGTGGCCCCTTGCTGGGCTCTCTCTTCAGTATGTCTGTGTCTGTCTTGTACTGAGGAATCCAGAACTGGACCCAGCACTCCAAGTGTGGCCTCACCAGAGCTGAGGAGAGGGCAAGGATCACCTGCCTCAACTTGATGGCAACATGTTGTGTAAGGCAGCCCAGGACACTGTTAGCCTTCCTTGTGGCTTGGGCACATTGCTGGCTCATGTTCAACTTGGCGTCCCCATGGCCTTCTCTGCAAAGCTGCTTTCCAACTGGATGGCTGGGATTGTTCCTCCTCGAGTGCAGGACACTGCAGTTCCCCGTGTTGAACTTCATGAGGTTCTTGTTGGCCCATTTGTCTAGTCTGTTGAGGTTCTTCTGATTGGCAGCACAACCTTCTAGCCACTGCTCCCAATTTTGTGTCATCAGCATGCTTGCTGAGGGTACACAGAATCATAGAATGCTTTGCATTGGAAGGGATCTTAGAGATCATCTAGTTCCAACCACTCTGCTATGGGCAGGGACACCTCCCACTAGGTCAGGTTGCTCAAAGCGTCATCCGGTCTGGCCTTGAACACCTCCAGGGATGGGGCATCCACAGCTTCCCTGGGCAACCTGTTCCAGTGTCTCACCTCCCTCACAGTAAAAAATTTCTTCTTAATATCTAGTCTAAATCTGCTCTCTTCCAGTTTAAAACCATTACCTCTCTTCCTGTCACTGCATGCCCTTGTAAAAAACCCCTCCTGAGCTTTACTGTAGGCCCCCTTCAGGTGCTGGAAAGCCACTATAAGGTCCACCCAGAGCCTTCTCTTCTCCAGGCTGGAAAATCCCAACTCTCTCAGCCCGTCCTCACAGGGGAGGTGTTCCAGCCCTCTCATCATCTTCATGGCCCTCTTCTGGACCTGCTCCAACAGCTTGATGTCCTTCTTGCCCTGGGGGTCCAGACCTGGATGAAGTACTCGAGGTTGGGTCTCACAAGGGCAGAGTAGAGGGGCAGAATCACTTCCCTCGACCTGCTGGCCATGCTTCTCTTGACACAGCCCACGATCTGGTTGGCCTTCTCAGCCACAAGTACACACTGCCTGCTCATGTTCAGTTTTTCATCTACTGACAACCCCAAATCCTTCTTGGCAGGGTTGATCTCAATCCATTCTCCACCCAGCCTGTATTTTTGCTTGAGATTACCTAGACCCATGTGCAGGACTTTACACTTGGCTAATCATCTAGTTCATTAACAAAGATATTAAACACGATTAGACCCAGTATTGACTGGGGTACATCATTAGTTAGAGGCCTCCAACTGGATTTCATCAGTGTTACCGGAATTAAACTGAGTGAAAATTTTAATAGGATGCAGCTTTTAATCAGTTCAAGCCTAAATATCACTTGGGAAGATCAAAGCCCAATTTCTTGGGTACCTTGACACTTGGTGAAATCCTTAGCCATGAGTAAAGTACCTACAACTCCCTTAAAACGCATGTGTTCAGTGCTAAACCACGTCTACACAGACGAGTACAAACACAACTGAGTGGCTTCACTGCTACCCTGGATGGACAGCAGCTCTTGCACAGGAACTGCATAAGCTCTGAGACGAAAATGAAGATCTTACCACCACCCTGTGCTCCCGACTTCTGTCAGTCTCCTAGGATTTTTCAAAATTCATGTCAACGTGAAGTAAAAGATTTTCCTCTCTTTTTAGCCTTATTTAGAAATCCCCTCAGGTTACTGCTAAGAAATAGTCTGCTAATTAGCACTGCCCTGACTTGGGCAAAGGGAAAGGTGGCAAAAGAATTGAGAGCTATCGTAGAATGCTCAGGAACCTACCAGTTTGCCACTGGGGATCTCTGCTGCTTGCTGAAATCTGCACTCCATCTCCCACTGCAAGATGTAGCTGGCTCTGTTAAATTTGCCCTGAACATAGCTACAGTATTGGACAGAGCTAGACACTAGAGCAGGAGAATAGCTGCTTTGAGAATTATTCTGCAGGACTCACGGTTTGAGTTAGGGCTGCACTTTTCTTGCATTAGATGTCAGACACATCAGCATATAAAATAGTCCCAGTGGCAGACATATACACAGATGACAATTGAGTATGTTCGTGGAGAAAACTAAACGTTGACTTGAAATACCTAGTAGGCAACTCTGTGCACAGATAGGCCAATATTGCACAGTTTACAGACAAAAAATATGAATAATCATAAAATCACAGAATCATAGAATGGTTTAAATTGGAAAAGACCTCAAAGATCATCTAGTTCCAATCCCCTCCCTGCCATGAGCAGGGATCAGGATGCTCAAAGACTCATCCAACCTTGAACACCTCCAGGGATGGGGCATCCACAACTTCTCTGGGCAACCTGTTCCAGTGTCTCGTGACCCTCACCATAAAAAAAATTCTTCCTAATATCTAATCTAAATCTACCCTCTTTCAGCTTAAAATCATTACCCTCCTGTCAGGTCACATCTGTCTATAGAGGCCTCATCTACTTGGTCTTCCTGGTTGGGTGGCCTGTAGCAGACCCTGACTATAATATCACCTGTCCCTGCCCTCCCTTTAACCGTGACCCATAACGTCTTAGTCAGCTCCTCATCCATCCCCAGGCAGAGCTCCATGGACTCCAGCTGGTCACTGACATAGAGGGTGAACCCCCATCCTGGTCTCCCCTGCCTGTCCTTCCTAAAGACCCTGTGTCCTTCCATTCCAACACTCCAGTTATAGGATCCATGGTGCCATGTCTCTGTGATGCCAATAGGATCACAGCCCTGCAGGCATGTGTACGTCTCTAACTCGTCTGGTTTGTTCCCCTTGCTACCTGTGTTTGCACAGAGGCCCTTAAGTTGGGCTCCTAATGAGGCTGGGACTCCTTTGTGCTGCTCTTCAGGTGCCCTTCTGCCAGTCTGTGATCCTTCTCCAGGCTCTGGGAATCTATGGCTGGCTCTGGCATAAAACTGGTAGGAGTGGGATGGATTGAGGTTCCCCTACCCGACAAATTTTAGTTTAAAGCCCTCTTCACCAGGTTGGCAAGCCTAAGACTGAAGATTCTGTTCCCCTTTTCTGACAGATGGAATCTGTCAGCCCCCAGTAGACGGGAATCACAGAATCACAGGTCTCTCAAAGCGAGTCCTGTGGTCTAAGTAGCTGAATCCCTGGCTGTGGCATCAATCCTGTAACCATTTGTTGACTTGCCAAATTTGACTGGCTCTTTCAAATCCCTTCCCTTTGACCAGGAGGACTGATGAGAAAACTACCTGTGCTCCAGCGTCCCTTACCACCTCTCCCAGGGCTCTGTAATCCTTCTTGATACTCCTCAGATGGCTCCCAGCTGTGTCACTGGTGCCCACATGAAACAACAGCAGGGGATAACAGTCTGTGAGCCACACAAGGCTTGGTAGTCTCCTGGTGATGTCTCTGATATGAGTCCCCGGTAAGCAGTGCACCTCTCTAGAGAGTGGTTCAAGTCAATAAATGGGTGCCTCCGTACCTCTCGGAAGAGAGTCACCTGCTATCACCTGTTGTTTCTTCTAGGTTGTCCTGGTTGTTATACGAGGAGCAGATTGGGCTGCCTTAGTCAGTTCCAGCCTCTCTTGTGATGAGGTGGGTCTTTCCCCTTCAGTCTGCAGAGTGGTGAAGTGGTTCTGTTAGGTCAGATTTTTCCTTCAGAAGTAGCACCTTCAAACCTTCCTGACTCAGGGGGACCTTTAAGACATTCAACAGCCACTGTATACCACATACAGGATCAGAAAACGCTTAGCTTCTGCTTCATGGGAAATAACGTCCATGTTTCTTTTTACATCTTTTGCCCTTTTGAATTTGATAGAAGTTGCATGCCTCTGGGAAGAAGTTATCTACTTCATTATATGTTCATGCAGGTCAAAGGACCAAGCTTTCATCAGGTTTTTGAACCCAGTTCATTTTAAGTATTGCCATTAAGCTATCAAGTTATCTGGTTTAAAGCTTTCTTCTCACTACGCCTTTCTCCCAGATACTGAAAGCCACTAATTAACTAGTGCCAAGCTGAAACAAAGTCACTATCCTTTTTTTCTTTTTCTTTTTCCCCAGTCTGCTTAATGTGATCATGTTAAAGCTGTCTTTTTGTTACTTATCTTTCTTGTCTTCTCCCTTTGATAACATAACTTGGTTCAATAATAATTTTAATATCCTATTACAGTGATGCAGGGAGCAAGGGACAGAGGAAGAGAGAGAGAGAAACTTTTGTTTGCAAAACTGGTCTACATTAAATGTCACTGCTTTTGCATTTTGTAAGGATCTGCTTGACCTTGCTGATCCTGAATTTATATTGTTTGATTCTCTAGCATCCCATGAAATAATAATTTTATGCTATTTTATAGTAATCAGTGTAGGTGTCTGCTTATAGAAATTTCTGTCAAAACAGACAAAACACATTGATGTTAATCTCCCTGTTTCAGCTATTAAAGAGAGGCAAGGTCAAGCTATAAACCATACTAGAATGATGTCAGCAACTACATAGAGTTGAAGCCATCAGAAGAGTTTATTTCATATATATCTTTCTCTCTTCCTTTGGAAAAAACCCCCAAAAAATCTGACTATGTAATTAATTAAACTATATGATGCTTCTATGAGTAAATTTACTTATAAGCATAAGTTACCTCATAACATGGCTGAACTAACATTTCATTTGATAAAACACTTCCAAAACCTGAAATGCAAAAGCAGATCTAACTTTTGTTTCTCTAATATCTTGTGTAGAAGAGACCATCTATACACAAAAGAATGCAACTCTCAGCATGTGATAGCCTTTCAGCCCATTCAGAATTTACTCCTAGCAATTATGAAATTAATACTACCACACAAAATATTATTGTTTAAAATTTGTTTTGTAATCAGGTGAAGGAGTATGTCCAGCTGGGCCCTCAGAAGACATTGGCAAGAAATACTAATGCAACAAAAACACTTCTAAGGAGTAAATTAACTGTATTTCTAATTCCAGGCAATCTCTGTGATTTCAGTTGGAGTACTCTTAATTTTTAGAGAGGAAAAATCCTGTCTGTACACGGAGCACCTATGTTCATGTTCCATTACTTATAAAGAGTATATACATTAAGTGATTCAGGCATAACAATGCTACACAGATTTTTTCATACATCCTTAAAAAAATTACCAAACATCAGATATTTATCAATCTTTTGTTGTGTATATTACTTGATAGTACTTATCTAAAATCCTATGATTAAGGAACTAAAAACAAAAAAAAATTCTATTGAAGTCAGAATTTTGTTTACTTAAAGACCATTTATATTCAGTATTTCATAATTTTAAACTTACTAAACAAAGTATTGAAATTCATTCTCTTATCTTAAAAGTATGTGTACATGTACACTAAGGAGAAGCATGCAGGAAGGATGGTAGTTTTTCCACTTCTTCCTACAGATCTTTCACTTTGGATTACTTCTTCAGTTAGCCAGACAGACCAGTGCTGGTGGTGCTTTCATGTCAGCAGCATACGTAAAAGCAAGGTCCCAACCGAAGCTCCAATAGTCTCATCTGTGAGCTTTGTTTGCAGACTTGTGCTTCTTCTATAGAATTTGTGGAAATCGACTTTCAGTCAATTAATGTTGAGAGTGTTTATGTATTTGTTGCAGTTTATCCCTCACACCTTAATATCTACAGCTTTTAGACAGTAACTTTCTGTTTCCCATTTTGTAACTCGTGGGCTTGACCATTGTATTCTTTCTCCTGCTACCTCACTGAGTGTGCAGAAAAAGCTCCTCTGCGATTGACTCCCTAGAACCATCAGTTACAATTTCTGGTCAATGTCAACCTTGGAGGTAACAACTGACAATAAAAATCAGTAACCACATGTTGTGGGTTAACCCTGGCCAGCAGCTAAGCTCCACACAGCCATTTGTTCATTCTGCCCCACAGTGGATGGGGAGACGGGTAAAAGAGAGAAACAGGTTGAGAAGTAATAGTTAATTTAACAGGTAAATTGGAAGCTGCATGTGTAAGCAAAGTGAAATAAAGAATTCATTCCCTGCTTCCCATCAACAGGCAGATGTTTAGCACTTTCCAGGAGAGCAGGGCATCACACATAATCGTTACTTGGAAACACAATTGCCGTAACTTCGTTCTGCTTTCCTCCAGCTTTTATTGCTGAGCATGATGTCATATGGTATAGGATTTCCCTTCGGTCAGCTGTCCAAACTTTGCCCCTCCCAACTTCCTGTGTGCCCCCAGCCTATTCATTGGTGAGGCAGAGTGAGAAACAGAAATGGCCTTGACATCGTGTAAGCATTGCTCAGACATAACTAAAACATTGATGTGTTATCTGCACTGGGTCACAAATCTAACACACAGCATCATAAGAGCTGCTATGAAGAAAATAAACACAATCCCAGACAAAACCAGTACACTAAAAACAAACACTCATTATTGATATTGTCAATAAGAACAACTATTACCTTTTTTAAAAAAAACCCCAACTCAAACAATCAAAACACAGCCAACTAAACTCAAAACACCCCAAAATACCACTTGGAATATTATGTTATTTCCCATACCTATGTTAGAGTTAAATAGGAGTCCACATTTTTCTTCTTCTTCTTCGTCCAAGAGAGAGCTCTACTTCACCATGCTGAAAGGCTGCTCTGTTGGCTACTCATTACGTAAGAGCTATTCTGCAGCCACATTCTAGAACACTGAAGAACGATTTTGTAGCTGAATATATTGCTCCCTTTAGGCTGAGTATATAGGTTTGGGTCTTCTTCTGCCATTCCAGTTTTCTGCATGGTGAAATAAACTGGGTACCAATTCTCTAAAACTGTCAGGGACTAAACTCTAAAGGAAACAGCCACAGAGCAAGTATAAGCATTCAATGAAAAGGGAAGCAAACTTTTACAGAACAAATGGAGTAAAAGGAGTTTAAACAGAAGGCGTGTTTGCAAAATATTCTCTGGAAGTGTGGACTATGGAGAAGTTGTATTAACCTGATAAACATTCTATGTGCATGGAACAGAAGTACAGTTTTATGGTTGTCAGTGAAAGTAGGCTGCTTTGACAGGTCTGTGTTCAGTCGGTTACTGAGTACTCAACATAAGTCACTTATTTTTGCAGGTTTTGGTGTGCTTACTTCAAATTACCATGCTACGAACATGATGCCCTGTAGCGGTAGTGCTAGCTGGTTGGTTTGGCTTCAGAGTCAGTGATGACACTGCTTTGCCTCATGAACCCAGAAAATGCCACCTACAGCCTGCAGATGACATTTTTGTTTTCTTTTTCTGTGTGGATGAGAACTTGCTGTATGTTTGTAAAGTGCCTACCACAGTAGAATTCTGTGCCCATTCAAGTCCTTTAGACCCTACCAGATTTCAGGAGCAAACTGGATTTTTGAAGATGAGAAGTACACTAATCCTCATGTATTTTCAAATAACTTCTTCCAATGAAGAAAATCATACATTCTGTTTTCTTGTTTTTATATATGAGAAAAGGAAAGGCATTTCTAGGCAGTTTTGACTCTAAAGATTTATATTCTAGATCCAATAAGGCTGTTGAATATATAATGAACTGCTTTTATTGGCAAAGAAAGGTTGTTTGCTTGTTCCTGCTGCAATAATAAAGACTTCTGCTGACAGAAACAAGCTGAATGCATTTTGGGTTCAAAAGTATCCTATTCACAGTCTAGATGCAAAATGATCTCTATTCACTAAAATGTCTCATTTGCAGGTTATCATTCTGCTTTCCTCTGAAAGCTAGTAAGCAGATGTTTCCTCCCACCTTGACTCGCTGCATTCGTGACAGAAAAATGTTCTGTATCCTACTATGGTATCCTTCATAAGCAGAACTGAAGGATAGAACCAGCTTGTTTAAAACACACAGGACCATATAAAGAGAAAATACTCTTGAACATCAGTACAACTACATTATTCAAATCCTTTTTGAATTAAATAATTTTCCAAATAGTTGCAGTCAGTAGCACAGCACTAATAATCCCTCCTTAAAAACAGCACAAAATAAATAGAATAAAATAAACAAATAAAAATAGAATAAAAACCAAACCAAAGCAAATGAAAACAAAATAAAATAAAAAATTGCCACAGGTCTTAAAAGAAAAATTTGCTACAGGTCTTAAACCAAAAATTTGCTACAGGTACGTAGCCTCATAACCCATCAGTGTTTCATTTCCCCAAGCACAGTGACAGAATGAGAAAAGTACAACTATTTAACACCTCTGAAACTGCTTTAAAGATATTCAAGTAATATATGCAAGTAATAGCGATACCATTTACTACCTTCTGTGGACATTTTTGTCAATTTAATCCATTGCTATTGTTGAAATCTGATTCCCTGAAGATGTTAAATTTCAAGGTTTCAAAATGCAAGGCAATTTCATAGACCAGCAAATCCACAGACAAGATATGTATCTTTTTTCATGTTAAATTTTATGGAAGAGGAAATAAAATTTATCACCGGTAGGTTGGACTACACGTCAGCAAATTTGCTGGTTATTTTCCTCAAAATTCCAAAATCTGTGAAAAGTAATCAGAGATCATTCTGTTTATAAAGTTGGTTAAGAGGGGAAAAAAAAAGGCCATACTCACATCTGAGGCAAAAAGGACTCAGGGATTTCTATGAACATTTTTTTGTCCCTTTCTTGACCAGTGATAGCTATAATGTTCTTCAGGTTTCATTGGCTACTGATCTGTTGGATAATGACCTGTTCTTGGACACTCTTGTTAGTGAACAATTTATTTCTATATATTCCTTTGTTTATACCTTTACCAGTAGCTCACTTTTCTCCTAAACTGACACAGACTGGGAGAAGCAGGGTGTGGGAAAAGAAATACAAACCACAGATGGAAATGCTCTCTTGCTCTAGAATCAGGACTGACTGTTTCATTTTGAGAGATACCAGAGTGAAAGATTCTTGGAATCTGTGAATTTGGTCCAAGTGTTTGTATAATATCGAAAAGATGGAAATGTTATTGTGTTTGAAAGTCTGTATGTATTGCTTTGCTTTGAAATGTGTTAATTTCACATCTCAACAGCATTTCTTAACTTAAATGATCCCAAAGTATATGACATAAAGATATTCTTTTTTTTTTCTGTGTGAAGGAAGCATGAATTATAACTAGTCTTGTTAAAACTCATGAACTTAAAATGTATTAACCCATACATAGCCAAATAGTTTTGTAATATTCATTTTCAAATTTTATTTTGGCCCATGCCAGAACATGAAAATCCAAAGAAGTCAATGCTAACATTAAAGGGTACCATCTAAAGCCACTCAGATAGTTAAAGAAACCCTTACATAACACAGCTTTAAACCACCTTGCACAGACTATGCAAAAAAAGGTTCAAGCCAAAGGCAGCCTGCAAAGCAGTAATTGTAGAATCCACAGAAGTCAGTGGAAAAACATTAATAAGACTGTAAGAATACCAAGGCTTTACATTTACACTATTATCACCATCTTAATGTGGAAATTAGGCTAAGAACAATACAAGTTCTTAGAAATCAGTCTAATGTTAATGTCTTTGCACATCCTCCCAACACAGAGAATTATTAACATGTACTTAACACTAATTGCTAATAAACTGTGTTCCCTTACTAACAAAGTTATCTTGGAGACCGAACCTGCCCTCTTTCAAAAAAAAGCAAACAGAGCAAGACTCTTTTATGTTTTCCTTGACTAGATTGCCATGCCATATCCCTCCTAGCTTGCCTTCGTACACTTGGCACATACATCTAAAACTTTGTTTACAAAGTGTTGGAAAACACTTCCACAGTATTTGGGTAGCAGCTTTACAGACTCACATTTGCACTTGCTGCACATGCAGTGCAGAGCAGAAATGATTCAAAAATCTGTCATGACTGTTTGCCACAATTTCAGAAACTGAATTCTGACCAGTGACTTTGGATTTATTCCAGAACCTGCCAAATCTGCAGGACCAAAAAATTCACAATTCACCGCAAACATGGGGATATTTTGCCCTCTTTGGGTTGTACCTATAGAATTCACAGAAGTCTGTTTTCTCAGTGTAATGATACATTTCTAAAGCACGCAAAGAATGCATTTTCCACTGTCCAGCTGCTAGTTAAGAAGATTAATGACTGCTTTGTAGTTCCAATTAAACTCCTTTATCACCAAGAGGGACCAAACAAGTTTTGATTTCAAAAGTACTGCTTAAGAAAGAAGACCAGGGCTGCATAACACTGACATTTTATTAGAATTCATTTGTAACAAATGGAACTTGTGTCAGCAAAGAACTGATTTTCATACAGACTTTCTTTCGCCACCAATGTAACGAAGTAAGAAAATAAAAAGCACGCCTTTCATTCTGTAAAACATTTATGCGTACTACTAATTAGAGGTAATTGTATATTTTTTAACAAGCCATTTTACAAGGTAATTTTTTAAATTTTTTCAGTCTATGCATCCAAAACAAGAGCAAAGAACACAATTTTTATTATTTTTTGTAAAGACACTCCAAGCTTGAATGGCAAAGCCACATAACAGATGGTTATGATGAGACCTGCAGCCTTCTGATATCTGTGGAGTATCAGGGCACCAAGAAAAAAAAGGAAAAAAAAAAGGAAAATAAAATAAGAAAAAAGAAAAATAAAGAAAAACAGGAAAGAATAAAAGGAGAGAATAAAAGGAAAAAAACAGTTGTGGCTTTGTTTAGTTGTTGCAAACTTTTTTTTTTCCTTTTTACATGTTTGTGTCATTTAAATACACACAAGTGGATTTTATATGCAGTTTCTTACAGATGGGTTCAAGTTATAACATTATTGGGTATAGAATCAATAGGGCAGTGCATAGTACAAAGGTATATATAGAAAGTGCAAATCTCCCTAGAGGGTCACTGCTTCCCCCCAGCCATCCTCTCTGCTATCTAACCACTCAAATAATTTTTTTTTTTAAAGAGCTAAATTAAGCTTCTGTATAAAACATTTTCATATATTTTGTGGGTTTCTTTCCCCATTGCAACTAATGATGAAACTAGACATAACCACACACATAAACGTAAATAATAGCACCGTACTGGTTATGCTGATGAAACCAATTTTAAGCTTCAAAATGTATGATGTATGTAGACAAAGATGCCGACAATTTAACTTAACTATAGAATGACTATATATAAGAATACAGAAAGTGGAATGCACATCAATGATGTTAACAGTTATCTTAAGAAACATAAAACCTAACAGGAATATTTAGTTTTACAACAGTTTTCCTCACAAGTTGTCTCTACTTTTTATTCATTCCTTCGTTTTCTTTGCAGCTTCCAAGATAGTCTGCTAGGGAGAATGCTCCGATCCTTTTACAGATCCAGTGTGCAAGAATCTTCCCTAGTCTATGTTTCCAAAATGATCCTTTTATATTGTAGTGTTTTTCTGATGTCCTACATTTGAGTTGAAGAACTTGACTACACCACATAACCTGGCACTTCAATAATTATTTAAAAATAGAAATCAAGAAGGAAGAAGAAAATGAAACATAGTGCACATTCTCCTCTAGTTCAGATGTAAGTTATAGAAACTCATTCTGAGGTAGCCTTCCATAATACTTCTATTCCATATATATTTTTTATTTTTTATTTTTCTTTACAAAAGTGCTCAAATACAATGCTTGCTAGAGTTTGGTCTTTCATGTTTTTCTTTCTGCTCGTAGTGGGAAAAGCGGAAGAAGAAGAAAGAAAAAGTTGAGGTCACATTGCCAAGCGATACCAATGCTCCTATTTTAAACCCCAAAGAAATAATTCCTTTGATGCTCATGTACTGACAATGACAGAGACACGATGGAAACCAAGGTCAATGTAAATGGCATCTTACTAAGAGTCTCAAAAAGTACTTTGTGCTGTTTACAGATTTTTTTTTGTTCCCTGGAAGAAAATCTAGTGTCAAATATATTCTGTGGGCTCAGTCTTGCTAGCCTTGCAGGAACCCTCCCACTGAAAGCAATGGTTTGACTTTAGCAATCTGTTGACACAAGTGAATGAGCAGGACTCGCCCCCCCCCCCCCCAAAAAAAAAAAACCCAACAAAAAACAAACGGTGCATTAGCACTGATAATGTCAACTGCTGCTCATGTACTGCTACATCTCTGCAATGTTAACACTATAACCAGTGACACAGTGGATTTGAAAAGCCAACGAGAAATAGTTTTTTAATATGTGGGCTGGTCTGTTATTGGAAATATGGAAAGATAAAGGGCCTTGACTACCTATGTGTTTTGAGTTATCATTTATTACCATCCATACTTGATTAGAAACTGGAAATGCATATTTTCAAAGTTGTCTGATACATGTATTAAAATGTTTGAAAAGAATAACAGAGATGAACAAACTGAACTAAATACAAATGAAGGAAGGCTAACTTAAAAGAAATGCTCTTCAAAATAGGCATCAAATATAAGGCACTCTAAATGTAAAATTAAAATGAAACCCAGCATCCCCAAACAATGCTGTATGCCACAAAACATTTGATTTCACAGAGCAATATGTGTTTGGCTTTGCCCTGTTACATAAGATAAATGTAAATTATATAGCACACACAATAGACAGTATACTATTGAATACAATTTTAAATCTTAATTCCTAGTATATTACAACATTCTCCCCTCCTAAAGGGATATGCACTGACCTTTCCCACATGCACACCTCCTACATTTAATAATATTATTTCTTATTGCACTATAGTGTTATAAATATTGAACTTCACTGGAAGCCTAAGTCACATACTCCGTGTGTGTGTGCATGTGTGTGTGTGTGTGTGTTCAAGTAGCAATGTGGATAGAAATATTATTTGGGATAGAGATGATGTTCAAATATCAATGATGTGCATTCCTCATTTCCCTTTGAAACAGAAGTTTATGGATCTTGGAAATGCAGAGATGATCAAATAGTAGTTTAATACAATTGTATGCTGAAAAACTTTCCCAATGCTTTGATAAATCCAGTTATGGAAGAATTGATACGTTCATGTGTATGTCTGTGAATATCCACCTATCTGTGTCTCTGTAAGTATACAGAGAATTAGAAAAGGGTAGACAGTAATACATACATATACTTACATATATAGAAAGAGAGAGGGTGTGGGTGTGCACGTGCATATATGTGCATGTATGTGTGTGTGTTAGCAGCATCTTTATACTTTGCGCCTCCCTGTTGATTCCAAAAGAAACCAAAAAGCCCCATTTTGATTTATCTGATTACAATATTTTCTCAAAGAAAAATCAAACAAACAAAACTGTAAAAGTAATATCTATCAAGACTGTGGCACTGTAGATAAATACAGGACTGCACAAAAATGTGCAAATTTTCAAATTATTTAACATTTCTACAGCACTATATTGCAGATAACAGTTCTACAGCTTAAAAAAAAGATCTACAGTCTTTAAACAAAAAGATTAACAGTTATGCAACCTTTTCTTTTTATTCACTTAATTGAATGATAAACTCTTGTTAAAAAAAAAGGAAAAAGTTTACACAGTTAAAAATGAAGCACAGGTCAGCAGTATCTTTACAATACTAAAAAACTAAATCAAGGACTTTCTTTTTAAACATTCCCACATTTTCCCTAAAGTGTTATGATGAGCAGTATGATGGGAAGGGGAGATGCTGACGTAAAGAGTTCACTTTGTTTGAGAAGCCAGGACCCAACCTTTTAACAAACATCTTGCAGTGCACTGCAGTTCTCTCAAAATTGCTCTTTGCAAAAGTATGCAATCCTGAACAAGATGATCATTCTTTCTGATTAGTCTCCTCTTCTGTTTAACTTCAAGCAATGTTGAACCCTTGAGGTATCTGTAAATGAGATCCTTCAGACGCCTCAGTGGTCAGGACTCTTTTATTATGGTTAGGTTATTAAACTGTGAATTCTTGGTCCACATGGAATAGGGGTTTCTTTCTTGTTTTTGTTTCGAATATCCCCATTATTTTTGTTCATTTGTTTTTTATTTTATATATCCCCAATAATCGCTCCTTAGCTAAGAGTTAAGAAGTACTTCTAAAGCACTCATATGGCTCAGAAGCGGCTCTCCGGATCTTAAAGGGCCTGCAATAAAAATCCACAATGGGTTTTTATGTTGCATAGTGATCAAAGCTGCCCAGATATTCCAGTGCGGCTCGATAGCAGAACTGGTATTGATCCTGGAGAAAGAAAGATAGAAAACAAAAGCATCAAAAAGACAGCTTGTTGGTTGATTTCTCTTTTCTTCCAGCTAAGAGTGAATACTTTGTGGCTACAGACAAACATACCACAGAGGCATCTGCAGTTCAGCAATATTCTCTTGCTGACATCAACAGAAAACAAGTCTGAGTTACAACAGATGAAGACAGACACTCATTTAATGCAATAACATTTTCCACAGAACGCAGGTTCTTGTTGTGCAGAGACTTAATACTCACCTACAGATCATTTGTTACGCTGGATTCATATAACTATTCAGCATAAAGCTTTCTTCTTATGGGAGCATGCTAAGATGCTTTCCCCCCACACATTTGAAAATAAGTAGCAGAATATCCAACCAATTCTATAGCAAATACAACAGACTAAGTAACAAAATCCATCACAGCATTGATATGGAAAGCTGTATGGAAAACCACCAGCTTAAAAATCATGTTAAGGAAGCAAAGAGAATTCCAACCTTTCAGTAACACAGGCTTTGATGAAGATGTGAAGATAACTTAGCCTGTGGCAAGAAAAGGGCCTAAGAGAGAAATGCACAGGTAAAGCACCTTATTAACAGGAAACAGGTTGCATTTCAGCCTACACCTGGAAGCAGAGAAAAGTGCAGTGCAGTGAGAGATTTGCTTATACCTCTAGTGAATTCAACATCTGACATGTCATGGTATTCTCACCCCCACACAGCAGTCCTTTTGCACATTCACATAATATTGTACAAAAATGGCATGTGTGTACTCATTTGCAAATGCAACTCAGGGTTTAAATGTTAAAAAAGAAAAAAAAAAAAAGGAAAGAAATTGCTTCTGAAAGCCATCCCAAATATCAAGAAGGTCTGCTTATTTATCTGATACTGCTATGTGGTAACCCCACATGGGTCACACTTTATAAAATCACAATTAAAATGCTTTTGGAGAACAGGAGACTCATCAGATATTTGCTTCAATGTATTGGTGTGATCACTAGCAGTTCTTTCCTGTTTCCTGTTGGAACAGTGGGAGAATGCGTGAGATATATGCATAAATTTTAAGTGTATGTGTGGTCCACATGGAGTTCAAGTGCTTTGCTGAATAAGGACTAGACAACCTGGCAGCTTATACTACTCAATGGGAGATTCATTTTCCACAGAATCCTGAAACAAATTACTACACAACACTTCTACTTTCAGCAGAGGGCATGAAGGGCAGAATACAGATATAAGTCAAAACAGGAGGAGGGAGAATATATTGCACAGCTGAACTCTTTATTTGTCAGGCAGGCTCCAAGAAGCATAGTTTTTTCTGTACACTGTAGCAATTTCTTGGAACCAAAATGACAGAAAGCAGTCATTTTTTCATTTTGCTTATCCAGGAGAATGATGATAATGGAAAAGAAATGGAATTAACTCTTCACTTTGGTCACAGTGATTTATTTGGCTAACTGACAAGATTAAATATAAGTATCTTTATTTTTCATGTAAGTTTTTCTGAAGTTATCTTTGTAAAAATAAGACTACAAAGCTTTTATTGAACAAGTTTAATTTTCTTGTGGAACATGGCAGACTCTGGGGAACAATTTTAAATTTCACAGACTGCAATTTAAAGGCCAGTGTCAATCAAATTATACTAAATAAACATATGACCTGAAGTGTTTCCCTTCTCTTGCCCTTTTGCTTGGTTCTCCTAACCTGTTTGCCCTGGCTTAGTTCAAATCTCCTGTTCAGAAAGTACACATAACTGAAAATGTTTAAGTATTCTTTATGACATGACACAGTTCCAAGCACCCATGCCCAGGAAGGGATATTACTTATCCCTTTCCTTATTTCTCTATGGCATTTTTACTAGCACAGAAATTATTTACACCACAGTTTTCATGAACACTGAATTTACCATTACGATTTTCAGGCCAAACAGCCACTTGCTGGGTGACACAAAGTCAAGATAACCATGAAAATAATACACTGTCAGTCTGAAGCCAAGAAAAACACTTTGGTCTTGGAAAAAAAAAACCACCAAAAAAACAGTGGATCCACCTGCAGAAACAATTTGCCTCCTTTATTACCACACATTTCTGCCAGGAAACAAAAGTTCAAATAAAAAAGGTTAATGCTTCTTGGAAAATGGTTTTCCTCAACTACCATAATTTAGGATCCACCACTGAAATGATTTTTTTCTTCCCCAGCCTGCAGTATCTACTGCTGTAACAGGTCCTTGCAGTACCTTTATGTCAGATTTTACACTGCAGTCGGATAATCACTATATGACTTAAGATATAAATGTAAGCACATTTTATACAGTCTTTATCTGTGGATTTTTTGGCTGTCGAAATACACCTTCTTTGTGTATGGTGGTTCCATCACCATTTTATATGGATACTGTTTTGCTCACCTCTGTCTGTACCATGGCGGGCCGCTGCGTCCTTAACATTTTGACAGTCTGGAAGATATCTACAACGCCTTCATATCTCATTCTTTCTAACACAATGCTCAGGGTTATGAATACTCCAGTTCTTCCAACACCCGCGCTGTTGCAATAAAATAAAAAAAAAAGAAAGGAAAAAAGGAATATTAATTGACAGTCAATGCTGAAAGAACTGTGTGACAAATTATCTGTGGTTGCAACACACCATATGTGTACAGATTTCTACATGGGGAACGGCTCACTAAGCAAAATACCACAGCAAACTACCACATTGCATTTGGAAGCATAGTTGTACTCAAGCAAACTTCACATGCTATGAAGTACTTCCTGACTCTCCAGTCATCATTGCAAAGTGACCTGGTTTGTTCATCCAGATGTACAGTTGTCGGTGCATGGTGAAGGAAAATGAGAACATTTGTTGCCAATGACCTACGCTGGGACTGACAAGAGAAAAAGATGCCAAAATGTATTTCAATGCTTTACTTAACTCATTCATGTATATGCCCTGTTTTGCACATCTTCAGCGTGTTAGTTTACCTTCTACTTTGAGTTAGAGATAGTCAGTGGATTTTCAATTAATATTGAAATTGTTCATACACACTACAATTTAAATAATGCATACACAAAAACCTTAAGACATAGTTGTTATTCAAGTCTGGAAATTGATCCTTAGCTTTCCAATACTGAGATATGTACACCATATCTGTCTACATTAATCTGAAATGTCTTCTTTGAATGTATGGTTTGTTCGCTCTCTGTTCTGTCTTGAGTTTCTATTATTAGCTAAAACCACCAAGAAGTGATAGAAATTCCTGTATTCAATAGAGCCATCAGTTGTCAGTTATTAAAATTAAACAATCACTTATTCATGAAAGTGACTCTCTGACAAAGAGACAGTTAACTACACAGAAAAAAATTTTTTTTGGAAGTCTGAACTTGTATGGATGGAAATTAAGAACCCCAACATCTCACTGTTGATGCTAATAATTTCACAAGGTTTTCTCCAGATAGACTTGGGAAACAGGAGATTTCTGAGACCTATTAACCAGACACGAGAGTGGAAGAACATGAACAGCAGGGAAAGACTGAAGAACTCTGAATGCTGATATGGACTATGACAGAGATCCAGTGAACTCACAAGACTGGTATGGAAATAAAATGTCCAAATTGTACGGCAGTATTGTAGTTTTGCTCTAGATCAGTGCACTTCTAGGGCTATTAAAAATATAAAATTGGATTTAGCAATTACGTATAACCTTTGGGAGCTGAAGCCAAAGGACAACTGAGACACAACTTGACAAAATATCATTCTCTCAGTGTTGGTTTACCTATATGTGATGACAAAGGTCCTGGACATCTAAAACAACTGGAGTGTAAGGTCTCCTTTCCCTGATGAGGTAAATTAGAAAGCTAATGTTTAAGAAACATGCTGAAAAAATACTGGAAAAATACTATTGGAACCTGCCTGGACTTTATAGAGCTGACAACAGTGTGATCTAAACCATGTAGCCCAGAAAATGACCAGCAGAGTGAAGACAGATCACTATTTTCTGTTCTCCTTGGTCCTGCTCCTGCTTAACCATTTAAAGATATCCAACAAAAACATATGATTTTCTAAATACATGTGAGGACTTCTAGTCGCAAACACTAGTCAAATCTTTATTACTTAAAAAAAATTACTCAGAACTCTAATTCAGCAAAAGGAGAGAATTAATTTGTTGTCTTGTGGTCTTAAGAAATGAAAAAGTATCTGGGGAGCTACTCAATGAGGAAGACAGACTAATATGGAAAGATCTTAATGCTTGCAAAACCTAACTAGCCACCAAGTGTAACATTTTGGTAAAGTCTATAGGAAACGGACACTGCTCCCCTAAAAGTAGCAAGCATATTTTAACATTGTACTAATTCCTATTAAAAGATGCTTAGGATTTCTATAGAGTGTTGGAAGTCCACATCAGTACTGATGAGCATGAATGATCAGCTGCTGAGCATTTTAATGATCATCTGATTTCTTTCAGCACAAGCCAAGTAAACCAAGTTTTACCACACCATCCAACGAAGGAATGTAACAGGTTTTAAAGAAACCCGAATTTAGTAAATGGTGAAGGCACTACTTCATGATGTAATACTATTCACCAAAGTTTGAATAGTTAGAAACCAAAGTTAGCACGCTTTAATGAGCCATGAGGAAATATTGATGTTTTTGTATGGGAGGTTGCTGTTAAAAACACATCTTGAATGCTGGCAAAGGGTGGTCTTCCTTACTCTCCAGCTAAAAGCTGAAGTAACAAGACTATAAATATCTAAAATAAATTGTAGTGAAAATTTTACTTCTAGGTGAACAATCCTTTGCTCTTTTAACTGTTGTTTAATTAACGGCCTGATGAGGTTAGAAATTTTTAAATTGTAGCACACTGATATATTTGTAAAAATGACAGAGAAAGAGGACAGTTTAAGTGGGTGGCAGAGGTTTACTGTGTAACAGAGAAAACAAACTTGTGAAAGACCTGTAGAGTGGGAATGAAACCACAGGGAAGTTGCACTAGGGTAGTTTGACATTTGAAGAATTTCTCTGTACAAAAGAAATCCTTAAAAACTCATCATGGTACAAACTGGAGTCATTATTACATTACAATAATCCACAAAGACCAGGAAAGTGCAAGTACCCAGGATCTTGTGCTTCCTGAAAGAAACAAATAAACTTACTAATTTGTTAGGGACATTTCCTATGAATGTAAGTTGATGAACATTGACAGACCAAACCACGATGAATTATACTGGACTAGACTTTGTTTCTACCACAGTCAATGGTAAAAATCTCCATAATTTCAGTATGAAAAATCACACCCATTTGAAAGGGATGCAAAACCTACTGCAAGCATTGTTTCATTGCAGTCACAAGTGGGCAGGTTTGCATGCCACAAAGAACTTAGAAGAATAGCATCACTTTGCTTATGTATGTCTGCATAAACGCATAAATATTGCTTATTACTCCTCTGCTCTCTAAAGTCATTAATGTCAGGAAGAGTAAGGCTTGTCCTTAGTGCAATTTCCTTCATTTCCCTTGCCAAACGAATTCCAAACACTTCTCTGCAATGCTGTTCTCCTTAGCAGGCCATAAAAATTTTTGGGCACCCAAAAAAGGTAGGATTCAAGTAGTCCAATATATTTATTTTGTCAGTCTTTCAGATTAGGGGAGCATAAGTAGTTCTATTAAAACACACTGGTGTTTTAAAAACTTCTGGTTGCTCCTGGCTTTAGAAGGACAAGAATCTCTCTCCCTCTGTATATTCACAGGCTCCAATAAACTTGTTTATTTTGTCTTCATACTAGTACAGAGGTATTACTTGGCTTGCAGGAAGGACTTGGAACCTGTACCAGTATTTTGCATCTCTGTTATGTAAACAATAACACTTCATCTACCAAAAAAATAATTTAATATTGCAAAAATGAGTATCTAAAATCCTAACTGAATTTATAGAAAACAATTTATTAAAAAAGAGATAAAAGATAAAGATATTGTTTTTCACCATCTGCTAGAGACTCTAGAATACTGTAGATAAAACAAACAAAAATATAAGAATATTAAAAAAGCCCACCATGGATTATTCCTACAAACCCTGCAAGCTGTTTTCATCTGCATACCAATTGTAAAGGAATTAAGAGAAGTCATCACATCAAAAAATAGACATTATATTCTGAAGTTAGAACTTCCCAATCCAAACCTGAATGATTTTTTGACAGGCAAGGTTTCTAAACACTGCTTTCTGTTCCATTCCCTTTCTTGAGAATAGCTACCATTCTTGTCTCATCTTGATTGTTACTAATGTGCTACTGAGGTGTAACTGACTTGTTCACAGCTAATAATTCCCACCAATGTAACAGCCTCACTTTTAATTACCAGTGGAAAAAAAATATCAAATATAGCAGCTTGTGATAAGGCTCTTTCTACTGCCTTCTGTGTGAAGCATTGACCAGGTTGTTTTTATCCTCCACTGGAGACACTTTGAGGTGAAGCAAAAATCACGTGCTTCCATACTTCAGAAGAACCTTTTCTGAGTAAATGGGATATCACAGAACAGTTCCCGTTTCATAAAGCAGTCTTGTGCTCCTTTTTAGATCTTCTATTTGATTACATTTCCTGACAGATCAGCTATGAAATTCCATTTACACACGTACCTTCACTGCGATCAGCAATCAACTTTTTAAAAAACCAGATCTGGATATGAGTTATTTTGAGGCTTTGCTTACTTACCTGCAATGAACAGAAATTGGTCCATCCTGACCAAACTGCTCTTTTGTTTTATGCACTTGGCCTATGAAGTCAATAAATCCTTCTCCAGACTTTGGCACTCCTTGTTCTGGCCAGTCAGTGAACTGGAACTGCCTCACTGTGCGGGACTGGCCATCCTTTAACAAAAGACACAAATAATGTATCCCAAAAGTGTGTTCCAGTGTCTGGAAGTCAGTCAGCCAAGAACCAGAGACAATCACAAAACAAGCACATTGAGAGGAGGCAGGGAATGGCTAAGATCACGTTTATGAAGACTCTCTCAAACACAGTACTGGCTGGTGCTTTTGGACGCATTGGCTCAGAAATGCAGTTTCATTAAAAACATTGCACAGATTCTCTTCTGCACTGGACAGGAGAGCTGTCTGACATTTTGCCTGTGTAAAAAGCATGCCTGAGGTAAAGACATAACAATTTCACCAGGTTATACAAGTATTTTTTGGTAAGTTATGTTTTGAACCCTGTGGACTGAAAATTCCTTTCAATAGAGAAGAGGCAAAATAAGGCTATCCAATCTGACTCTCCATTTCCTAGATATGCTCATCTACTGCATGGCAGGAACATCTTCACTGATAAGACTCGTTTGCCTTCTTTGCAGATGATATCTTTTAACAGTGTGGTGCTTTCTATGAGGTGGACATTTGCCTGGAAGAAGACGAGTCAAGACAAACCAGTTGTTTGACAAACTGTAAACTTCCTTTCAGTCATCATAATTTCATTCACTAACAGCACAGACTCAGTCAAAAATCAAGAAGGGCTTCCTCTCTCAAAACAAGTCTGCTGAAGCTGTTAATTCCCTTTGGTTAGGAATACTAACAGGATTGTTCTAAACTGCTGAATACTGCAGGGCGGTTACTTTTACTGGAAGTATTAAATGTCAACTTCTGCTGTATGCCCACTTAATGTGCAAATGGTCAGGACACAATACAAATAGATTAAATAAATTTGTTCTGAATTTTCAAACATTGTTCTTAATTATTTTGGCACTGTCAATCTGCACAACTGAAATTTTAAAGGCATGAGCTTAAAAGCAAGGGCACATGAGCTAATGATGTGAAACAGTGTCTCTGTCCTTTCCTAAGCACCCATCCTTCCATGTCTTCAAAAGGGTCTTCTACTAAGTGAAACTCAGGAAAAATTGAAATTATTATAGGAAATCTCCCCAAAAAGCACAAATTATGCTGGAGGCAAAAACAATATTTTTTTTTTCTCTCTAACACAAGCATTCGGCTATTACAGACTTTTGTAATTATATAGAAGTTATTTTAAAAATAATCAAAGGAAAAAAACAATACTTTGTTTTTATGTTTTCTCTGACACTTGGTATTTTTACCTGCCATGTCTCAGATGAGAGAGGAAAACAGAAAATGGGCATATGTACCAGCCACTGCTCCATGACAGGACACACATACAGTTCTTTGACTTACTACCCCTTATATTCCCACTAGACCATTGTGACAATTTAGCAGTTTATTTCTGTGGAACATTTTTGCCCACTTAAAAAAAATAAATCTGTTTGAAAACATTTATCCAATTTTACTTCTTGGGGGTATCAACACAAAGAACTAAATATTTCCTACCAAAATGACATTTTGTTAATGACTTCTCTCAAAATTGTCTCTATGATCCCATTTTCCCCCAAGAAGACACAATGAATTTGCATCCTTCAAGATAGTCTTAGGCATGTGACCCTAATTAATCAAGAAAACAAAACAACAGGTTGATTCCCTCCAACATAAGCTTCCATTCTTCTCACTTTCAACATGTTGGTTAAGGTGATGGAAGCTTTTCAGCAACTTCTGACACTAATAGGAATTACACTAGAATAGCAGTAACTTTTTAGGAGTAGAAAACATAAGAAAGACACTGCTTTACTTAAGTCTACATTGTCATTGGAAAGACCACAAATTTCTATGTGCAAACAGATTTGATGGTAAATATTTGTTTTTCAAGTGTGTCTAAATCAACTGTATTCATGTATTTCATGACTGCAATAACTCAATAATCCAGTGCGAGTCTGTGAAAACAGTCCTGACTTAGTTTTAATGGCAATAACTGCTGTTATTTAATTCTATTTAATGAGCACAGAAGTAAAGTTAGTTAGTCTGATGTTAGACTAGCATTAAAGCATATTGGGAACTGATCTACAATTTCTTACGCAGTTCCCTCTGCTACTGACATTGTAAACAGCGCTCCTTTCTTTTAATGAGATGCTCACCAATAGCAGTTCAAATACAAATGCCAGATTTTATTAAAATCTTCACTTTCAAACATTGTGACAGTTTGCACAGTTAGTTATTGAAATATGAACTTTCAGATCCCTATGTGGAGCAGAGGGATAATGTATTGATTGGCCGACCATTTGGATTTCTTCTTGCTCCTCACAGGGGATATTCAATTGTCTTTTGATAAGGCTGTAGAATTTATAATACTTTCTTACAGTCATCACTAACAGTTAAGCCTTAAATGAGACTGCCCCAACATATTGACCTCTGTACAGAGAAAGTGAGTATAAAGCAATCAGAAGCAGTAGACTGAAACAGTTACAGAGGTCAATTTCACCTTACAACACTTCACAGCTCAATTTCAGAAACAACAAGGAGTTCCACACCAGACACTTCCTGACAAAGGCAGTGTGCTTCTTTTCTTGTCCCTGGGGAATAATTGGCTGGCTTGGCTTTGCCAGAACACAGATGTTATTCTAATGCTATGGATGGGTTTGGAGGTAAGAGGGAGAGAGGCTGCTTAATAACCACAGCAGCTTTTACTCTTCTTGAATACAACAATTTAATTTCACGGTCTCAATTACTGTGTGTGACAGCCATAAAAGCCTAACTACAGGAAAACTATAATGTACATTTTGGTAAGTAGTCCCCATGGCTTCCAGTAAATTTGGAAGGAGCTACCACTTCCCAGTACGTCTAGAAAACTTAAGATGGCTCTGCGAGCTTCCCAGTGCATTGTTTAAGTTTGGGCCAAGAAGGCAAAGAGAATTTTAAATTCTGAGAAGCAATGACGTGATGGTAAAATGTCACAACAGGACTGCCAAGGTGCACGTATGCTTGGCACCTTTTGAAAGAAGTGTATTAAAATCAGGTCCAATAAAACTATTTCTGGCAAATTAAGTTATTCAACCCTTTCAGACTTTTTACTGTTTTGCTAGCTGTAAGTGAACAGACATTCATAAATATCCTTATTCATTATAAAATCTTGAAAGAACATTTTGGAAATATATACGGTTTGCAGACACTTCAACTACATCTGTGACTTTTTTGTCATCATTATTTTTTGATCTGAGCTTAGTGAACTGCGTCACAGATTACCTCTTTCAGCTTAAGATGAAACAGGCTTAATAGATCTATGAAAACTATCAGCACAGTTGTAAATTGGCTTTGACTGTCTATGCTTACAAGTATGGTTAAAGATTATGTTAGGAGCCTGTTCCACTCTTTCGCTAAGTACAAATAGGTTAGAAAATCTATGAGTCACGTGATCCTTACTAGATTTCAAATAAAATGAAAATAATCTCCAGTGTGTACAGATTCTTTTCAAAAGCACACACCTAAGCCTCACTTGCAAAACTAAAATGTTCATACGATGAGCTGGTTAGTGACAATACAGTCTAGTTAATTGTCAGTAGTACCTAATTTCACTTGAATCTAATATTAAAAGCAGCAGTCTAGCTAACTATGAGAAAGTCTAATATTTTGGATGCTGACTGGTAGCTCTGAGTAAATACTCGTGTTATTCCTGGACAGTACATCCTGCTATTTCACTTGAAAAAATAGCATTTTAGAGTGCCTATAGGAAGGGAGGCTGTCAGTAATTTTTCCTGCCATGCAGACTAAAGTGCTAGAAACCAAAAGTCTGACAAATGCTAAATATATATTTAAAGTTTATGTACATTCAATCTCATATCAGTGCTAAGTTTTTTACTCAGGAATTCAGATAAGTAATGCAGTATGAAAATGAGGCTGCTAGAGTCACAGCTGGATGTATCTACTCTGCAGATATCCAAGTATGCTGAAAATACACTATGCCAAAAATCAAATTCCAATGTGCAAAACTTGTCAAGTTTTTCTTACAAATAGTATTTGCTCTGCAGTTTTTAAATCTCAATGTACTAACCTTCATAATCACTCAGTCTAGAGAGTGATGCAAAACAACTTGTTTACAGCTTTAAGTGACAAAAATTGCTCCCAAAAATTATCATATGGGAAATTAGGAAAAAAAGGGAAAATGGTACCCAAATCACCTAACATATTTCAGCACAAATAGTTATTCAGAACTTTATAAAAGTTGGGCTGCCCAGGTGTTAGATCTGAATGAAGTCAATTGTTCTAACACAAAGATCCCATTCATTTAATAATAACTTTATCTGACTTTTGTTTACTACTGGTAAACAAAACCCCTAGGGTTTTCCTAAAAACAACAAAAATTTTAGAAAAAGAGAGGAAAAGAGAGAAATTGACATTTTCTTTTAACCTTATGTGAACCGGTGCAATCCTATGTTAACTTACCCTTGCATCTGTAACCTTGAATTCCCTCAGAATATACTGTGGCATGTTGTACTCTGCCATTGGATCTACCACAAAATACTGGTATCTGGCTGAGCGCTCTGCAGGCCAGTACTGGTGGCATTTTTCCTACAAAACAATGAAGCAAAATACATTTCCTGTTACTCGAGACCACTACCATAAACTGGTATGAAATCTTTTTCTCCCAGTTAAGCGTAATACTAATAAAAACTGTCATTAGTGACAGGAACATGAACTGTTTGTTCTGTTTCTGTGAACACAAAGTTCCATACTTAGAATAAAAAAATTTCTTCAATACTGCATTGCAAAGGGGTCATCTCTGTTTGCTGTACTTCTGAATCAGTTATACTTCTGCTTAGTTCTACTACTTAATAGTGACAAGAGCTATCCCTAGCTGAATTTTCACTACAGAATAGAATTTAAATCTTGAGCCCACCTTCAGTTTTCTGTCTTCTTCCGTGTTGAACTAAGTCCCCCTGGCCTCAGTAAAGACTCTAGCTCTGCATCCACTAGCTATGTCCTGAATTATCTGTATTCCTCAGGTACATGGTCTCACTCAGATCTCATTTATCACACACCAGCTTTATGTTGATGTAATCTTGTCCAGATAGTAAACTGCTTCGTTCTTTCCATTACACAAAGCAGCACTTGAATGAGTTTAGGATCGTAAACTGGCTGCTGAAACTTTAAAGTTCAGCTCTATGAACATACCAAAAACAGATCTCAAAAATACTACACTTTCTTTTAACATTGTTAAAAAAAGATGTTACGAAAGAGATCTTAATTCTTCAATGAAGCAGCAATGATCCCTCTGCATACTTTGCAATATCAATGTGCAAACTCAGTCAAATCTCAGTGTGACCCACAACAAAATGCCATTTCTATCTTGTCTATTGCAGTACATATGCAGATTGGAAAACCTTACACATGGTGATCAACGAGGCCACTGATATTTCAAAAGGAGAAGGAACCTAAATCCTTATCATTATCTTTAGACACTCCCGTAACAACAAAATATTTTAATAAAATTAATTCTAACAAATACTTCAGTAAAGGAATATTACGGATGTACTTACTCTGCCCATTTCTCGTAGCTTAGTGAGCATGACCACAATTGTAGAGTTATGCTCCCAGAGCATTCTCCAGAAGTCTTCAGTTGTTTCTGCTAAAGGACCCTGTGTAGCTATGTAAGCTTTTTGTTGTCTATGTTGAAAAAAAAAAGTTAAGAAAAATATTTTAATTTAAAAAGTGGATTGATGCACATGTTCTTTGTTTATATGTAAACACTATCTAGAGGAAAAAATTATATACTATTAATAATAAGCACATTAAAAGCTTATCATGATTGTTTAATCAAACTATGGTTTTTTATTTTTAGAACTTTAAGAGGGAATTAAGCTGTTAATATTATGATGTATGTTTTTATCATTATTATTTAAATTGTAATGCACCTCTAATAGATCAGTGTGGTGTGCTGTAAAAAAACACTTAAGAAATACTTAGTTGTGCTTGTTCATAGAAATAACTGTCTAACAATCTATTAAGTTTAGGAATTATAGCATCAAGCAGTTGCTTTACTAACTTTTTTTCAACAAACTGACGCCTCCAGCAAAAGTAAGGCAGGAAGAAAATTTGGAAATGGAGTGCATTTCATTTGCAAGCATTCATATCCTGCTACTGTAAGCTACCAACAAGCTGTCAAAAGCTTCTGGATCAGCAGCTTTGTAAGACGATGACCAGTTCATGTTGTTCTTGCTTATTTCATTCAACAGAAACACCCTTCTGGGTGACAGTGGAGATGAAGGCTGTTTCCAGTTATGAACAGAGGCTCAGAAAATTATCTCTGTGGATACAGATACTCAAGTACACCTAAACTGCCTTAGCAACACTATATCACTTATCCTTCATGCCTTTTTCTACCAGCTGCTTAAGTCAGCTGAGGGCATACTGCTCCATGTTGTCATGAAGATGCCTGTGAGCTACAGAACTATGCATAAAATGCCTTTGGTGGCTAGGTATACCCTTAAGCAGGGTTCCAAGACCATAGTCTATCACCTTGACACAGAGAGTGTATCTCCTGTATGCTATTTCTACGTATCTTTTAAAGCAGAATAGTTGTGAAGAAATAGCCATTCCAAATCACACATACGCTGAAAATTTCAGTAACTTTCAGCATGTAAAACATACTGGGAGTTCTCAATGATTTAAACGTAAGTAAAAACATAACATTTAAGCGTCTGTCATTTACAGAATTTTCCTGTTTTGCATGGGTGAAAATCTAAACCTTTTATTAATATTTAAAAAACACCCAATCAAACATAGCATGGACAGATAATAAACAATACTAAATTTTGTTATTTTCAGTATAATGACATAAATAATTTTGTAAACTTTTAAAACAGTCCACATGAGAACACATCAACATCAGTACCTGTATCCATCAATGAAACTGGCATTAATATAATCAGAGCCTTCTACTCCTCGGATTGGCTGCAAGCATACCCTTGTAGACTCATATGGCATAATATTGACAAGGCGATTTTTGAATTTATTACATGGAAGATTGGCACTGATGAATCTTGAAGTGTGAGCCTTAGAGCTAGCAAGACGCTGTTGAAAATAAATTATAAAAATTAAGGCCAGGTATCACAAAAACAAATGACACTATCAGACTTGATGATCTCTGCTCATTATACTTTCAGTTCCAGATGCTTACTTTTCCATATTCTGTTGCATTACTGAAATATTTGCAAAGCTTCTTATAAAGTTTAATGTCTGTTCCACTAATGCATATGGACAAATTTGAGTATTAGACTGTTACAGAAACACACATTTCAAGCTGTTGAGACAAACGAACGAACAGCATGTTTAAATCCCCCTCAGTGAACGGTTCTTGTCCAGATACCAACTGAGGACAGAATTGTACATTTCACAAAGGATCACCTTCCTAATTCAAAATTTTAGCCTTCCAGTGTCTTATCTTTTGATTACTGTAAATAACTGGTGGAGGACAGAGCAGCATTAAGCTTTACACCACTTGGTTTTTGTTCCCCACAAGATAAAATCACAGTACCTTAAATTCCAGTTCCATTCCTGTGACATTCTCGCCTGTTTCTATCTGTGTCAGCTTCTGGATATATGCATACAGGTTTCTGGCTGGCACTTCGGTATTTCCACATGTCACTGCTTCCAGCAGTGCATCGTGGATAAAGATGTATTGGTCCTCAGTTTGAACCATGTAATTCCTCTGCGCTCTCATTAGAGTTACGTGGCCATAAATATCTACAGTCTTTTCATGCTTTATTCTCTCTAACATGGCATCTATCACAATGAAACAGCCAGTCCTGCCGACTCCAGCACTAAAAGAAATGAACACAGGAGGGAAAACATGAAGGACTATATCGTGCATTGTGCTTAATTTCACGGCACTCAAGTTTCAAAGGTTCATAACACTGATTTGAAGAACACTTTTTTCTGAATATGAACACCAGCTTTTGTGAAAGAGGTTGGTGCTCTGAAATAAGTAAACTCCTTTAACACCCATTACAAACAATCGAGAATGTGGAATGCTTTTATATGAGATCTTTGCATCTTGCAGTTTCAGCTTGACTATAACTGAAATAAAACATGTTGCAACATGTTCTAGAAATATATGTTCTTAAAAATGGAAATTACTGGAGATGATGGATTCTCTAAGAACTTGCTCAGCCTTTATTTGTAGCATGATTTCTAACTCACTAAACATGCTGTTGTTACTCTGTTTAGAGAGGTGAATTCACTGGCAAACAATAATGTTACAGAAAAAGAGTCTTGTGTATTTCTGTTGTGCTTTGGAGGTAAACTTTCTATCTCTCTCCCAGCTCTTTCCCTGGGGCTCTTATAGACACAGTTTGTTCTGCCCTCTGCTCTTTTACTCAGCCAGGCCACACATTTTTTGCAATGCAGAGCCATGCCTAGTTAGCTGTGCTACCTGTAGGCTGGGGAGAACCCCAGATGGCCACTTCAATGTCTGTCTTGCATCTCTAGGAAAATAAGGAAGATATGGAATGGCCAGAAGCTGGGCCAGGATGCTCAGTCGTTACATTATTTCAAAGGACAGATTATAAATGGACTAAAATATGCATAAAGACAAAGCTTGAAATCGCAGAATTGAATTAATGTCTGGACTGAGTGAGCAATATTTTTCATGCAGAGGCAAACTTAGTGCTTCCTTACAGGTTCTGAGTTAAGTCAGTTGTTGGTTTCAGGCAAGAGCTGAAGTGAAATCACATCAGTCCTGGTGAGGCCAAACACACTACTGCTTCTTAGATCTTTGCACAGTAAGGGGTTCCTCAGGAACAACTCTGAGCTAGAAAGTTGTTTTCTCTTCTGCTTAACAGCAGTTTAGTTTTATGATACCTGCTGTCAAAATGTGCCAGACTTTCAAGGATTTTCAGTCATTCCTTCCCTTTTTTAAAGGTTTTGTCTGTTACATGCATGGGCTACCTTTGAAAACTACTGAGGAAAATGCAATCAGGAGAGGAAAAAGAGACTCACAGTTCTCACCTTGCTGTGATTATTATTAGTCATACATGATCCTTTATTACACATTTGGCATAACTGAACAGCAATGATGCTAAAGGAATATGAAAGAGACCACAAAATACACAAGAACAGAAAATACTGAAGGTCTGAATATGCAACTTGTCTGCTAAGGGAAGCCATACTTCCTAAACTCTCTACAGGAGTTCTTCTATGGAGATGTTTGAACACCAACTCTATTGAATGAAAACTTCAGAAGGATGTCTTTTTGCAGCCATGTATATGCTAAACTTTCTGAAACTTTGTTTCAACTATTTGCATACATGTACCTTTATAAAGCATAAGTGTATATATAATA
>WKFP01014711.1:519505-544520 GCA_011057875.1 Pterocles orientalis | reverse complement strand
TATATATATATAATATAATAGATTTGTATATCAACTTTATATCTGGGATCACATCACGTCAGTGACAATGAATGATAGTTTCTGGCCTTCTAAATGGTTCACTGCTTTCAGGTACTGACATTAAATGCAGTATGTAGCATAGTAAGCAACAGCTTATAAAACCTCAAGACATTGACATTATATAAGTTATTTATGAAGACCAGGAACTGCTGTCTTTTGAAAAGAGAAAGTAATAAAAATAATTACAAGCCAGCTTCTAGAAGACAATTATATAAAAACCAAGATCTTCTCACAGTTCCTATATTTTCATGAGATGTTGAATATCGTTAAGTCCATCCTGAAACTGATAATTAAGGGTAAACCTTTATTCTTGCATGGTGCTTTAAGAATCTTTGCCAGTCACCAGCAAACTGGATTTACTTACAAACAAATCAGAAAGAAGCACAGAGAAGAAAGATGTTTTAGTCTCACATAAGGTAAGTTTTGTTTCTAAGATTCCATATTTACATATTGTTAATGATGTATTCTTTCCACTAGTTACCCTTCCCAGAAGCAGATCTCCTTCAAACAGCTGAGGACTTCTGCTAACAGACCAAATACATCAATCTGAACTTTCTTAGATGCCACTCTGACAAGAATTAATCAATATTTTGAGCTTAAGAAAACTTATCAATCAATGCCTTATCAACTTATCAGTAGGAATTGTAGAGAAATAAAATATAAATGATGGCTATCCTAGCTAAATGGGAGTTAATTTACCCTGTACAATAAAAGCTCTCCATTCCAGGAAACTTTAGTGACATTAACATTTGTAAGAGTCATGGAGAAAAACTCAAAAAATTTTCTCACTATTGCCTTCCCTTTTTTTTTTTGGTTGCAAAGGAATCACCACAAGTAGCACACATTTCTATGTCAGATTGGTTTATATAAAGTTTTAAACCATTCTTTAAATGACAGGTCTTTGCATTTAGTTTTTATCAGCCTAACAAGTGCTGGCTAAGAAACAAGAAGGTTTGACAGTGCAGATGTTCTCAGGAGTTTAGAATATGGTTCTCTTTCATATCATGTATTAATGAATTAATGTTCCAGCACTGTGTTTCTAACTGTAGATGCCATTTTTCAGATCAAACTTTTAATTGTTCACTGGTACCTATAGACTACAACTACAAAATTCCCACCCAGTTAAAAGCTTGCAATTTCATCTGGAACAAGCAGTTTTCATTTCTTCTCATCTTGTATTATCATTTATATATTTATTCTTACCATGAGCAAAATCAAAGACGAATAGTTATTAGCATACTGTACCACAGAACATATTTGCTAGTATACAGGTTTATTAACAGGTTGGGAAGAACACCAGACCAAAACATATTACTACACACCAACATTTTAATGATAAGGATGGAGGGGCTGACACACTACATTTATCGAGACATCTGGCTCCACTGGGCTCCTGACACACTCCTCTCCAGATAATTTTATCCAGCAAGATACTTTACTGCCTTAAGATGTTCAGGGCATTACAACTCTGCCAATTATAAATGAGCCATGTGTCTACCAGACTAACCTTTTCAGTTTCCAGGTGAAAATGGAACCAATGCTATGAATATAACTTCCTCTTTGCTTCCATATACCTTCTAACTCTAAACTCCAATAGCTTCCTACACAAGAACAAGAAACTATTCTATCTTTATCCCGTTTCTCCTTCTGCTGTCATATGGACTTCTTAATATGGTACTGATACACTGCTGGGAAGACATGCAATTTGAATCTTCACTACTATGCCACTAATATGCCACTAGCATCTACTTTTTGCTGCTGCTGATAATTCAGCTAATAAGAATAATTTAATGAATTAATTCTACACCTGTTTTTGAATTTCTTGCCCATTTGGTTTGCATCTTTTGGTGTTACTGTCAAACTTAGAATTAAAAAAAAAATTCTGTCATTTCACCTAGTGAAAGATACTGTTACGTTTACAAGCTGAAAACCAAAGCAATCTATTAAACAGGAATGCCTACTAGGAAACTGTTATTGCTTAAAATATTATCATTTATCCTATTGTAACATTTGTTTTCAATTTCAATGACTGATTCAGTCCCATGAGCTGAAACATGTTTAATGTCCTGTGATGCAATACAGCTGCTATTCACAAAAAGAAAAATTAAGAGGCATAAGGGGGCCATTTCACATTAAAATCACTGTATGGATGTGTTAAAGGTTGGCTTTTGTGATTAATTTGTAGCTGTTTAAATGATGACCCTTTACTGATACTTCAGTGATTTGGCAAAGGAAGGCAGCATAATTGCCAGTATTCACAGATCATTTAATTGGAAGCAAAGACAGTA
The DNA here is from genome assembly GCA_011057875.1 of Pterocles orientalis. NCBI lineage: Eukaryota > Metazoa > Chordata > Aves > Pterocliformes > Pteroclidae > Pterocles > Pterocles orientalis. The sequence goes on along the minus strand of WKFP01014711.1, from coordinate 542,172 downwards.
AAATATGGATCGAAAATAATTTAGGACATTCTTGACTCATAGCAGGGGAAAATTTTATTGAATATTATAGTTTCAGATCGAATGAAGCTTGCATTTATGAACTACAAGTACATAAAATTGCTTGTGATACGGGAAACATATAAAAATGCCTGGATTTTACTGAGGAACTTCCTATGATTAATTAGATAGCAATCCCACAGAAATTCTGTAGTAAATCTGAAAAGGGCAATATTTAGATTATTTTCTCCTTTTTTCCTGTTAGGAAATCAGAACACCGTTGAAAATCACCTCTCTGTCCAGGAAGCAGCAAAAAAAAGCCCCTTATGAAACCATTTCACATTCTTTTGAAGTGATAATCTGACCGAAACAGCATAAAGACTTTGTGCAAAGAGGTAAATTTAAATTTAATTTAGAAGAGACAATGCACTGCTTCGAGAATTCTGGTACAAGCTTATAAGAGATCTTTGAGAATTGACCTGCAGGTGCACAATGACTTTCTTTTCTTCTCACTGTGGTAATGGTTGGATACCAGCAATCAAGTATCGTATATGACACATTTTTAGGTGTAATGCTTCACCAAACAAAAGACTTCAGCCATTGCATTTTCTACATCTCTATGCTATGCATGGAGTCAACAGTATTTGTCACTGAAGTCATACAAAGCTTCTTAAAATGAACATGGGAAGAAAAAGAATCAGAAAACAGGAGAAGACTTCACTACAAGCAGATAAAGCTCAGTCTAGAGCTCCCCAGAGTTTTCATAGGTAGCTGGCAAAAGCATAGGAGGCTCACAAACCAAGTCAGCCTTAGATCTTTCTTCTTTTACTGAGCTTTATAAAGATTTTCCTTTCAGTCTGTACATTCTCAAAATTCCACCATTATCATAGTTTCTTCAAATATTACTGCCCCAGACTTAAGCTATTTTTTTTGTAATATGCAATTGCAGAAGTGTAATAATGTTCAGGAAGTAAATCTGTTCTTCATCTAATCCTGAGTTCAGCTCTGGAGAGATCAAGCACAAGAAGCTGTCTTACGAGATTGCATCATGAACACAAACAAACTCTCAAATATTAAGACATACAGAATCAAAACCCCAAGAAATTTCTCTAACAAATCCCATGTACAGGGAACAATTGTTTATTAAAATAATTTTAAAAGCTGAATTTTCCATGCAGAATAAAACTGTAGCATTAGTAATGTTCAATAAAACAAAAACATTTTAAGAGACATTTATAACAAGGGCATTCGATTACAGCAGTTCAAATTCTCTCAGCAGACTTTAAATCCAGTGCTGCCGTGAGACAGAACTTTAAAGAAACACAGAAGGACTCCTATATAGCTCCAAAACAATATAGGAATGTAGTTGTGGAAGTATAGAATGTAACGAGCAACTCTACTGATAGCTCACAAGTATTAGAAAGAATTTAGGTGTTAGCAGTGGAGGAAGATGTACTATGTTGCCCTACAAAAGTAAAAGACATATAAGTAGTTCATTGAAGTAATGGAGTGAAGGAAAATAACATCTGAAACCACAAATATTACAGCCATAGGTAACTTCTGAGCACACTTTTAAAATGTGACAGCCATTAACCCGAAGTTACATTTCGCACTGCCATCACATTGAGGAGCTTTCTGTAGAACTAATTGGAACAATTTGGTATAATATCTTTATTCACTCTCACACTCATTCATTCACTCATCACCCTGTGAATCCACTATTAACAGAAGGATTCTGTAAATTTTCCCATGAATGGCATTCTGAGGCTGTTGAAGAAACATACCAAAGAGGATGACAATGGATGAAGGGAAGGTTAATCAAACTAGGTAACTCAGTTCTGTTGGGAAGACTCAAGAGAAAGGGAGATATGAAAGAAGGGCATAAAACCATGCACTACATGGAGGAGGCGAAAAGGAGATGACTGTTCATTTTTTGCTTGTAACACAATAAATAGGGTATTGAAATGAAATTATGAGACAGAATTTAAAACAAACAGGAAGCAGTTTTTCATGTAGTACATACTTAAATTATGAAACACATTGTTGCAGAATACCATGGATGCCATAAAGAAATTAATGGAGGACAGGATCCATTAAGGGTTATTAACCAACAAGTTACAGACACAACTTCTCCTAAAGAAATCCTTTGATTAGACTTTGCTGGAATTTGGGTAGGCACTTTAAGAAAATAATATTCTAGACATGTTCTGGGAGAGAAGCTTAAATGTGCTGTTTAAATTTGGTTTCATGGTCCCACGTACTCAAAGAAAGCCAAGCATTCCATGCCAACATCTACTAATCAGATCATCTAAGACCTCTTCCTTTCAAGCAACACTTCTGCCTTTGGCTACCTGACACTCTTAGGAACTAGGCCATTGGAAAGGGACAGCAGTATTTGTGATCCTTGCTTTTTCTTCCTTAAAAAGGACAGAATATTACAGAGTACTTCTGCCTACTTCTTTCATGAAATCATGAGTTGTTAGCGAAAAAAGATCTCTTATTGTTCTCCTTGTGAGATGGAATATAGCAGAAATTACACAATATGACAACTGAAAAGTTCATTGACCCTATTTCATACTGCTTCTTTTTCTTATCTCGGTTTCCCTTCAGAGTTGATTGTTGATTTTATACAGCAGTACATGCCATACCTGCTTTTCATAGAGGATTTTCATACACACACATCATATATCACCTGATTTCTTCAATTTCTCAGAGATATAAAAGAAATAAATTAGAATAAATTTTATTTCTTTGTACTGTTTTATCTGTGCACAAGGATTCACTGTGATTTTTTATTTCAAAATTAATCCACTTCTCAGATATCCTCCTTATTTTCCTGCTTCTCTAAATACAATCTGATACATTCTGTGTACTGCATTCTGTATTTAGCATCAAAGAGTAACTATCCTAAATATATCTTCTCTGTGAGATTTGTTGAGTTTCAGTGTATATTTTACATTCCTTGAACTGTATAATGCATCCACAAAGCATTCTTGTCATTGTGCATTCCATTAAATAAAGAAACATCTAAAATCTACTGAAATTGAGTTTAGTGAAATAGTGTTTAGAAAAAGAACATATTTTGGGGTTAATTTTAAAAATACATCTTAGTGTGACTCATTGCCTTCAATTAAAAACAGATCTATGCACAAACAGCTCTAGTAAATACAGAAAATGACACTTCTGGGTAATTTATGAGAGGAAGTATACCGCAATCCTATAATCAATAAATAAAAGTGAAGATTACAGCACAGCAAAGAAGTCAAGGTGCAGAAATTATGTTGCTTGCTACTAATAACTACTCCTTGCTGTCTTTGCATTTCAACTTGTTTTGCTTTCTCACCGCGGAAGGTTTCGAGGAGTTGTTTTGTGCTTTTGCATATTTCTGTGCTTTGATTACATTTTCATGGTGAACATGTAGAAGAGCTATTAGCCTATCTGTGTGGGAAAGAGGAAGGTGAATTGATTCTATCTGAAAATGAATTAAAGAAGGGGTAGAAATGTGTTCTGCAGTAGTGGGTAACGGGATGACCTTGAAAGTGCTTGTTGAACACTAAAGTGCTTCCTAGTTTCAGAGTCTTTCTGGACTCCTTCCTGATTCCCGGTGTTTGTACATCTATTGTGGTCAAAAATAGTTCCTTTTTCTTAACACCGGCTGCCTTCAGGATCCTTGTTTTTAAAGTCAGAACACTACCATTTGCCATTTGTTAAGCTTGGGTTTTAAACTGACAGAACAATGATGAGGTTGTAGATTGTCATCCAGACACAGTATTCCATCTGGTAAGTACAAAGCAAAACAGAAGACATAGTACCAGGTCTCCTCGTCTGCATTGGCTTTCTTTTTCAGTAACAATTACAGTTTCAAAGCCCTAAATGAACCAGGCTCTACCAGTCTACAAATCTTTTTTTTGCTATTTTTTCCTATTTTGAAAACTTGGAAATAACCAGAAATTCATCTTCAAGATTGACGTGGATGGGACTTTAGTAGCAGAGCTACTGTTTTGGATCTCCATCTCAGGATGTCTCTTCTCTTTCCATGGAGAACTGAAATATCTAGATGATAAACTCAGAGAATCAGACAAATGTGATCTCGCCACCTTAGATTTTGTTTAAACTGAAATGGTTGCAATATGGTAATTATGCAGTGAGATGTTAAACAGCAGAAAACAGAGAAGAAAAAACTATAAGGCTTCTCTGATGTGCTCATATCAAGGCCCTTGCTAGGCCTCTGTTTTCCTAGACGAAGTGGTAAAAAAAATAAGTATCCTTTTCAATATCTCCACTGACAGCTGAAGAGCTTGGTTACTATACTACTTCTGATTCTTTTCTTTAACCTCAGCAGCCTTTCTACCAGCACAGTAGAAAGTCAGGTTGTGAGAGGTTAATACCACTAAGCATTTCACATTTCTTAACCGCCATTTCTCATTCAGAGGCTGGACACTAATCTCTTTTTTTTTTTTTCAGGATTTTGAACTTTATGAGCAAATTACTGTGGACAAGTTGTAATGAAAATCATGTGGGCTTTGGTGTAGAAGTTTCAAAGCAGCTGTAAAATGAGCTTGGATAATATTATAACTTTTAGACAATTAAAACCTATTTTTAAAATTCAGGTGACAGAAAAAAGATAGGCACCACAATGCAGGATTCAACTGGAACAGCAGTCATTGACAAAATCTGATAATAAGTGATGAGACCCTGAAGTAACTCTATAAAAGTATGAAAAATGAAGAAAGATTAATATTCAGGGCAGAATACTGATTGGAAAGCCTTCACAAAAAGATAACAGGACTATTTTTAAAGCTGCATTTTACTTCTAGAGACACAGGGAGATGATTTAAAGAGGCTTTCATGCTGATTACTTTAGACAAAAATACAGCCTGTTCAAAGTTAGCCAAACATGCCGGGTAGCCAAGTTGATGCAATGTCTTCCAGTATACTGTGTGTCCATGGATATTCCAGAACTTACTGTAGGTACAGCTGGGAAATCTCAGAGATACCCTTTTCCAGAATTCAGCTATTGGGTTATAAAAATATTTGCACATTTCCTGCAGATGGCTGGATTCTTTTCTTCACTCATAATTTTAATTCAGAATTCATTACGGACAGCTGCTGGCTCTGATAGAACCTAATTGCTCTTTTACTAGACTCAGCTGCAAGCAGTCAGATTTCCTTTTCCTTTGTAGAGTATATTATATATAAACATGGGCGGGGAGAAAAATAACCAATTAACTAAACACATATGGATAAAATGACTCACTAAGAGCGCTGATCAAATAATGTATCAAACTACAGCTTAGGTCAAAGGAAATTACAGGCCTTGTGGGACATGATAATATATATATGGAAATAATTATCAGCACCAGCATATTTGTAATTTGAGATAACACACGGAAAAGGCATTGCCTCTGTTAAAAAAAATCTTACAGAAAATTATTACGTTTTAATAAGGGGCAGGTTATTTAGCTGAATGAAAAGTCATCAGTCTCCAGGAGACCTGTTCAACTGAAACCATTTGTTGGCTGAATCCGAATCAGGCCTCAGTACTTCCACTGGACAACTTAGTAAGAAAATGCAGCATAATTCTGGAACTATTTTTACTGCCTTACCTCTTACTGAAAAAAAAAATAAATAAAAAAAAAGGGAATAGGTACCATCACGAAGGCTACAGAAAAATTGTACGTCACAAACAAGGGAGCAGAGACAGACAGGCAAAAGACTAGGGATACAAGGATTCCGTGATATCTCCCTCTGTATGACAAGGACTGAAGCAGGTTAGGATATTTTGCTGTGCTAGTTTGCTACAATGGATGAAAATGAAGGAAAATTGTAGACGTGTAAAACAAGTGTTTAAGAATGTTCTTTTTTCTCACTTTATCAAAAGACATGCAGTGAAATGAAGAGACACGTTTGAAATAACATTAAATAGATACCTTCTAACATGATGTGTGAAACTACTTGTCAGAGAATGATACTTAGCCAAGGAAAAAAGTCCAGTTTCTCTAGGTAGCTGAAGGAATAACAGAGTAAAAGAATGGAAATCGTCATGAAGTAAGGCTAAACCAGGCATTAACTGCTTGCTGTGGGGGAGGAAACTTTACTGAAATATTGTTAACATTGGAGCTTTATATGTTCCCTTGAAAATTCTGACATCTGCTATTATCAGAGACAGGATACAGGTCCCTATAGATCACTGATTCTATCTAGCAACAGCATTCACTATATTCCTTTAAAGATTTCTATCTTCTGCCAGAAACAAGATCTTGCCCTATGCTGTCATAGCAGCTTTTTAGGATTTCAAAAGATAATCCAGCCCTGAGTCACAGCAGTGGGGGTATTAATCCCCTGAACCACAGGCGAAGTTCTAACCAAAGATGGCTTTATACACGTAGGACTGACTTAATCAAAAAGACCACAAGTAAGTATTTTCCATTATTTGAACCTGCATGAAGAAATACTGCAATTATTTGTTATTTGTATGCTTTTGAATTTTAATAATGGTTCAGTGATACCCACTGAGTTATTATGCTTATGAACAACATAAGCAGATACTGTACAAACAGAAGCTTCAGTTCAAGTTTTAGGAAAGGCTGGTTTGCTGTGCAGAGCTGGCTTCTAACCTAAGACAAAACTTGAAAGTGAGCCAGCATCAGTTTGCTGGTGTTTGGCACCTCATGGAGAATTTCTATATCATGTAGCATAGTATTTTCCTATTCAAGCTAAAAATATAAAGGTACCCTTGCCAATCTTCAAGGACCCTGCACACTGTCACATTAAGTACTGCGTGGTAATCCTTGTCACGTTCATACTTCCAGGTTTTCATATGTGAGCACCTGAACAAATTAGAGACCTAAGCTAACAAGACCCAGTCTGTCCTTAAGTTAAAGAGTGATCAGGTGGGGAAGATAACTGGCATCTTTGCAATCAAGATGATCCTGACTAATGACACTCAAATTTAAAACAGAAGAAAAAAAATCCAGCATTACCAATCCATCACTGGCTCTATCAGCACACAGACAGAGATTCTGCTTTTTGTCTGTACAATTCCATGAGCATAGCACAGTATCTGGGTGAAAACTCTTGTATGTTCCGCATAAAACAGTCAGAGTCTTCAAGTGTGAAGCTTTTGGAGTCTAATTTTTCACAACCTTGAAAGTTTTTATGGTGAGAATATTAAGGCAAGTTCCAATTCCTGTTCCTTTGTGATGCCACTCATTACACAAATGATTATCAAGTAGTGTCTTGCTATACTGATGACCCCTCAATTAGTGTGCTGGTGGGTCATCAGTCTTTCTTTCTGCCAGTTACCACTTATCTTCCAGACTCTCTCATTTTCCCGTAGATTCTACAATTCCATCAACTAAATGAAGACAGAACCACCATTCAAAAATTTCTAAAAGAAAGGCTCAAAAGATACAGTGGTGAAATAAAACAATTCACTGTAAAATCATTGCCTCAGATATATATTTTTCTAATTTATTTTTTTTATTCTGAAAAATCAAACAATGATAAGTATTCTATTTTAAGAAATACGAGACCACATTGGATTCTGTTATTTTTGGAAAATTAACTTGTTTTTACTGTTCTAATGGTTATGTTAGTATACTCAGACACAGATTTACTTAAAGCAGTCACATTCTTCCAAACATCCAAGTTTTTCTGTTTCCAAAAGCAGCATTAGTAGTACCTGCCAAGACTGCACAAAGTGTCTTAAAGATATGCCCCTTGGTGCTGGTATTAAAGAGAGATTCAAATATATGGGATTGCACTTACATGTTAAGCTTTTATGTAGTGTTAGTGAACCAACTACTAAAGTTCCTGTGATGTTTTGAAAACATAGTGGCATAAAGCTCCAAACACCCTCTGGTGCTATTTATTGTGATCTGATTAGCACCTGTTTGCCTGCACTAATCCAACTTCAAACAAAAATGTGTGCCTTCCCCACTATCATTAGACCACACATTACAGCCTTACCAATGCAGAATCCTAGGGTTTAAGCCTACATTTTTTCATTAAAGAAACCCTTTTTTTCTAGATCAGCTCTGCAAATTAGGGCAAGTCATGCAGAGATACCAGCTGGACTGTAATACTACTAAGCTTCTGTGTGAAGGGACTGGAAGGTTAGTCTTAAAATATAAGAGTTTGTAAATGAAAAAAGCATCTACCTGCATCAAGTATCTCAACCACAATAGAAAAATCTTCAGACAAGTTATTCTGAATAAGCCAAGCCAAGATTTGAACACACATTATGAAACGTATCTACAAAGAGGATAGGATTATTACATTTCTTTTGTGGGTTTTTTATTTGTTTGTTTGGGTGCTGGTTTTGGTTGTTTGTTTGTTTTTTTTTCTTTTTTTCTTTACCTTTGATTTAGTTGCTTTCCACTACCAAATCTCACTGAAAATAATGATAACACTGTCTTTGAGAGAATGTAACTCAAGGAAGGATCATGGAACACAGCAACATGGCAGTTTGTAAAAAATATGTTTCTAAACTTAATTTTACCTTCATTTGGGCTTTGCTAAACTATCTTTCCTGGTGGACATAGACAGAAAAGTACAGATTGTTTCCTGGAAAAAGAATGCAGTGGCATTATGCATTTATATTATTACCATTATGCCCTTTGCATACAAGTAGGCCTACCAGAACATCTGAATACATAAATAAAAAAAAAATCTGCATTTAGATTAGGCCTTGATGTTACCTTTGGTGCTTCACAATCCTTTCAGCAATGATCTGTATTTTCTCCTTAAAATAACCTAGCTTTAATTATATTTTAATTATCTTTTCAGCTTAAAAATCTGCCAACATTTCTGCACAAGTAAGAGCTTTGACAAGTAGAATGTACATAGGACATTTCTCAACATGTTTTTGACCTATATTTTAAACTCTAATTCAATACTGCATAGGCAACCAAACCGTTAATTATCAAAAGTAGATGTGCAATGACATGCAAAGATGTCTGTTGCATGGGCACTAGTAATAAATAATTACTAATGTCATAGTAAATTCTGACCACATAATTCTCCATTTTTCTTTGCTTTCATCGCACAAAATTTGTTATGAAGACTTCCAGTTGCATGTGTTTGATATGCATTTACCAGAACATGTCTTACAAAGTCTAGTAATTGTGAATGGTAATACTTATATTCACAGTTAATTTCACCAGTTGAAGACTATGCATATTTTTTTTTCTGGTCACTGTTATGTGAACAGGATTCATTCAAATGTCTAGAGAGTGAGTTCTTTCATTGTCACCTGTTTTCACCCCAGGCTTTTTCCCGCTAAGCACATTGTAAGTTATTAAATAAATTCCTCATATACTCAACAACCATTTCCTAGGAACAGGATATTAAACTAGCTTATCAGCTACTGAGGCTTTGGTACAAACTGGTCTGGGGCCACATTCATTTTCTCCAACTACTTTGATTTGATTGCATATATAGCCATATCCCAAAAGCACCAAGCAAACTTCTTAATCTCTTAACATGAAGTGGACTGAAAGACAACTGTTGGTCAATATTAAAGCAGATGTGGAGAATGCAGTAAGAAAAACTTGGGCTCAACCTTTCACTTCAACACCCACTTATAAATATAGAATAAACAGGGAGGTACATTCCAAGGATTAAAATGCAAACAGCTGGCTCTTATTCCTCACCCAGGCAGGCTCCTGTTGTTTTTATTGGGTGTTGCCCTGAATCAGAAGTGAAAAGGAGCTCAGCTTTTGAGCAGTAATAAACTCTGAGCTAAATTCACAGAAATATTATAGACAAATAGCTTCTTCCTGTACTTAGTTGCCTGTGAGTTTTTATTTTCAGTTTTTAATGAGTTAAAAGATTTGCAGAAAAATGTTTCCACAGCTTTTTCATACCTCTTCTTTCCTTTTACCAAACATTTTTCAAAAGGTAAACCTCCCTGTACTTCTATAACATGTCATTATTATAATTTCCTGAGGTCTAACAGTTTTTTAGGTGCTGGAAGAAACATAAAAGAAGGTATCAGTGCTGCCTGATGTCTTACACTCCCCACTATAAATCCCATGTTCCCACTGGGGACTAAACTCAGATTGTTCCCCCAGTGGGATATCTGGGAAAAGCACTGCCTGACACAGGCAAAGGATACGAGATATGCTCTTCTATTATATTGTTTTGCTCTTTTTGAGAAAGTCTGAAATACTTTTAATATCTGAATGATGGTAGTACATGCGCTTTAATGAAAAGGGACTTAGAGATGTGCGCATGACTTCAGGGTTATGATATTTTTGGTATCATGGAGAAGTGGTGGAACAGATCCTATGACTGAAGTATTGGAATGGAAGCATACAGGCTCTTTAGAAAGGACAGGCAGGGGAGATGAAGAGGGGGTCTCGCCATAGGTCACCCTCTATGTCAGTGATGAGCTGGAGTGCAAGGAGTTCTGCCTGGGGATGGATGACGAGCTGACTGAGAGCTTATGTGTCAGGGTTAAAGTGAGGTCAGGGACAGGGGACTTTATTGTGGGGGTCTGCTACAGGCCACACAACCAGGAAGACCAAGCAGATATCTAGACAGATATGAGCAGCCTCACACTCACAAGCTTTGGTCCTCTCAGGGGACTTCAACCACCATAATATCTGTTGGACAAACAACATAGCACAGCATAGGCAGGCCAGGAAGTTCCTGGAATGTGTTGATGACAACTTCTCCAAGTGATAGATGAGCCAACCAGGAGAGGTGCTATGCTGGACCTTGTTCTCACCAACAAGGAAGGGCTGGTGGGGAATGTGGAACTCAAGGGAAGCCTGGACTGCAGTGACCATAAATGGTGAAGTTCAAGATCCTTAGGGCAGCAAAGAGGGTGCACAGCAAACTGACTACCCTGACCTTCAGAAGAGCAGACTTTGGCCTCTTCAGGGATGTGCTTGGCAGAATCCCACAGGGTAAAGCCCTGGAGGGAAGAGGAACCCAAGAAGGGTGGTTAATGTTCAAGGATCACCTCCTCCAAGCTTAGAGGCGATTCAACCCAACAAAGAGGAAGTCAGGCAAAAATGCCAGAAGGGCTGCATGGATGAAGAAAGAACTGTGGACAAACTCAAGACCAAAAAAGGAAGCCTACAGAGGGTGGAAGCAAGGACAAGTAGCCTGAGGGGAATACAGAGAAACTGTCTGAGAAGCCAGAGACCAGGTCAGGAAAGCTAAAGCCCTGATAGAACTAAATCTGGACAGGGACGTCAGGGGAAACAAGAATTCCTGAACACAAAATGGGAGACAGTGACAGGTAAGATACAGAACATGAGTACGTTAATCAACTTTGGACTGTCCACAACATTTGCTCCTATATGTCCAGCCACATACAATTTTTACATATAGACACATAAATTTGTAAATTTGCAAGAAATCTGGTTTCATTCATTCTTATGCTCAGAGACAAATTTTTGGGAGTGTGATTTAAAAGGCTTGCTAAAATACTAGAATATGTGGAAGTCTGCTTTGTAGAGGATATGTTGTATGGAATGTCTAAAATCTTAATGTCTCAAGAAGCTATAACATAAGGCAAAATGCTTCAAGAAATTTACTATAAGGAGATGCATATTATAGAGTATTGATAAACAAATTAATAGGAAGTTGGGAAAAACATCTCTCAACAGGCATCAAATCATACTGCCCAACCTGACCACCACTTTCACCACGATTTGCATGTATAACCAATTACAGAGAGAAAATAATGACCTTGCAGTTTGCCAATACCACTGAGGGATAATAAGTTTTGTTTCTCATTTCATCTTTTCCAATGACTTGCTGTATGACTCTTAACAACTAATTTAATCCATCTATTTTTGCACTGAGAGAATGTAGCTAATTATACTAACTTAACAGCTTTCCTAGAATGGGAGGATTAATTTCTTCTATTAATTTTGGTTTTGATCTAAAGCACAAGGTCTTCACTGCTGAGCACCTTTGGAGGCATGATCTTTATGGATCAAGCTAATGAAATTATAACTGAGACAATCTTCAAAATGCTTTAATTCCAGACAATATTCAAAATGCTTTAACATCCTTTAAATACAGGTACAAAAAGATTTGGCTCCATTCAGGAAATACTCAACAAACTGTGTAAACAGACATTAATAAACATTAAATGTCTGTCTTCCATGTTCTCTGATCTTTCCTAAGCAGTCTGTGCCTTTCAGCACTGAAGTCCTCCTTAATTTTGTTTTCCTGTAGACTTTATTCTCCTTTCTAATTTTTAAAATAACTTTAAAAACGTTAAAATAACCAGCTTCAATGATTGGCTTACTAATATGTAAGAATCTAGAACTAGAGGGATTGGTATGCTGTAATCCTTGTAATTCCTATTCCTCAGTTTTTGGATGAAAACAGCAACACTGGTTTTCAAATATGCTAAGCATTTGTAGCTTCACTGGACAGGGAGCAGTAGCTCTCAGCCTTACTAACTGAAGGTATCCCAAAATGAGTTCACCAAACCCAGTAATCTTAGGAATTTGCTTTGAAAGCAGCAGCACAGTAAACTATGTAAGCTGTAACAACACAGCCCTGGAATACAGGCCACTCATCTTACAGGTTACTTCTATCAGAATTGGCACACACGTTCTGACAATGTTCTTATCATTGTGATTTTAAGGCTTTCTAAAAGATCTGCTCTTGTCAAAGATTTCTAAAGATTCCCCATCTCTTCCTCTCCATTTTCCTGATGTTTTTCTCTGGAGAGTTTATTAATGCCTAAAGAGGTTTGCTACCTTGCAAACAGCATTGAGTACTCATTTCCCTGTAACTGAGCTTAGCCTGTTCCCCAGGTACATCATTTGCAGTTTCAGCCCCTCACAGTCCTAAGATGAGAATTTAACGTTGAATACAGATTAAGGTTTCTACCTATTTTCAATAGAAGTTGCCATTTATCCTTCTTAATTTTCATGTTCTTTGATTTCATACACCACATAAGTAATAGTTTCAAAAGCTGTTTCACTGCTTAAAACACACTTTCTTCAATATTCATTTTTTTAAATCAACATTATCTTCAATTTCATTCCATCTTCTGGATGCCATAGATACATTTGTATTCTCCCTCCAGACATTTTCCCTGTAGACCTTTAGATATTCTAAAATTAATTCCTCTTGCACAGACCAAAGAAAATAATTTTGTCCCATCCAAGTTGGCAGTGCCATACTCAGGTCCCCAATTTGCAATTCAAACATCTTTTTCTTTGACAGACTCAGAAGTCTCTTTGACAGAGACAAACCAGAAAGCAGTAATCTTGACATAAGATGCATTGAAAGAAATTCCGGGCTTACCTGCAATGTACAACCATAGGTCCAGCATCAGGTGGGTTGCAGGTCTTGACTCGTCGCAGGAAAGCTAAGAATGGTGTTGGGTGTTCTGGGACACCATGGTCAGGCCAGGCAGTGAACTGAAATTGCCTCACTTCCCTTTTCTCACTTGAACCATTCTAGGAAATAAAAAAACATAATAAAACTGCCACTTGATGTGATACTGGCACTTTTCAGTGAAACAACTGCAGAAGCACATATACCAGTAAAGTGTATTTAAATCACATTTGGGTCCAGAGAGAAACAAAACTCAGGCTATGGAGGGAAATGCTTCTTAGATTTTAAATTGCAGGATTCAAACAATGTAAAAGCTTTAACTATACTTTATGGTAATGCATCACAACAAGTGCCAGAGCTTTAGCTACTATTTCATTCAGTCAAATGGTTTGTCATACTGAGAGCTCTGTACTGACTTACAAAACTCCTAGCTGTAAGAAAAATACACTCTGTCTGTAGGAGAAGTCTCATTGCTCAGTGCTGTTAGGAAGAAATGAGGGAGGAAAGTGGAAAGAGGGAAAGGAAAGAAAGGGAGTGAGAAAATAAGGGGGAAAGGCAGGGAAGGCAGGAAGCAAAAGAAAGAAAGGCAAGGGGGCAGGAGGGAGTGACTGATAGGAGGGAAGGAAGAAGGAAGGATGGAAGGAAAAGAGAGGAGAGGAAAGGAAAGGAGAGATGAAAAGGAAGATGGAAAGGAAAGGAAAGGAAAGGAAAGGAAAGGAAAGGAAAGGAAAGGAAAGGAAAGGAAAGGAAAGGAAAGGAAAGGAAAGGAAAGGAAAGGAAAGGAAAGGAAGATGAAAGTTGCCTACATTTAAATTTTAAAGTATATTGTAAGTATATATAAATATATATACACACCTTGTAAAGTGCAAATGTACGAACACAGTATGTTGCCAATTCAACAGTGTCTAAAAGGGTCACTTGGATTAGTCCATAAGTTTCTGTGCCTCTGCTTGGCCAGTATTGATCACACTTCACCTGTAATGAAAAATATGTAATTACTTGATACATTTAAAACTGACATTAATAAATAAATCAGTATCTGAGTGTATATCATTGTACATTTTTAGAGTATGTGGAGTCAGAATGTTCAAAAACTGCTAAGAATCCAACACAAGAAGTTTATTTTTTCATCCACAAGAATTTCTCTTGTGGTAGTAGCTCTTACATTATCTTCTTCCATAATGGTTATTTGTAAATACAGTGTTGCAGATGATTAAAAGATACCAATAATTATAGATACAATAAAGAAAAAACAATTTATAGCAGCTAAAAATATGACCTATATCTTCAGTAACTCATCTTTGCCAGTCCAGAATTTAATAACAGTACTAATCCAGTAAAGGTAGACAGAGATTTTTTTTTTAATTATTGCCATATTTAATCTGTTTCACATTATTCCCCAAACATATAAACTGTTCATTGGATGTAAATATTTAGTATGCATAGAAATATCTCACCTGAAAAACTGATTTTTTTGAGAAATAATTTTAGTACATGGATAAATGAAAGAGCACCAAAAACTATTAAGTACACTGTGAGAAAATATAATTTCCTTCTCAGAGCTGTGTTACAAACATATAACAAAATTGTGTTCACAGGCATTTAAAAAACATATATTTATAGACTTCCTCCATCAAATTTCATTCAGAGACATCTCCATTTCAAAACAGTATAGTTTAGGATTTTAACAAGCTGAAATAATTTTGTATAAGATGGTGCATAAGAGAACCATATGTTTATCATCTTTTCTCAGGCTCAATAATTTGCTTCATTTAAAAACGGTATTTATGATAAAAGCTATTATGAAAAAAGAAATGCTGAAGTCCTAAAACAATCAGAAAACATGGTACAAAATAGAATGGGGGTTAAATAATTGAAAGCATTTTTCTTTCAGTGACTGATAGGTGAAACTGAGACAGTCTCCGTTCTATTTATAACAATGCATTCTTATCAATTAGCCTTCAATACATAGAGAAAAGAAGTGAATCTGAGTCCAGCACATTGCTTTTGTTTAACGTCTTCATTAATCACTGTAAGCCAGACTCAGACCAAATTCATTAAGAATACACAAACTGTAAGAAACAACAAAAGCAGAAATGTAAAATATCATGCTAATCCAAGAGAAAAATTGGAGACTTCCCCAAAATGGAAAATTAGGAAACGCATCTTTGAAACTCATGTTCTCCAGGCTTCTCACTTTTCACAGCGTTTATTAAAAAACACTTAGTACGCTTTTACACTGCCCAGTCCTGAATAGCTTTTGCTTGCAGATCATTTTATTTTGAGGCTCACAGGTCACAGATCACTAATGGCTCACAAATCGGAGTCTGAGAACAACCAATCTAGGTAAAGAGGAGAAAAAATTCTATCCACCGAAGCAGGTGATGAACACTCATTAGAGGAAAAAAAAAACCCCTGATTCTTTTTCTTACAGAAACTGATAGCTTAATTTATAGATAAGGAATTGGAACAAAGTGACTAAAAATGTTTATTTATACTACAATATTTGAAATGGATTAATAGTGTAAAAAATCCTCTTATTAAAAAGGATCTAAGTAATTACTTCCTGGTGCCATTTGCTGAAATACTGAAACAGTAAGTACTGCAGGTACTTCATGAATATCGGTGAGTCATTTGCCAGATTCTTAATACCAAAATAAGCCATTGCGGTCTTCTGCAAATTAGAGAAAAGTATATATTCAATCTAGTTATTTCAATACAATTACAGTAAATTTAGTTTCACTTTATCATTAATATAGACACAGTATAACTTGTGTCTATATTGGTTAGCCATACTTTAGACAAACAAGTTGTGGTTTATTATGTATTATTTATGAATTCCCATAGAATGACATACATTTTTTAACAGAAAATTATAATACATAATAGCTGTTGTTTGTGATCTTAGTAACTACAGGTTTAGCATAAACCTCTGACTAAACCTGTTCAGTTTGAATGATTTTTTTAAAAAACCAAATAAAAACAGTACAATACTTCATACACTTTTAACAAAATGAATAGAATAAATAAACATCTGGCTATGCCTTTGCATGCCTAAACATGTAGCTCTCTCTATCTTGCCGTTCCAACATATAAACTGTATACTCGTAGAAGCAGTGCCAGCTTCCAGAAAGCATGCCTGAAAATTTAACCAGATTTCTCTCTAGAAATACTTTACAAAAACAACTCGCAAATCTAATAGAGAAATAAGTCTTCAACACAAAAATTAAATGTAAATTCAGAACATAGTAGGTTACCAGCACTTCTGCAAACAACAGAAAATACTTTTTTTTAATTTTTACTTTGAGTAGTAATCTAATGTTAAGCACACACTGAGAAGCCTGTAAAAAACTGTTCCTTTTCAGTTAGGCTGGGAGAAAATAAATATACAGAATTTATGTGTTTTTTTTTAATTATTAGTTTATCTAAGCAAACTCCAATCATTTTATACTTTTTCTAAACTACTTTCTGTAAGCGCTAGCTGATGCAGATGACTGCTGCTGGAAGTAAATATTAACTATTCGAAAACAAATACAATTTGTAGTCCAGTGTATATATTATTTGAAAGTGGAAACTGATG
The DNA here is from genome assembly GCA_011057875.1 of Pterocles orientalis. Classification (NCBI taxonomy): domain Eukaryota; kingdom Metazoa; phylum Chordata; class Aves; order Pterocliformes; family Pteroclidae; genus Pterocles; species Pterocles orientalis. Next base: position 525,275 of record WKFP01014711.1, on the reverse strand, counting down.
AAAATAAGTATCAAATTTTTAGAATTAAAGCCTGATTTTGGATGGGTGTGGATTTGACCTTCTGGAAGAGCACAAGAAGCGTAAGTTGATGGAACTACATCTTTTACTATTTTTGCTTCTGGATTTTTCTCAGAACATGAGGTCTTCTTCAGAGGCATGCCCTTAACTGCCTCCTACACTCTTCTGCTCTGTGATGATAAACCTTACGTTCCCAATACTCCTAACAACTTAGAGTTCAATTTATCTTTGGGAGAGATCAGAACAATGTTTTATTTATATTGGACTCCACCAGCAGAAGATAATAAAATATAAGTTAATTGTTAAGATACTATTTTGTGAGACAGAGTTCTGGTTAAATGTTTTATCCTATGTCAAGATCCTGGCCACACTTAAAGTGAGTTTATTTTTCAGAGGTTACATATTCATGTTTTTTTTCAGAAAAAATTCTCAAACCACTTGAGTCATCCAAAATTTATCAATATCACATCAACAAGTCAGTTTTGAAATTATTTGCCAAATGTTACTCTGCTTTAGCTCTCTGGTCTGTACTTAATTTCCTTGTAGTAAGAGCAATTTCTTTCTCACTTGGATATGTCGTCTGGAAAACAGACAATTTAAATGTGGTAGGCGTGGTGATGATAACATGCATCCTCCTTCAGAAGCACTATTACAAGATTTATTTATTTTCAGAGTCAGATCATAATAAACCCTTGGTGAATTTCATGGTCCTCACCTTCCTCTTATCCACTCCACCCCCATTTCCAACAGCTGATCTTTTCCTCTGCAGACTATATTCACTTGCACCGAGTGAGGGCTTTTCTGTGTCACTAATTGTATGTGGTTACAGAAAACAGGCTTCGCCAATAATTCGTAATGTTCTCCTGCCTGTCACTAAGGATGGCAAGATGAACTAAACTCATACATGAGCACGAAGGAACTCACTGATGATTTCAAACAGTGTTTTTAAAAGAGAAATTAAATTAAAAGTAACGAGAAACATACCTTTTACTACAACTTGACTGTCTCATGATCCTAGGCCACACACCACCAAAACCACTACATCTGAGATCAGAGCAGCTCTCAAAAGACTACTAAATACATTATGAAGTATTTTAAGTACCATAGTAGCAGACATAGCTCAAAGACATAACTAATGACAGGTACATTCTCTTAACCTGCCCCTCAAACATACATAGGTTTTATGTCTCTACATTTCTTCCACTCAGACCATGTGAATCCTTGCTCTTCATGGAAGAACGAGCATTCACTGAAAGCAAAGTTGTAAGAAAACATAAATGCTTTCTTTTCTATTAAAAATTAGAAGCTTGAGACCATTTCAAACTTGAGGGGTTTAAATAGCTACAGAGTTCCTAAGAATATTTGTGGATATTCACACTTCAACAAGTCACAGACAGTAGAGAAGGTACTGCCACACACCAACAGAGCTGAAGAAAGTGTATTTCCATATGAACATATAAATGGAAAGATTCCTGACATTCAGGGGTAGAAAAATAATTTTCCAGTATAAAGTTCCATTATTCAGGATGAAAAGCCTCTTCAGGTGAATCTTAACACATGAGCCAGCTGTTACAGACCATCTGAGATGATGATGACAAAATGTAGATCAGGAAAGAGACAGCAAACTTGTAATAGGCAGATTCATGTAGTACATTCCTTGCTGTAAGAACAGCATATGAATTACACTGAATCTGGAATAGGAATTAACAGTATGTAACAGACTTCTTGCTCTGGTTTTCTTAATAATAGACTTTTGCAAACAAAACTTTCTAACAAGATTTTCAGATAGTCTTCCTTCAAAAATAAAGTATCTCTACAACAATGTTGAACGATAATAATAATTACGCAATAAAAAATTTAGTTGGCAATCAAATCTGCCTCAAACTGTATCAGGCTAGCTTAGTGCTTCAGACGTTCCAGCTCGTGTTCTGTATCCAAGCAGTTGTTAGTCTGAAGCCATTTTCAATGCCTTGCCATCTAAAGATTTGGCTTATTTGAGTCTAAAGATCTTAGGCACTGACTCTAGCACATGGGACTGTAACGCAAAGTTAAAAAAAAAATCAGAATAAAGAAGGCCTTATTTTTAGGCCTTATTTGAAACAAGATTTAGTCGAGTCCCTCATTCACTTTGGTCTAATTCTAAATGACAGATTACAAATATAAACTCCTACTCAGAAATAAGGCTGAAAAGAATACAGTTTAAACTTTTAGATTTTGCTTTCAGAGAGGCACTGAACTTAAGAGGATCCTAAATTCTGAAAGAACTGAGCAGCCAACCACAGTTGGACAGATCCTTCTAAGTCTTACCAAATGTATTCCCAAAGCAATTAATCACTTGTGGAAACTTTTTTTCTTGGAATCATTTTTTTTTCTTTAAATCCTTTTTTTTTTCCTTTTTTTAACTAGAGGAGAAAAGAACATTTGTATGCACTGGTCTCTAATAATAACTTATACGTACCTGTGAGTACATAAAGGCAAAGATATCGATGTTAAGGCTGGAGAAAAGGAGGCTGAGGGGAAACCTTATCACTCTCTACAACCACCTGAAAGGAGATTGTAGTAAGGTGGGTGTTGGTCTCTTCTCCCAAGTAACAAGTGATAGGATGAGAGGAAATGGCCTCAAGTTGCGCCAAGGGAGGTTTTGATTGTGTATTAGGAAAAAATTATTCACTGAAAGGGTTATCAAGCATTGGAACAAGCTGCCCAGGGAAGTGGTTGAGTCATCATGCCTGGAGATACTTAAAAGACATGCAGATATGGCACATAGGGATGTGGTTTAGTGCTGGACTTGGCAGTGTTAGGTTAATGGTTGGACTCTGTGATCTTAAGAGTCTTTACCAACCTACATGATTCTACGATACTGTGATTGTTGAAGCTCATCTGAACCGCATAGTTTATGAAGTAGGTAGAAAATAAACACTTCTGCAGTGCAATGTAATTCTAAGATCTTAATTACAGTAGCCTTGAAAAAGAAGCTCCAAATAGGATTTCAAGATAACATAAATGAAATTTAGGCTAAACAATTTGTAACAAACTTCAGTATCCTAGTAAGTCTGCAAATCAACCATCATTACACCATTAATTTTTGAAATTTCTGAGATACGATTAGTAGGCTAGCAGTCAATACTGAAAGATAACTGATTATTAAAAAGATAACCCCCAGTCTGTTTCCATTCTGATCCTTATGACAGAGTGTGGTACTGTTATTAAAACAAAAGGAAACAGATATTAAAAGGAATCACGGGAATATTTGAAATGTGTTCTCTATCTTGTCTTTCATCTTTATCTATAGTAGTCAAGAATAGTTCAAAACTATATTGTTGGCATCAATGTGAGATGCCCTTTTTGAACTCTTCCTAACAGCAGGAAAGGCAGGGTCTTAGTGAATTCATTTGAAGAATAGTCTGTCAAAGAGTTAAGTACAGCAAGATTTTACAAAAGGTCTTGAAAAGGCTTATATGAATAGAACTGAGGGTGAAAGTGAATGCATTGACTACTTTTTCCTTTATCCTATACCTGTACTCAAGGCTGATCACTGTATGCAGCCTGAATAATCCTTTCACTGGACAGGATATTACATTACAATATGAAGAACATGTTGAACCATTCAGCTTACTGTTCAAGTGCTCTAATGAAGATTTTTTGTTGTCCGTGCAAGAGAGCTCTCTCTTCTAGTTGATATGAATATTATGTAAGGACTCAGTGAAACAAAATAATCAAAAGAGTAAAACATCAGAGCAACAAAATTAAGTTATTATTCTTATGGTTTTGGTCAACCTGAAAGCCAGAAGTGAATGAACGAAACAGCACAAAAATATATATTTGTCACCATAAAGCAGAACTGGTCTTGACTCTTTCACCAGAATCTCCTAAATAAGGAAATGTAAGGTTATTTTCCCTAAACAACACTACATGCATTCACTGACCTTTTCAAGCTTGAAATTCATTGAAAGAACTCCCTCCCTACAGGTTGCAGTGTAAACCGAACATGAACTAATCATTTCATTTTGAAAACAAATATGCAGAATTTTTAATTTTGCAAGGAAAACTTTTAACTCAAAATGTCAATGACCATTCTCTACGTGTGGCATAGTTCCTCTGTCTGTATTAAGAGAAGAATTACACAAGGTAGTAACTTAGGTCTTAACTCAAGCACAAAGCAAATGAACTAAACAAATAAAGTAAAATTACAGTTAGAATACAGTTTTCTGTATATATAACCACTTGTTATAGACTTGGTTCAGGGCAAATGGTATTTTTGAGAAAACTATCAGTTCACCCTAACAGCTAAGAGAACCCACTTCATTTATGGACACAGAATCATAACAAAAACCTGGATGGTTGTCTTGAAAAATACTTGTGTCAGTATCAGGTATTGCCGTATCAATTCAGGTAAGACTCTGGTGTAAACAGTTCTTGCAAGCTTACAGTGGAAGAGACTGCACAAAATACTCTACGGCATTTGCTCCATTCATGACACTGTATTTTGGAAATTCTTTAACAGTTTAACATAAATTACCTTTGCTGCAAAGTTTATTTCTTCACCCTACAGCCCTACAGGCAGAGGAAGTAGTTGATTGCCATGAAATTTTCAACAGACTTTCACATGCTGGAAGACTATTAAGTTTTCCTTCACACTCTTGTATATAAACCAAATCCAATTCGTTCTGACTTTCCTCATGTATCATTTCTTCAGACTCTGATCATCTAGATTCTCTGTAATTTACCAGCATCTTTCCACATGGGGCGTTCATTCTGTATGTCCTTAACTCCACAGGTGTATAAGTTGAAATAACCAGATACGGCATGCCAAAAACTACTTTCAGCCTATGTAGTAGCATTACAGCATTTGTTTTCATGCTGCGTACAGTATGGCATTTCTACAGCTATTTTGCTATTTTATGAGTTTTAGCTGAGGCACCTCAGCACAGCACTTCCACCTCTAATGTGCCTAGAACAAGAAACTTTAAGCTTTATTGGTGAGTGTAGTCTATGCTAGAATACACCTAGGATTAGATTCTTACATGAATTAAGCACCTATGACTGACTGCGTTTCAGTGAGAGTTAAGCACGTCCCTGCCCTCACGCCTCTGAGAATCCTTCCATCATGAACAGCCATATGGTTGAGTTTTACAATTCTGACATGGTAACTTGTGACTCCAGTGCATATGATGGTGTAGGAATTATTTGACTGTGGTCATTGCATTCTGTTACAGTGAAAAAAACTAAAAAGCACAGCAGTACAAACCTACACATTTTTATTTTTTTAAAATCTGGTGAACACATGGTCTACCTGACTTTGATTTTTTTTATTTTTTTGCCAGATCTCTCATTCATTCATCTTCTGACTCATATCTTAGCACGCTGAGAGCACTAAAGAAGTGAAATAAAATTCTTATAGTACATTATTGACACAGAAGTTATTGGTTGGCCATTAAAATGCACCCTTGAGAGTGCACCCTCAGCAAGTTTGCTGATGATACGAAACTGGGAGGAGTGGCTGACACGCCAGAAGGCTGTGCTGCCATCCAGCGAGACCTAGACAGGCTGGAGATTTGGGCGGGGAAAAATCTAATGCAGTTTAACAAGAGCAAGTGTAGAGTCTTGCATCTGGGCAGGAACAACTCCAGGCACCAGTATAAGTTGGGTACTGACCTGCTGGAGAGTAGTGTAGGGGAGAGAGACCTGGGGGTCCTGGTGGACAGCAGGATGACCATGAGCCAGCACTGTGCCCTCGTGGCCAAGAAGGCCA
>WKFP01014711.1:472837-497552 GCA_011057875.1 Pterocles orientalis | reverse complement strand
GCTGAGGGTGCACTCTATTCCCTCATCCAAGTCGTTGATGAATATATTGAACAGCACAGGTCCCAGTACCGAACCCTGGGGGACTCCACTAGATACAGGCCTCCAACTAGACTCTATCCCATTCACCACAACTCTCTGGCTTCTTTTCTCCAGCCAGTTCACAATCCAATATTTAGACAGAAATTTTGATTTGATTTTCTGCACAATTAAAGGAAAAAATCTGACAAAAAATTTCAGGGAAGGGAAGGGAAGGGAAGGGTTGTAACTTCGGGGACACAAGAGAGGCAGCAAATAGCACTCCTCAGGAAAGATGCATGGGTGGACACAGAAGACTGTCTGACTATGATTAGAACTGACGGAAAGTCTCTTCTGGAAGAAAAGTAAAACAAAATAAAAAAACCTTTAAAACCTGCATAGTCTCTAGCTGAAAAGCATAAAAGGCAGAAATTGGAGTTCAAAAGCCTCACTCTTGTAGACTTCAAACTTTTTTACAAGACACTTCTTATTGTGGATATTGGAATTAATGACTTAGAAAATACAACTGCTAGGCACAATGCCATATTTTCTTCCTTTATCGAGACAATAAAACATTTTTGCACAAAACAGATGAAGAAGAAAAATGAAGCCAACAGGAGAAATATACACCAACTGGGTATTATTACCAAATGAACTGAGAAAGCTGGTAAGAGATGTTTTCTGCATAAATTAGAATTATATTACGATGCCTAGTATCATACTTTGAAGCATATGTTATAAATAAAAGCCTGAGGAAAAAAATGAAAAAGAAAAACAGCACTTTTTAAAGTGGTTAAATGATCTTCTAGGAAAGTTGTCCTCTGGAGCTGATACTGCACAAACAGCGTGAAAATTAAGCATGAGAAGTACGGCAAACTGTGCACTAAAGAATGATTTTTACAAATCTTAGCAGCCAGTCTTAGTACCTGATGTAAAACAATCCAGAATGTCCAAAATTGTAAATAGTCTACTTACTGACTTGCATTAACTTTACTGATAAATCATATTAAAATAAATAACTTTTAAATTTAACTAACTCTATTACTTTAAACTAGAATGAAAAAAGCTTCCAGTTTATACCGTACTTGATCACAGATGCAAGTAAGAAAGAATGAACTTTTAACAATTAATGGCATTTGCAAACAGCAGTTCCTCCCAGCTAGGTTAAAGTGGAAATGTCCACTCTATTTTTCCACTTGTCTTTTATCAAGAGGACACAAAATATCCTGTATTTTCTTTAAATAGAAAGATCATTTTACAAAGCAACTCAGCCTCACGGTGCATGAAAAGTATGTGGCTGGGACATGACCAGGTAAGTCCACTTACCACAGGGCCTGAGTAACTGTTATGACTTAAGAAATGCAGTTTCAGGAAAAACTACGTGCTGCTCCAACACTTTGCACTGAAAGATTTTCATCAAGGGTTTATCTCTAGCAGGATACAGTACTCCATAGGGTTATATCTCTACTGAAATCAAGGCAACAATGGGATGCACAATCCTCAGCTCCATTGTCTCTCTCACTCACTGTATCCATTAGGTGCTTTCCTTACATTCCATCCATTCTCACCGTCCCTGCAAGTATCATACCCATTTCTCACACTGAGTCTCTTTTCATCACTGTTTTCATGCACGACCTCAGTTCCATGTTCTGTTCTAAAATCCTTTTGTATTCTGTATTACCATTTTCCCATTCTCATTTTCTGTCTCACACTTTGCCACATACTTTTTGCTTCATCAGCTATGTCCCCACAATGAATAAACTTACAGCTCTCTAGGGAAGGTGTCTTATCATGGCCTAATGAAGTGTGTGCAGTTTAAAAATAACATACACAAAACCTGAATATCTGTAAATACCTACACTGACCAAGCAGAAACAATTATCAAAGGCAAATAAATCTAAATATTAAAATGTCACTTTCTGCAATGACTTTTCTGGCCATAACCTCATTCTGAGCTGACAAAGCAGAACAACTCTCTGTCAAGTCCAATAGTGCAAAACCAATCAAATGACAACTAGTTTGACTGCAGTACAATGAAATCCTGCAAACCTTTGTTAGCTGCCATAGCTTGAAGGCAACATACCCACAAGCACAGCAGCAATTGTCATCATTACTTAAATTCAGGTTTAATAGTTAAGAGAGGTCAGTTCTGTAAAATCATGGGTCAAGCTGGGGACAAAGCAACCAAACCCTGCCTTCAGTAATACTAATATTAACCTTAACTAAGTATACTGGCATCTGTAGGGTTTATTGCAGATTTAGGATGCCATATGTGAAGTGTAAATTTAGGGTAATCCACGCAGTATAACCTGACTTTTACAAGTTTCATGAACGTAGAGACAGTTTCTGAACAAAAAGTCAGCCAAAGACTAAGCTTACAGATTGTAATGCTACTATAGCTATTTTCTAGTAGCCTTTTCAACTACGGTGATGAATGACCAGAGTCTGCAATCTCCTTATTCTGCCAGACAGGAATCAAGCACAATGGAGGAAGAATCGGATGAATAGTTGAGCACGAAAGACATTTCATTTTCAAATATTTCAAGAGAACAAAGCAGTCTAGATTTTGCAGAGTAAGTGTGAATAAGCAATGAAACAAAATTAGCCAATGCCACAATTAAAGTGCAAAAGATTAAAAAAAATTAACTCTATAGCTCCTGATTTACGCTGAGACTGTACTCATGAAGTGCGATGACAGTAAAGCTTGCTGCAACATAAGACTCAGATCCACAAGGCTAATAGCAGAGACCTCGTAATTATTCATTTGATTTCCTGAAGACAGTTATCTTTAATTAGATTTCACGTTTTATTCACAAATTGAAATCAAATAACTAAATTATTTCAAGATTTACAAAGGCTAAGTACTAAACAGCCTTCCCATTTAAAACAAATTTAACCATAAACCTTTGTTTCTGTGCTGCTTCCCTAAGAGATGTGCTGTTAATCATAAAAAAGAGTGTGAAGTAATAGGATTAGATTTCATCATGTTTGTAAACAAGTAAAAATGCAATGATGAACTCAAAATACTGATGAAGTTGTACTACTGGTTTAAATCAATGACTAACGTTTTGAACTACGTCAGAGCAAAAATGAACTAAGGCAGCTACTAGGTGCCAGTAACAACTGTTTATGTGAAATTTTTTTTAACATAAAATCTATATAGCTAAGGAGTTATCAAACTCAAATGGTCTAAGCACCAATATGTACTGCAAGATCTCACTGAAAAAACGAAGCAGTGCAAGACCAAAGAAGATACTCCAGTAATGGATACTGGTAAAATGAAAGCTTTTTACAGAGATTGAGGAAAATTCCCTGCATATCATCCTAACAATGTAAGGTAAGAAGGAAAAAGGAATGACAGAAAAAGAAAGCCTATTGATAGCTGGATTGTGGATCGACAACTAGGACACTCTGGTGAAGAGGCAAAGGATGAAAAATAGATAGTCCAAAAGTGAAGTGTTGAATTATAGAGAATTATGGAAAGAAGGTGATGTCAAAATGGGGTGAGCAGAAGAAGCAGAACTAAGCAGGATCAAGAAAGGGATTGTGTAGAGGACAGAAGACAAATATTTGAAAGGAAAAGAAAAAGGCAAGAAAAATCTGAAAAAAAAACCCAAAAACTTGGAAGATGAGTAGCAGAGAAACAGGCTGAGAAACAGGAGGAGCTCTGTTAAGAAAAAGAAAGGAAGCTTGGATTTGATTTATTTTGTTTTGTTTTTTTTTGTTTTGTTTAAAAGTTGTCTAGTATCCATGGCTGTTGGGCGAAGTCCCTGGTGACTGGAAAAAAGGAAACATTACTCCTTTTTTTAAGAAAGAAAGAAAAGGAGACACGGGGAACTACAGGCTGGTGAGCCTCACCTCTGTGCCTGGGAGGATCGTGGAGCAGATCCTCTTCAAAGCCATGCTACGGTACACACGACACCAAGAGGTGATCCGAGACAGCCAACATGGCTTCACCAAAGGCAGATCTTGCCTGATCAATTTGGTGGCCTTCTATGATGGAGCGACAGCATCAGTGGACAAAGGAAGGCCAATGGGGACCTGTGCAAGGGGACTTGTGCAAAGGGACTTGTGCAAAGCCTTTGACATTGTTCCTCACCATGTCCTTCTCTCTAAATTGGATATGTATTTGAATGATGGACTGTTCAACAGATAAAGAATTGGTTGGCTGGTCACAGACAAAGGGTTGTGGTCAATGGCTCTACTGCTGGGTGGAGACTGGTCACAAGTGGTGTCCCTCAAGGATCTGTCTTGGGACTGGTGTTCTTCAACATCTTTATCAACATCAACGACAGAATTGAGTGCACCCTCAGCAGGTCTGCAGATGACACCAAGCTAAGTGGTGCAGTTGATACAATGAAGGGAAGAGATGCCATCTAGAGGGACCTGGACAGGCTGGAGAACTGGGCCCATGAGAACCTAATGAGGTTCAACAAGGACAAGTGCAAGGTGTTGCACTTGGGCTGGGGCAATCCCAGGTACTCATGTAGACCAAGACAAGAACTCTTGGAGAGAAGGAGTCTCTGCAGAGAAGGACTTGGGGGTCTCGGTGGATGAGAAGCTGGACATGAGCCAGCAGTGTGCGCTTGCAGCCTGGAAGGCCAACTATGTCCTGGGCTGCATTAAAAAAGGGGTGGCCAGCAGGGAAAGGGAGGTGATCTTCCCCCTCTACCCTGCTCTTGTGAGGCCCCATCTGGAGTACTGTGTCCAGGCTTGGGCCCCCCAGCACAAGAAACATGTGGAGCTCTTGGAATGGGTCCAGAGGAGGGCTGCAAAGATGACCAGAGGGCTGGAGCACCTCTCCTATGAAGAAAGGGTGAGGGAACTGGGCTTGTTTAGCCTGGAGAAGAGAAGGCTTTCCAGTACTTGAAGGGAGCCTACAAACAGGAAGGGGAGCGACTGTTTACAAGGGTTGATAGTGACAGGACAAGGGGGAATGGTTTTAAACTAAGAGAGGGGGGATTTAGGTTGGATTTTAGGAGGAAGTTTTTCACTCAGAGAGTGGTGAGGCTTTCAGGTTTCCCAGAGAAGTTGTGGATGCCCCATCCCCGAAGGCATTCAGGGCCATCCTGTCTGGACCAGTGACACAGGAAAGAATATTCTTGAATTACATTACATATAATGCTAATTAAAATATCCTCTCTTGAGTGTTAAGAAAGGTAGTTCTACCAGGTAGCAGCAGGTTTCTATAGAGCTATATTCTACAAGGCAACGTGAAAATTGTAAGTGAAGTTACAAAAAATCTTCTCAGAACTGCTATATGAGCCTCAGAGGTGGAACAAACGCAAGCAGATAATCATACGCCAATTCTTCAAGGCAATAATTTAAATTTTCTATTACATTTAGGAAGCTCTTATCTGTGTTACCAAAGCCCACATTATGCAGCTGCAGTAAATAACAGAAGATCTAAACTGCAGTCAGTGGTACTGCCTTTTTCTTCACCAAGCAGCCAATATTAAAATGGTTACACCTATAAATATTCTCCCTCCTGTATCCAGTGTCTTCAGGTCTGGAGGAGCCAAAGAAGCTGTTTATAACTGTAAATTAAAACACTTTGCAGTTTAACTTCTGGTATGTTAGGACTGAAATAATTATGACCTTGAATACAGTTCCCTACATCTTAGGTATCATATGCAAGCCCTGTCAGAGTTACTAAAGGAAAATTTTCTTTTAATTCAAATTGTTTCACTTAAATATTTCAGTTATACTCTGGTCATCATTTATATCTGGCTGTTAGCAATACAGAATAAAATGAAAATCTGTCTTCAAGCCAGAAGCAGGTTAATGGTAAGGCAGAACTGGCAAGAAAAGAAATCCTCTGAATGAAAACCAGTGCTTCCCTTTGCTTTAGCACTTGGTAAAAGTGACACAATACCCAGGGCTGATCACCTTGGACAGTTTCACAGAATCACAGAATCACAGAATGTTAGGGATTGGAAGGGACCTCGAAAGATCATCTAGTCCAATCCCCCTGCCGGAGCAGGAACACCTAGATCAGATCGCACAGGAACGCTTAAGTTTGCTTAAGTTAAAATTCTAAAATGTGCAAGTTTTTGGAAAGCTTTTTGAGAAAGAAAGATATAATGAAGAGGTCTCATTATACCTCTCTGACAATCTTTCTGGCAGTGAAATACTGAGGTTCCAAAATAAAAAAAGGGAAGTTTTAACAGAGGTCTCAAAATTCTCCCTGAGAACATAAAGTTGAACTGTTTTTTTTTCCCCCCCCCCCACATTAAAGATTTGGAAACTGAAATCCAATAATCAGCTATGTTGATAATGCCATTGATCAACAAAAACCTCAATTAATGCATGGTTACTGCTATATTTGCTTTGTATAATAAGTAAACAGCAATGATAATTTACTTTAGATAATACATTGGCATACACACAGGGACCTGATACATATACATGCTATACATGACCCTGTGTCGATTTTAGTGCATTTTCATAATAAACTACTGAGAATGTACATCAGAAAAAGATTGTCTTTACAGGAATTTACTGGAAATACTTTATTTAACACTTCTTTATATTACTATGCAAAGATATCAGGAGGTAAAATTATACTGAATTTTAGGATTCAAGTTTAAAGTTCTCCTTACCTTCTATTGCTGAGAGTAGAACCCGAGAATGGTCATATGCAATTACATTTGCATATCTATTCTTTGGTTTGTTTACTTCTAGGTTAGAATGTTCCCATGTGAACTGCTGACCAGGATCAATAGACTTCAAAAGAGAAAGAGAAGAAAGGAAAAGGAAATTTTAGTTAAGAACAATGTACTTGTTGTATTTGTAATGATTACAAACCATACCCTCCCATAGTTTACAGTGGAAATATTTTGCTTTGAAATACAGTTATGACTTCAGGACACACTGTAACATATTGTATTATACTAGAACATACTATACTACACTACACTATGCTATATTATATTAAGCGTTTTTGTATTTATGCATCTGAAATATCCATCAGGAATTTAAACCAGAAGCTTTTCAAATTCAAGGCTTTCTCTTCAGAAAGGCAAGGGTATGCTATCCATCTTTTTGTTTTTTTCATAGAATCATAGAATGGTTTGGGTTGGAAAGGACCTTAAAGATCATCAAGTTCCAACCCCGATGCCATGGGCAGGGACACCCTCCACTAGACCAGGTTGCTCAAAGCCTCATCCAGCCTGGTCTTGAACATCTCCAGGGATGGGGCATCCACAACTTCCCTGGACAACCTGTTCCAGTGTCTCACCACCCTCACAGTGAAAAAAATGGCAAGTAAGGGTTGCTAGCATAACAGAGAATGAAAAAAATGTCAGAAATCTCAAAAACACTGGGACGAAGGGGAATAAATATTTTTGTCTTTCTCTATTTGTCTTTGTCTCTCTTTCACAAGCACACATGTTCAAACAATTCAGTGTCCTGTTTACTAAATAAACTCCAAATGTTCCTGAAGAAGTTTTCCAGAAAAAAAAATAATGTTGTTTCTGGTTTTTCATTTTGATGCAAGGCCAACACATGATACCAGCATTGCTCAGGTCATCAACTGCATATCATCCAGGCACAGCATAAAGAGACTTGATTTTGTATTTCCTTGAGTTATAATTCAGAAAGCAATTCAGGCATATTTGAAATTTTAAGGATCTCTTATTTATACACGCATCTATATGTTCCTAGAATCACCATTTATCTCCTCCTTCCTTCATGTTCCAGGATGGAGTTACTGAAGCTTGTCCCACACTCCATTCCTCACCAGTAGGAAGTGTCCAGGCTCTATTATGTGCTTTTACCTCTATAGTTGAGGTATACATACAGCTGGGTAACAACAGATGGTACCTGCTTACGCCTGGCATGGTCATCTCATACTGCGAAGTCACAATCGCATATTGTTTTACTTTCCCTTTCTGAAAAATCAGAGAACTTAAAAATTGTTTCATCAACACGTATATGCAACTATGGTTTGCAGCTCATGCCCTTTGCTTAATCCTGGTAACAACCAGCAGATGTCTGTGCCCGGTTGCTGTCAATTATAAAAAACTAATAAGACAGACAAGCCTAGATGGGCAGTCCACTAACACTATGCTCACTTTCCATGAGTAGACCAGCAACAAAGCACACAAGTTGGAATCTCCATACTGCCACTACAGCATCAAGCCATCACTTGTATGGATTCCTCTCAGGGTTACAACCACTGTAAGTCCTTTTTATGTTAATTGGAAAGAAATATGACCTGTAATCTACTACAGTAAGTATTATCAGATAATGAAGATGTGTGAAATCAATTAGTGTGATCTATTAGGATTTATACCTTAGATTAATAATTACTATTTGGCTAATAAGAAAACTGCTTTGTTCTTATTCATCTTTCATATTTTATACAATTTATTTATGTAACATTCAGAGAAATGGCTTTGCTTCCTTTTTGAGATTAGTCTAAAAAAAATTCATTTTGCCTGGCTGCCTGATAGAGAGGTCTTAGAATGCCTCAGCATTTCTGTTTAAGAAATCAAGCCGCAGTACCTTAACCCTAGACTGAATTTACTTTTATAACAGTTACCAGATCATTTTCCTGAATTTTGGTAACTTTCACTACAGTCCTCTGGAGCTGGGCCTGGCTGAGCTGCCTTGCATAACCTAGCTGAGATCTGCTGAGCAGAGGAGTGTGATGGTTCAGGTTCTGGCTCACCCTTTGCATACTGCTTTACCTATAGTAGCTGAGGCAGAGTGCGTGGCAGCTCCTCCCTCAAGAGGAACTGAAATGGGACTTTTTAGGAATGAGGAAGAAATTAACTGCTTGGGATCATGATGAAGGCCATTAAAATTTTACTTGTGGTTTGGATATCACTCACTTGAGTTGTATTGCTATGTGCGTTACTAACAGTTCAAAAGGTGTTCTTAATGCTCTGAATGAATCTGATGTAATTTCCATACAATTTTTGCCCCCAAAACTATTTTTTAAAAAAAGTAAAATTAGTGGTATTATGCTTAACATATCTTAATATGTTAATCATATTAATATCTTACAATAATTAAGCTAGTATCTTAATCAACTAGTTAATAAGAATTTTACAAAACTGTTGATAGTGTTTTTTCAAACTTATTGATTTTGTTTTCATGTACAGGAAAAACAAACCATCACCTAATTGGTATCTGCCACTTGCAAAAGTAGACATAACTTCTGTGCTGTACTTAAGTGTAAACATAACAACTTGATCCTTCCAATATTACGGCTTGGTCCTTCTCCAAACAAAGCAATACTTTTTCTGACTATACAGTGAAATTCCTAGGTATCAATAAACTCTTATTTATCAATTTTAATCTGTAAAATTTTTATTCTGTTTGCTTACAATTTAATTTCATCACAGTAATGTCTTACCATACTCTCAGATGGACAGCTAATCGAATTTTGAAGCAGGTAGGTACTGCTTGATTTAAAAACACAAATACTTCTATCTTTACTGCTAAGTGCTACTTAGTTCATCTAGAGTGAAGAGAAATAATTTTGACATTTCCATCGGCACTAAGGGGAGAGTCACATATGTATATAGTATTCTTAAGATATGCAATATACCTCTTTAGCAGCTGACCAGCAATTCATCTACATCATATGACTTGAAAAGATAATGACTTCTCTCAGAAAGAATCTCTTCTCTTTTCCTTTTTGAGAGAATGAGGTGAATAAGATAACTTCTGCAGGATGCTTGCAGGTTGGGTTTTTGGTAGTAAAGTATTAAGAAAGTATTAAAGAAAGTATTAAAAAATAAAGTAGTAAGTATTGGTTTAGCTCAGAGTTCTAGTAAAAATTTAGAACATAAACACAGTAATTTCAAAATGAACAGGTGACACTCTCAATATATTAAGTGCATTATACTCTAAATAAATTTTTAAATACAATCAATTATTTGACCAGCAATAAACCACATCTACACCATCTGTGACTACTTACCAAGAATTTTTTGAGGCATATATGCGAACATGCTAACTAAAGAGAAGCCCACTGCCTCGGAATGAGGCAACAGTACACTGCATTGTTGTAGATATATAACTGAAGGAGACACTCTGCCTGATCTTTTAGGTTTTTACCTAATGTGCCCAGATATTCTGGAAATTACTTCACGATATAAGTTGTCACATATACTTTCTCTTCACACTTGACATGAAAAAGAGAAAATAACAGAACAAACAGGCTGACTAACATGCTGCTAGTTTTTAGCCTGGACTGCAAGACTCAGGTTTTACTCTATCAAAAGTAAAATGGATATACACAATTTTAAAAAACCCATAAATTATCAATTCACCATTACAACTACTTGCAAACGTAAAGGTTACGGTTCACTTTTGCATATACCATAGCACTTAGAAAATTATAGTCTAAGTAGATTCCTACCCATTATGAGAAAGAGCTTCAGATGTATTATTATGCCTATTGTTAATGTGAATTTATAATTGTTAAGAATACTTTACATTTAAAGCTTAGCTTCAACTGTTCGGTATTACTGTTCCACTTTTCACTCCTTAACGTCTAACTGATCTATAGATGCTCTCTCATCTATTTGTAGAAGTAGATGAGGATATGTTCATCACTGCAGCATACTATATTCTCCATTTACTTCTTTGTTTGATGCATGGCCAGATGGTGGAATTCTGTGATTAATATTTATGCCTGATGCAGACACAGTTAACATCAATTATGTCAAAACCAAGCAAACGGACTGAACTTTAATCTTTCCTGTTTTTCTCACCAATCTGAACCACTTTGTGGCCTTACTATCTTCCCACAAAGCACAGTTTTGGCAAAATAAAGTTAATCTATATTTCCTCAGACTTAATTGCCACACTGGGATGAAGAGTAGAGTGGTATTGGCAGACACATTTCAGAAGTGTGAAAGACCAATAACTCATGAATAACAAGTCTGTACTAACAGTTTTAATGAGTGCTTTAATAGTTTAATGGATGGCACTTTAATAGGATTTCTAGTGTATTCATTCTGAAAGCCTGCCTTCAATAAAGCTGTCATTAACAAAGGACTGGATTTCTTCATAGCATAACTGTGTAGTAAGGGTGCTTTGTGCAAAAAGAAATAAAGATATCTGTAACACTGTTATTACCCTCCCATGGTTTGACTAATCTTTCAGCTATTGTGTTCTAAATGGTTGGCTGCTGAAAAAAAGCCTGATCTGTTTCTGGGAAAAGACTAGAGCAATATTTACTAGTACAATGCACCATCCATAAAATAGCTCTTTGACTATGAATCATGGTAACCAAAATGTGTTTCCAGAAGTATTTCAAACAACCCCCCTCCAGTAAACTGTACCTGCTCATTGTTAAGTTTTCCTTTACAGTTCTTAAGCAAGAGGTATATGCTCCCTGCTGTGACCCCGAGTCTTCCAGGAGTATATTCTGGTACAGTTCTGGGGAAGGGATGAGTATGACAAAATGCCATCCTTCCTGGTGTAAGCTGACATAAGCCTGCCTGCACTGGAACAGTGCTCTACTAAGGGTCACTATGCCAGCAAATTAGGAGCCAGCAGGTTTGAGTCTGTATGTCATGAGGATTGTGAGATCCTATGTAGGTTTTACAAGCCCAGAAAAGGAAAGAAGCATGCCCTGTAAAGAATTTCCCAGCACTGTAGGTGCTGTGTTTGAGACTCAAATTAAATCACCAAAAAGCACGGGGTCACAAAGAAACCTAGGACCAGGTGGAGAAAGAAGAATGAGAAAGACAAATTTGAGGGGATGTCTATGCAAATAGACTCTACACAACTGGAGAAAGTAGCCAGCTACCCACAAAAATGAACAATTTGACCCTCTTTTACCAATGTCAGCGACTGCAATGACAATTTAATTTCATAGCTGATGAATCAACAATAGTATGCTATTGTATTATGCATGAAACATACTAATAGAACGAGATTCACACACTGCATTACCAAAATACGATGCTAGATGCATGAACATTAATACACGATCATGGCAACTTGCCAGTTGGAATTATGTTTTCTTATTAAGGGAGAGTTTTTCACATTGGACTGCAAAAGCTGCCATTTTCAACAGATAATAGGGGAATAAACTCACATTTTTTGCATGACTGAATCTTCTTTGGAACTCAAATATAAGTTTGTATCCTAGCCCTAAAAACAATTAAAAACACATGGACGAGACATTTCCTGTTGACTCTCGAAGGAAAGTGACCCAACTGTTCAAGAACAGCTAGAAATACAATTAAGGCTTTTACCAAACTCCTCTTAAGAACAGAGATATTTCCTCTAGAATATCAAGCTAATATTCCTATGACCAAATGAGATGGTATAAAATTATTCCAGTGCAATAAAACAAGGTACATAAGCACACAACTAAAGTATACTTAATGAGGAAAATAACGATTACTTGAAAACACAGAATCATAGAATGGTTTGGGTTGGAAGGAACCTTAAAGATCATCAAGTTCCAGCTGCTCTGCCATGGGCAGGGACACCTTTCACTAGACCAGGTTGCTCAAAGGCTCATCCAGCCTGGCCTTGAAAACTTCCAGGGAGGGGGCATCCACTAATTCCCTGGGCAACCTGTTCCAGTGTCTCATGACCCTCACAGTAAAAAATTTCTTCCTTGTATCTAATATGAGTCTACTCCTTTCAGCTTAAAACCACTACTCTTTGTCATATCACTACACTCCCTGATAAAAGAGTCCCTCCTCATCTCTCCTCCAGGCTCCCTTGAAGTACTGGAAGGCTGCTATAAGGTCTTCCTGGAGCCTTCTATCCTCCAGGCTGAACAACCCCAACTCTCTCAAGCCTGTCCTCACGCGGGAGGTGCTCCAGCACTCTGATCATCTTTGTGGCTCTCCTCTGAACTTGTGCCAACAGGCCCACGTCTTTCTTCTATTGGTGTCCTCAGAACTGGATGCAGTATTCCAGGTAGTGTCTCATGAGAGTGGAGTAAGGGGGACGAATCACCTCCCTCGACCTGCTGGTCATGCTTCTTGTGATGCAGATCAGGATCTGGTTGGCTTTCTGGGCTGCAAGTGTGCATTGCTGGGTCATGTTCAGCTTCTTATCAACCAGCACTCCTGGGTCTTGTTCCTCATGTCACCAGTTTCCATCTGGACATCACGCCATTGACCAGAACTCTGAATGCGACCATCCAGCCTTCCTTAACCACCAAGTGGTCCTTCAGTCAAATCCATGTCTCTCCAATTTAGAGACAAGGATGTCATGCAGCATAGTGTCAAAGGCTCTGCACAAGTCCAGGTAGATGATATCAGTT
Source organism: Pterocles orientalis (assembly GCA_011057875.1). Lineage (NCBI taxonomy): Eukaryota > Metazoa > Chordata > Aves > Pterocliformes > Pteroclidae > Pterocles > Pterocles orientalis. The sequence continues at coordinate 484,285 of WKFP01014711.1, read as the reverse complement.
GCCCTTCCCTTATCCAGCAACGCTGTGACCCCATCATAGAAGGCCACCAAATTTGTCAGGTATGATTTGCCCTTAGTGAAGCCATGTTGGCTGTCACCAAGCACCTCCTTATTTTCCATGTGCCTTAGCATAGTTTCCAGGAGGATCTGCTACATCATCTTGCCAGGCACAGAGGTAAGACTGACTGGCTTATAGTTCCCTGGGTCTCTCTTTTTTTCCTTTTTAAAAATGGGGGCTATGTTTCCCCTTTTCCAGCCAGCTGGAACTTCACCAGAGTGCCACAGCTTCTCAAATATGATGGAGAGTGGCTTAGCAACTTCATCTGCCAGTTCCCTCTGGACCTGCAGATGCATCTCATCAGGCCCCATGGACTTGTGAACCTTCAGGACCCTTACAAGGTCTTGAACCTGATCTTCTTCTACAGTGGGCGGTTTCCCTCTTCCAGTCCCTGCCTTTCCCTTCTGTGACTCCGGCACTGTGGCTTGAGCACTTGCCAATGACTGAAGCAAATAAATTGTTGGGTAGCTCAGCCTTCTCCATATCCTGGATAACCAGGTTTCCATTTTCCTTCCAGAGAGGGCCCACATTTTCCCTAGTCTTCCTTTTATCACCAACATACCTATAAACTTCTTGTTGCCCTTGACGTCCTTGGCCAGATTTAATTCTATCAGGGCTTTAGCCTTTCTAACCTGATCTCTGGCTGCTCAGACAATTTCTCTGTACTCCCCCCAGGCTACCTGTCCTTGCTTCCACCCTCTGTAGTCTTCCTTTTTTGTTGTTTCAGCTTGTCCAGGAGTTGTTTATCTGTGCAGCCCTCCTGGCATTTTTGCCTGACTTCCTCTTTGTTGGGATGCATCACTCCTGATCTTGGAGGAAGTGATCCTTGAATATTAACCACCTCTCTTGGGCTCCTCTTCCCTCCAGGGCCTTATCCCATGGTACTCTATCAAGCACATCCCTGAAGTCCAAAGTCCGCTCTTCTTAAGTCCTGGGCAGTGACTTTGCTGTGCGCCCTCATTGCTACCCTAAAGATTTTGAACTCTATCATTTCATGGTCACTGCAGCCCAGGTTACCCTTGACCTTCACATTCCCCACCAGTCCTTCCTTGTTGGTGAGAACAAGGTCCAGCATAGCACCTCTCCTTATTGGCTCCACTATCACCTGAAGAAGGAACACCTTTGAAGGACAGTCACTATTCCACAAAAAGCTTTAGAAACCTAACTTTTTAGGAAGCAGTCATATTGTTTTCTATTTCTTTGCCTCCAGTCTTAAGCATAATCTGTTTGTTCCCCATCTGCAATTAAAATCTGTTGTTCATATCATAACCCGTTGTGGTGGATATAATTTTGTGTTGAAAACAGAGGATTACATTCAGCTTCAAGTAGGAAAAAATATCAGAAGCAGAAGAATACCTGAGTAATTAAAAACGTTGCTTAGTTTAAATGTTTTAACGACTAAAGCATCCTGTTGTTTTGTTTCATATAGTACACGAAATACAGCAGCTCTTAAACACTGAACTTTGTCTCACATGAGACACTGGTGCTGCTTTAAATTTTCAAAATATTTTCAAAGCACTGTCAACATTTGTATTTTTTAAGAAAGGAAGGTGGTTACAGCAATGGAAGCAGAGCAACTGGCAGTGCAGAAGCAACCCATCTGGGCTGCCCCACTGTGGCAAGACATTGCTGCCTGGGTAGAAAAACTGGTTGTAAAGGTACGTCATGTGGATGCCCACATACTCAAGAGTCAAGCTGCTAAAGAATGTCAAAACCACCAGCAGGTGGATCGGGCTGCTAAGATCAGAGTACCTCAGGTGGACTTAGACTGGAAATATAAGGGTGAAAAATTCTTAGCTCACTGGCCCACGATGCCTCAGCTCATCAAGGAAGAGATGCAACATACAGACGGGCTCATGATCGAGGGGTGGACTTACCTATGGACACTATTGCACAGGTTATCCATGAACATGTAACTTGTCTGCGATCAAGAAGGCCAAGCAATTAAAACCTCTCTGGTACGGAGGACGTTGGTTTAAATACAAATATGGGGAGGCATGGCACATTGATTAATTACATCACACTTCCACAAACTTGCCACAGCAAGCACTATGTATGCATAATAGTGGAAACAACCACCGGATGGCTGGAAACATATGTTATGCCCTATGCTACTGCCTGGAATACTATTCTGGGCCTTGAAAATAAAGTCTCGCGGTGACATGGCACAATGGGACTCATTTCTGAAACAGTCCCATAGACACTTGGGCCAAAGAACATGGCATTGAGTGGGTGTACCACATCCCTTACCATGCACCAGCTTCTGGGAAGATCGAATGATACAATGGACTGCTAAAGACTACACTGAAAGCAATGGGGGTGGAACTTTCAAAAACTGGGATACATATTTAGCAAAAGCCACCTGTCTAGTCAACACTAGAGGATTTTCCAATTGGGCTGGTCCTGCCCAGTCAGAACTTTTATGTAGGGTAGATGGGGATAAAGTCCTTGTGGTGCATATCAACAATATGCTGGGGAAGACAGTCTGGGTTATTCCTGCCCCAGGTAAAGGTAAACCCATTCATGGGATTGCTTTTGCTCAAGGACCTGAGTGCACTTGGTGGATGGGTGATGCAGAAGGATGGCGAGGTTCAATGTGTACCTCAAGGGGATTTGACGACGGGTGAAAGTGGCCGACAAATTTAGTTGCATGGTGTTAATTTCTGCCTAAACCTGCCATTGCATATTATCATTGCTATGATTGTTACATATTATACTAATGATATTCTATTAAGTATCATGCAGGTTCAATTCAGGAATCAGAGTTGATGTCCAGCAACTTCCCTGAGACTGACATCGTCAACTTCTAGACCATGAACATGGACTGTGCTGGGTATACCAGAAGTGTAAGTTCCAGATGCAGTATGCAACAGAGACTATACATCATCCATCTGCTGTGTCCAACAATATGCTCTACCAACTGAGTGGACTCTGCATAACTTTTCCTGCCCTGAAAGACTTCCATGACAGACGGAGCCCAAAATCATGGACTAAATGAACTCAGTAAGTTTTGGAGGGGTGGTCCATAGATTAAGGAAAAACAGTGGGATCTGAGCAAGACGTGAATGGTATGGAAGAAGGGGTGGAGAATGTCCTGGGTTAAGCTGAGACAGAGTTAACTTTCTTCATAACAGTTAGCAAGAGGCTGTGTTTTGGATTTGTGCTCAGAAGAAAGCTGATAAAAAGTGATGTTTACGCGTCTGCCAAGGTCTTTCAGCTTCTCTGGCTGTCTGCAAACAGGAGAAGCTGGGAGGGAGCACAGCCCCAGTTACTTGCCCAGGATTTGATCTTAGGTTCAGGACTGAGACCCAAAGTGGCCAATAATCTATTCCATAACATACACGTCATGCCCAGTGTATAGGTGAGGACCCTCCGGAAACTCGTCCCTTTTTTTTTCTGGATCTCTTTTGCTCTGGGTCATCACGCTCCAGGCGGTCCCTCTTCAAAGGCCTTCTCTCCCTCCAGGTCAGCTCTCAGTCTGGGACACTCTGACTGTTATCTCTGTTCCGTGAGTGCAGTTTTGGGACTCCCCCTGCTCCAGGATCGTTAGCTGGGAACAGGCTGAGCCTTGGTCATCGGGTCAGAGGGAGCAGTATCACTGTGTATCACTCATTCACATATATATATATATTATTATTTTCAACATTATTGTAGTTTAGTTATTAAATTATTTTTATCCCAACCCACAAGTTCTTTTTTCCTTTTTCCCCTTTAATTCTCTCCCCAGTCCTTGAGAGGGGGGAGGGTGAGTAAATGGGCTGTGTTCCCAGTCAAGGGTAAACCCATCACAAGGAGTTAAAGACTTCACTGATTTTTCCATTTTTCTCCATAAAACCCCTAAAAATGCAGATTAAGTTTTCCAAAAAGCCTCCACAAAACTCAGTTTCACCTATCGTAACCTACACAGTCTGTCCTTGAATAATTTTTCTTTTTATAAGAGGTGGGCTACTTTTCTCTTCCTACACGTATCACTCTTTTTGCAGTTGGGCACAACAAAAGTGACATTTATTACAGTATTTGACTATTTAAACTGTCACTGCGGAGTTCATTGGCAAAACAGCATTAGCCATCAGACCAAAACCCAGCATCCTAACATGATAACGCCAACTTTCTTTTATTCAAATATTCTTTTAATTATATAAGCATAAATACATGCTGTTATCCCAAGGAAGCATTCACAGCACAAAGGAAGGAGATAATAAATGACAATGAATCGTGAGTAGTGCCACTTCAGGTTCCTGCATTATGTCTTTAAAATTCTCTATCACAACTATACTACTGGCTTGGATACCACCCTAGGTGGAACTAAGCACCAACTGACCTAGGTGAATGCAACAGCATACGTGCCATTAATAAGACAAACAACTTTTCACTGTTCACTGACTACACTAATTGTTTCTCAGGAAGTGGAGCATATCCTACGGAAGTAAAGTTACAGAATACCACTAAATGATGTTCGTAATATTAGAAGGAGTAAACTATTGCAAAGATACAGAATAGAAAACAAATTTTTGTGGAGAAGAATTTGATTTTTGCATATGAGTCATTATTATCTGTAATGATATGGCAGTTAAGTGCAGCTGTTTCTTTGGTACAGATTCATTCAATAGGTTATCTCTTTTTCATGGACTTTTAAAGTGTTTTATATCAATAATAAGTTTTATATGTGCTTCTACTATATAAAAATTATTGTGTTTTAGTGTTCAGGGTTTATCTTGTTGCAGCTTGAGATATAAAAATACAAATGTACTATATTCAGTAAATTGTCTTCTTATCACAGATCCTACCCACTGATACTGAAAAGCTACAATAAAACTTGTAATAAAACAGCAGTGTGGCACAGAGTCAAAATGTATCTTCATCTTTTCCAATAATCGGTTTTAAAGCAAAAGACTGTCTGTAATTTACAGAAAGAAGCCTGATGAGGAAAAACATTAAAATTATATACAACTTCTCATAATATAAGTTAACCAGTGCCCACACAGACATACAACAGTGTATCATACAATAACGCATAGAGGCCAGTAGTGTAGTTTTTGTTTTGCAGTGACATGCTCTCACACAAAAATGGTATGAATCTAAATCTACTTCCTTAAGGGTGTAAAGCTATGACTACAGATCTCAGATAACAGATGTGAAACTATTTTACACAAGACTCAGGAATGTGCTTTGCTGGTAGAGATTTTTTGTTCTATGTTATAGGAGTAAATGACTTTACAAATACATCTAGTGTAGTGAATAAAATAGGCAGAATGTTACTGTTCTGATTCAGTCTATCACCATGATCACTTTTTATTGTCAAATTCTGAAGCCTGTGTTGGAAGAAGGTATGATATAAACATCAGTTTCTTATGAATATGGCTTTCTGCTTAGCAGCTGTCAAGTCCATATGGAGCCTCACATTACATAAATATCCCACTGAAACTGTCAAGGTCAGCAAAAGATTCATAATAATCAGTTGGGGTCAAGAAGCCTGACTTTAAATTAGGAAATACAAAAGAACTATGTGACAAAAAGGATATGTCATGTTAACACGGTAAACTAATAATATGCTAAGGCTTAGGGATTGCAAGCTAATAAAAACTGATGAAGGATTATGAAAAAATTATTTTGAAGTAGAAATGAACTTTACTGAAAAGAAGACATAGCACTACCTATGCTAAAACTACAAAACCACTTTATCCAATAGGTGAATAATAAGTTTATTTAAATATTGCAATAGTCTTAATCTTTAAAGCTTGACCCCTGTTGTCACATGAGATCTGGTATTCAAGGTAAAGTTATGAGAGAAGTACAACGATAGAAGTCTCCACTGTTCTCATTACTGTCCCCTGAAAGAGCTGGGGTAGGAGAAGTTCTGAAGAAGACACTATGAAATAGTTTCTGAAGAACTGTAGAAGTAGGAACTCCTACTGATGACATTGAAGCTTAGAAAGCATTACTCAGCTGGAAGATAGTCTACAGTGGAGAATACACTCCTTTTACCACATCACAGCAATGAAAAATTTCTAATTTTTTTCCTTTTTTTTTTTTCCTGAGAATATATATAGAGTTTATACTATGCATATTACTACTTTTTTTTTCAATATCTACTTTCTTAACCTGTCACATTACCCTGGGCATTCCTTTCACAACCACAGTCCAGAGGGATGCAGTTTGGACTTATTATTTCTTTAACGGCAACTTCAGATTCTTTCTCAACTAGATTTCACACAGCACAAAACCGAACCTATTCTCAGGGTAAAAAAAACACCAAGCCAAACCAAGCCAAAACACAACAACAAACCAAAAAAACAAAAAAGAACACACCACCTTTTGAGAAGCTTTGTGGCAGATGAATGGAGAATAGAGGGGCGAGTGTGGGATTATTTGAAGAAAGCAATCCCGTCTTCTCTCATGGTCCCGGTCTACAAAGAAGTTTTCCTTCACCTTCACCAGGAAGATGCAAGGAAGTTAGGGGTTTTATGAGAAAATTATGCCAGAGGTTATAAATAAGCAGAGGAGAGAGCATGTAGATGTGTGCCTTCTCTCTTTTGGAAGTAATGTAGAGAGGGGGAGGTTTTTGTCTGTCTGAAGAGAAAGTGGGAACAGGCAAGGAAGTGACACTCTTAAAAAACGAGAAAAACAAACTTGAATGCAATTTTGATAAGAAATTTTGATTAAAAGGCAGTGGATGGAAGAGGAGCAAGGACGAAACACGAGCAAGTATTCAAATGCTTCTGAAGAGCATAAAAGGCTGCATATAATGTGTTTGAGTTGTGAAACAAGTTTGAAGTGGCAACAGAAGTACGGTATGCTAAAAAAAGCCCCAAAACATTGTTTTGAAATGGAGCTAAGCTTCTGAAAGAAATTCTACAAGCTGGATGAGAAGTTAGTGTTAATCAGGCAGTGGTATATATATTTTTTATTTTATGCTATCACAAAGTTGTTGTAACAGCTGTTCTATAGTATCAGTCTATTTTTGAAGAATTTCATCCATGCAGTGTAAGAAATTCCATAAAAAATAAAATAAAGTAATGGAATGCAAAGGAGGAAAGGGCATTATTAAAAAACACCGAAAACGTCAGTGGTAACTGATGAGAAAAGTTTGCTTCCCCAAATGGAAATTAACTGGAGGATTTTATTACCGTCAATAAAGGTCTGTGGTTTTGTGCTTCATGTTACAGCTTTAACTCTTGAAGATGAAGAATATCTCTTTTTCCTTCAGTGTCACCAGTCCAAACTTAATCTGAAGTGACAATAACTGAACTGTTACCATCTGTACCTATTTCTGCCTCGGAAATGGATAGCTGCTTTTAAAGGACATTAGTGAGGACTGCTACCAAAAGAGAAGGTCCCAATCCCCAACCACAAATGTTCCCACTAGCTCCCTTGTGCTGGCACTACAGTTCATGCAGACATGTGGTGAGCTAATTGATCCAACTGAAAACACCAAAGAAAAACAAAACAATTAGTTTTCAGCTGAATCTATTTCCTGAGATAATCCTTGAACAGCTGCACATACGCTAGTGCCAGGACTGGCACAAGACAGACAACAGGAATGCACAGCCAAGACAGGGAGATGATGTACAGTGATCATCAAACTGCAGCCCTAGCCCACTGCCTAGACTAGAACATGAAACCAAATAGCGGTGCTTTTCACTAATTCTGTTTCAAAATGGATGAACCTTGGACTAGATGGAAATGGAGTGATATCTCTAAAGCTGGTTTTTCAAAGATAAATATTGAGGCCCCTTGGGCAAAGCAATGTGAATGAAACTTGATGTTGACCTACAGTTGCACACATTTTAATTTTGAATGAACAATCACTCTGCCCCAGATGGTATGTTTTGTTAAAAAAAAAAAAAAGAAAAAAGAAAAGAATGTGAAAGCTGGGATGTTCACACAGACTGGTAAAACGTTCTGGACCGACAGATACTAAGAATTTAATTATTTAATGTAGCTTCGCAATGCTGGCTATAAACGGTTAAGATTACATTCTCAGTATGATTTGAAGGATTTAAACAATAAAGGAAATATAAAACACCAAAACTTTTAAGTTATATTACAGCACAAGAAGAGCCACGTGATCTCCACAACATGCTCAAGAGGTAGTAAAGGCATATTGTTTATTTTTATGGAAGTTATACTACGTTATATAACTTGTAATTACATTTTTTATTTATTAAATGGGATTTTCTACACAGATATTCCAAGGAATCTGCCTATAGTACAACAAGAAATAATTGTCAAATTTGTACCAAATGTTAGCTTTTTTTTTTAATTATTGTGAACATTCTGTTACTAACATGTGAAAGTCTTCTTCAGTGTTTTTCATTGCACTGTGTTTGCCTAAACGTTCAAATACAATGAATGTGCATACCCTAAAAAAATGAGAATAATATGGGTTTTTACTCCACGAAGTGCTAACGAAGTCTTGGGGAGTTTTAAGCAAGGATTAGTGACACAACACACTATAAAGAAAACACTGTGTCAGTGATGCCCTGGGAGCTGTTAATCGTTGGATCACTGACACGGCTGTCCATAAATGCTCTAAAGAAGCATTCTTTTTCAGATGGTTCAGTGCATAATTTATCCACACATTTTTGACATAGACCATACTGTCATCGAAAAAACAGCCGTAATTTACTGCCTTTAATGGATGGCTATCCAAGTCCCTTTAGCTAGAAATTACTGACATGAGAGGCTGTTACTCTCACAGAATCACAGAATCACAGAATTATCAAGGTTGGAAAAGACCTAGAAGATCATCTAGTCCAACCATTACCAATACTTCCCAGCTAAATCATATTCCTCAACACAACATCCAAACGTTTCTTGAACACCCCCATGGTCGGTGACTCCACCACCTCCCTGGGCAGTGCATTCCAATGCCTGATTACCCTTTCCGAGAAGTAATACTTCCTAATGTTCAGCCTGAACCTCCCCTGTCTCAGCTTGAAACCACTCCCTCTAGTTCTATCACTGATTACACGAGAGAAGAGGCCGACCCCCAGCTCACCACAACCTCACTTCAGAAAGTTATAGAGAGCTACAAGGTCTCCCCTGAGCCTCCTCTTCTCCAGGCTGAACAATCCCAGCTCCTTCAGCCGCTCCTCATAAGGCCTGTGCTCCAGACCCCTCACCAGCTTCGTGGCCCTCCTCTGAACGCGTTCCAGGGCCTCAATGTCTTTCTTGCAGTGAGGGGCCCAAAACTGGACACGGTACTCGAGGTGCGGCCGCACCAATGCCGAGTACAGGGGGACAATTACCTCCCTGTTCCTGCTAGTAACACTGTTTTTGATGCAAGCCAGAATGCCGTTGGCCTTCTTGGCCACCCGGGCACACTGTCGGCTCATGTTCAGCCGAGCATCAATCAGTACCCCCAGGTCTGTTTTCTCAGCACAGTCCTCCAGCCACTCTGCCCCAAGCCTATAGCGCTGCCTGGGGTTGTTGTGGCCAAAGTGCAGGACCCGGCATTTGGTCTTGTTAAACCTCATCCCGTTGGCTTCGGCCCAGCTCTCCAGCCTATCCAGATCCTCTGTAGGGCCTCGCTACCCTCAGGCAGATCGACACTCCCTGCCAATTTGGTGTCATCCGCGAACTTACTGAGGGTACACTCAATGCCCTCATCCAAGTCATCAATAAAGATGTTGAAGAGGACAGGCCCCAGTACCGACCCCTGGGGGACTCCACTCATGACGGGTCTCCAACTGGATTTGACTCCATTTACCACCACTCTCTGGGCCCGGCCCTCCAGCCAGCTCCTTACCCAGCCGAGAGTGTACCCATCCAAGTCACGGGCTGCCAGCTTTTGCAGGTGGATAGCATGGGAGACAGTGTCAAAGGCTTTGCTGAAGTCTAAGTAGACCACATCAACAGCCTTTCCTTCATCCATCAGATGGGTCACAGGATCGTAGAAGGAGATCAGATTGGTCAAGCAGGACCTGCCCTTCACGAACCCATGCTGGCTAGGTCTGATCTCCTGGTCATCCCACACCTGCCACGTGATCTCCCTCAAGACAATCCGTTCCATTACCTTCCCTGGCACTGAGGTCAGGCTAACAGGCCTGTAGTTCCCCGGATCCTCCTTACAACCTTTCTTGTAAACGGGAGTCACGTTGGCAAGCCTCCAGTCTTCCGGGACCTCACCCGTTAACAAGGAGCGCTGAAAGATAACGGACAGAGGCTCAGCGATCACCTCCGCCAGTTCCTTCAGCACTCTTGGGTGAATCTCATCCGGACCCATGGACTTGTGACAGTCCAGTTGGAGTAGTGATTCCCTGACCACTTCTTCAAGAATCACAGGGGGTTCAGTCTGCTTCCCAGCCGAGACTACCAAGTCAGACCGTGGGGAGCCCTGGGAATAACCGAGATGACTTTTAAAGACAGACGTAAAGAAGGCATTCAGAACCTCTGCCTTTTCCTTATCCTCTGTGATCACATTCCCAGCCTCATCCAGTAAAGAATGGAGGTTCCCCTTTGTCCTCCTCTTACAGTTGATGTATTTGTAAAAGAGTTTCTTGTTTGTTTTTACCCCAGCGGCCAGCTTAGATTCAAGCTGGGCTTTCGCCTCTCTGATTTTCCCTCTACATATCTTAACAGCCTCTTTGTAGTCGTACTGAGTTGCTCTTCCCTCCTTCCACAGGCGGTACATTCTCTTTTTCTCCCGCAACCTTAAGAACAGCTCCCTATTCATCCACGTCGGTCTTCTTCCCCACCGGCTCATTTTACGGCTCAGGGGGACCGCCCGCTCCTGCGCCTGTAAGACTTCCTTCTTCAAGAGCGACCAGCCATCTTGGACCCCTTTGTTCGCTAAGACTGAACGCCAGGGGACTGCCCCTACTAGTCTTCAGAACAAATCAAAGTCTGCCCTCCAGGAGTCTAAAGTGGCAGTTTTGCTATTCTCCCTCCAGGCTCCACCTAGAATCGAGAACTCTACCATTTCGTGGTCACTCTGTCCAAGACAGCCCCCAACCTCCACTTCTCCCACCAGACCTTCCCTGTTTGTGAACAGCAGGTCTAGCGGGGCAGCTCCTCTCGTGGGCTCTCTCACCAGCTGCATTAGGAAGTTATCCTCTATGCATTCCAGGAACCTCCTAGACTGCTTCTTTTCCGCCATGCTGTACTCCCAGCATATGTCAGGGAAGTTAAAGTCTCCCATGAGGACAAGGGCCGGTGACCGCGCAGCTCCTGCCAGCTGCTTATAGAACAGCTCATCTGCCTCTTCATCCTGGTTTGGCGGTCTATAACAGACACCCACCAGGATGTCGGCCTTATCAGCCCTTCCCCTGATCTTTACCCATAGGGATTCAACCACATCGTCCCCAGTCGCAAGCTCTGCAGCATGAAAGCAATCCCTGACATAGAGAGCCACGCCACCACCCCTCCTTCCTTCCCTATCCTTCCTGA
>WKFP01014711.1:457269-471313 GCA_011057875.1 Pterocles orientalis | reverse complement strand
TATAGGCGCACCTCAGCTGAGCCCCTTGCCTCGCTCCTAATCCCAATACCACTTCATCAAGCTTATCCCTAGAAGACCTGCCTTTACCCCCTTCCCCCTTCATAGAGTCATTCTCCTCCATCACGAAGGCACAAGACCATGGGTTCTTGCAAGCACGTCCCTCTCCTGCAAGCACTGGGTCACTATGCACCGACTCTGTGTTAGTGACCCCAGTTACACACCCACCCCCTTCATACCTAGTTTAAAGCCCTCTGAACGAATCTGCCTAATTCTCAGACTAAGATCCTTTTTGAACGCTGGGAGAAGCCACTCCTATCGGTTTCTAGCCAGTCCAGTCTCCTGCAGAGGCCAAGTCAAAGAACCCAAATCCCTGCCGAGCACACCAAGCTTGGAGCCAGGAATTAATCCGCTGGCCCATTATATTAAGTCCCTCATTATTCCCTATAGCTGGAGGGATAGAGGAGAACACAACTTGTGCTCCTGAACCCTTTACCTGTCTCCCCAGGGCTCTGAAATCCTTTTTCAGAGTCCTTAGGGAAGTTCTGTGTAAATTATCACTACCAATCTGAAACAACAACAGAGGATAGTAATCAGTGGGCTGGACAAGGGAAGGAAGTTTCTGCTTTATATCCTTTACTCGGGCACCCGGGAGGCAGCAGACCTCCCTATGCAGAGGGTCTGGCCTACATATTGGCCCTTCCGCACCCTTCAGCAGAGAGTCACCAATGACAATGACCCGTCGTGTTTTCCTATTTGATGATGTATTAATATTAGAAGAAGACTGGTTAGACTTGGATAGCACCAACTGAGGAGATCCATCACCATCACTATTATCCAGTTGTCCCTGCAGAGCACTGTACCTGTTCTGCAGGGGCAGCTGGGGGGGGCTGGGGACTCACCGGGGGGGCACGCCTGCATCGTCGAGAGGGGGCCATTTGCCACCGACCTACATCCTCCAATTCCTTACCTTTGTTCCCAGGAGGGTGAGAGGACAGTGGGTTCACTGTAGCAGGAACGCCATCTGCATGTAGGTTCCCCTCTGTTACCTGTTTGCAAGGTGGCAGGGAGTGGCATTCTCCATGCAGAGCCTCTTCTGGCTGCCAGGATCTAGGAGCCGATAGGGCTTGGTGCCAGTAGTCAATCACCCTCTCAGAATCCCTAATGCTTCTCAGCCTCTCCACCTCCTCCTTCAGGTCAACTATGAGGCTGAGCAGGTAGTTGACCTGGTCACATCGTACACAATCACTGCCTCCCTCACCCAGTACTGCAAGGGCCAGGCTCTGGCACTCAGTACAGCCAGAGACCTGCACACCAGCATCTCGGGTCAGGGGCTCAGTCTGAGTCTCCTCAGACTTTTTGCTAACAGCCTTCCTATCAGGCATGTGCAGGACCTCAGTCTAGGCCACTGCAGTCTTCTTGGCTGCTGGCGCCCTTCTCTGAGGGCATGGGACCCTTGTCTGGGCCTCGTCAGTATTTCTGGCAGCAGCCTTCCGCCGGGGCACAACCACTGCTAAGCAGAATACTTACCAGCACTGAAACAGGAAACAGGAAGTCACGAGGTGCAGGGACCCTGGCCCCTCCTGTCCGTCTCTGGAGGGCAGCGATCAGTCGCTGCCCTCCCTGTGCCGGTTTAAATCCTCTCCCGAGCCACAGCTGATGTTCCTGACTTGCGTATGCTCTCCGCCCTCCCGGAGAAAATTTAAGGACAGGGGGAGGGGTGGTGACCGCGGTTGCCCCGGCAACTCCCGTGCCAGGTCAGCCTCTCGCGGGAGAGCTGTCGGCTGCCGCCGGGCTTCCTGTCGGAGGAATCTCCCGAAAAAACCGCCCTGTACCTCGCGATCAGTCGATCTGGCGGAGCTGCGTCAGCTCCGAAGCAGCTGATCTCGGCGACTGAGTGCTAGCTGCTACTCTCTGTAGTACCAATGCCTGTCTGTGGAGGTATACCTCACGAATTTCTGACAAAGCGGCCCTTATTACTCTCTTCCAGTTAACTTCTTTCATGCTCTTATAGACCATCTTTCACGTATCATCAATGTGGCATTACTCACAGGAGAAAAATACTATGTCTTGAAACTGTTATGTTCAGAAAGGTAATTGCAAATTCTTTTAATCCATGCAAAATTAACACAGTGGATGGCAACTTATTTGGAGCTTGTACTTTATGCATCCTGTCAGCATTACACAGGAGATCTTTTAAATGATCTAAGGATCTTTTAACAGCACAGTAGATGGATGCTCATGTGTACAAGAATAACTGCTGTATCATTCACACATTACTTCAAGTCTGTGCCCATGGAATCTCCCTGACATGTATCCCTATAAAAAAGAATAGACTGTTACAAGCAAAGGAGCCAACTCACCAATGTAGTCACTTACACAGAGAGCATTCATGGTTTTAATATCATACAAAACTGATACCATCAGGGTGGCTATATACCAGAGAAAATTTAGGGAAACAGAAAGCATGACATTTTAAACAATTTGAACAATAAGAAAGTGGGGAATATTACCTCATACTCCTGTGAGAACTTCAAATTGTCATTTGCTTTCAATCTTTCAATGTGATCTGCAAGTTCCAAGATAGGTATTGGGGGATGACTGGCCATACCTGTTGAACAAGAAAGAAGAACAGAATTTAAAGTGAACTACAGTGATGACATTTCTAAAATTTAGAAAGTGCAGTAGTTAGAATGGCTAGAAATGTGTAAGTAGTAAAGATGTCATATGTGAGAGAAGCAGGCAAATAGTTTGGTTACTCAAAGCAGGACATGCTCTCGATAGATGAGCTCTGAAGCCAAATTAAAAGAAGTCACCAAGCATATTCCCAAAGCAAACATTCCTAGTGTAGAGGAAAGTGTTACTGTGATATGATTCAATGAGGTTAGCTAGACATGGAAAAATGAGACAGTTAGACCTGATGTTGACCTCTGCTTTGAGTAATGACTCTTAATGTCATTTCAAACTCCTTCTCCTGCACTGCATGAAATGAAACTCCATTGAATTAGATGAGGAAAGGTGAGCTGAGAAACAGACATTGAAAGAGCCCTAAAAAGGAAAAAAACACTGTTTTGACAGAAAACAAAGTGACTTATGCATAATCAAGAAAAAAGAACTTGAAGAATGAAGGTTACCGAGGTAACCAGAGACACCTGAACCTGCAAAAAAAAAATGGTAAAAACCAAAGAAACCTCAAACCAACACAAAACTAACTTATAAAATACGTTATAAAAAATGAAATGGATAGCTTGAGGATTAATAATAATGTATCACGGTCTAGAAGACTGACTACATACTCTGACTAAATCAGAAATACTAAATATTTTATGAAATTTTGAAGTGACTGACATTCACATGCAACTATGAATGACTAAAATAACATGCACCATTGCTTTTAGACAACAGTCACTGAAGACAACATTGGACATCAGACAATTAGAGCTTCAAAAATGTTTTCACTAGTAGCAGATTGTAGAGGCAGGGGTTGTACAGTTTGGCTGGACAGACATACTGACTGCACTAGTACGTTGAAATATGCTTAATCTGAAACCCCATTTATCAACCCCCAAAAGTACCTACAATCTACTTCAGGTGTAAACATCTTTGTCCACTGTTGAAAATACTGAGCGAAAAAGAAGAGGAGCTGGGAAGATAGAGATGGGTGTGGAGTGGAGTATAGGGACAGCAAGGCAAAAGAAAGGCAGAAAAGATGTGGGGTCAACTAGAACCATCTGCCAGCTGAAGATTTGCCAGGCAAGAATTTGTGAACATGTTGGTTTCACATTATTAGTCTTCATGACCCTTCTCCAAAATGCTTACATTCTTCTCTTCATGCTTTATACTATCACACCTAAAATGAAAGTGAGTTTTCAATTGCTTGCTGTAAGAAATCAGAGCTGGCTAGAAAAAATAAGCTAGTGAACCCCAGGATCTCTCAATATTACAAAGGGAAAACAGTGATGACTCAAGGGGGCTCAAGCTGGAAGCCATGTTGCACAATGCAGTTTGCTTTGTCACCGTGAATTTCAAGAGCATGCCTAAGACAGTTAACTTGCATTTCCTTTAGATGTAGCTGAAAATGACCATGTGGTTACAACATAGTCACACTATAGCATGTTTTTCTTTTCATTTTTCTGTGTTTTTTTTTTTAATTTGTGTTTTCTTTTTGATTCTTTGGTATTTCAGGCATCATAATGGCATCCAAAATAATGTCCAGCAGCACTGGCCCTAATTCTTCTGACCATATACATATATATTAAATATTACCTTCATAGCAGTTTTGCAATGGTGAGACATTATTTAAAGGAGATATTAAGGCAAGCTGTCAGTCAATTAACAAAGGAGAATATTCAGATACAGTGGGGAGATTTCTTATAAATTTCAAGTAACAAATTAGTCTGCAAGCAGTAATTTATTTGAATCAGTTCTGGTTGTCTCCCATTTTCTTAGAAATTTCACTTAATAGAACTTGGCTATTCTCAAAATGAGTGTGGGTGACAGTCACCTAATAATTACACTGATTGATCCAGATCAAGCACCCCTACAGAAAATATGTGAGTGAAAAGGCACAAGAGAACTCTAGATTGATCCAGAAATGGAGGTGGACTGATGTACATCTAAAACAGTGCTTGAACAGAGAAAATAATAGAGACAAAGATGTTTAGACCTTTTCGAGCGAATCGTGGGAGAGAGTTATTATCATATAAGGACTGAGTGGTAGTTTGGCTAGAGAGGGAGGACACAGAGCCAATCAGAGAGGCGTAGGGGACTGAATTACTGCTCAAAGCTGTAAAAAGTAAAAGCCAATCGGAAATGGGAAACAAATTAGTAACAGCAGTAGACCATTATAATCAATCAATCTTGTACATACAGGCACTTCAGACATGCACAAAACAGCGTCTGGAAACTCAATTAAGAAGATGTCTAAAGGTCCAGTTACCCTACTGTAAACATAAAGGACATAAAACCAAAGAGAATGAGACTTGCTCATTACATGATGAGCCTGACTAAATCACCAGCATCATGAATACAAATCTCAATAATTATCTTTCTGTGAAGATTTTTTTTTTAAGATGCTGAACATCCATTCATTTTCGAACTATTTTTATTTATATTCTTGTCTATATGCCACTGGACATTCCTACAGGGAGACTTTACATTAAGCAGTTTGTGTAAAATGAAACTTGACATAGGACTTTATTTTCTAAGGAAAAAAAAGGAACTACTTACAACTTCAGAAACTGGTAAATTTTGACTGCATATAACCCCTTTTTCCACAACTCATTTTAGGCATTTACACTTGGACACTTATTAACTTCCTTGAAATAATATTTTGCAGTGAACTTACAAAGCAAAGTAATTGCATTTGGTATATTTTCCTCTTGTAAATATAACAAATGTTCTCTACTGAGATCATAAATGTAGGAACTTTTTAAAAGAACTGCTAGAGAACTTTTGTTACATAATCAGTCTATGAATCATAAGGATCATCATAACAGAATATGCTATGAATGAACATTTTAAGATCTCATCATATCTCATGCAAAAGCATGAAGCTCCTACTGAGCTTAATTTGAGTTGCATGTGAACAGCAGGTGTAGAACTTAACTCAAAAAACCCACCCAAAATACAGTTAAACACACTTATTTCTGTGTCTACAAATAAGAAAATACACTTATTTGTTGTCACACCTCCATATCAATCAACAGATGCTATGAAAACACAAAAAATTAAAGACAAAATACAGCTAAATTACAACAGATCCTGTGACATGCTAGAAAGTCAAAAGAAACACCATGCTGAACACATGCTTTCAAACTTTGTTTAAACAACAAAAAAGAGATAAAAACACTTAAATCTCAAAGAGAAAAAGAATTAAAACAAACAAAACCACCACATGCAAAACACAGCTGAAACTGTATCCATAAGAAGATTTTATTTCCAAATTTGGTAAAAGGTTGCCAAATGTGATTGATCTTACGTAGCCTAGTAGTAACCCCTCCACATGAATTAAATGAGAATGTATGGTTTAATTACAGTGTAGAATTATCTTCCAGTTAATCTGTAGCAAATACATGACTAAAGAACATAGGATACCATATGTGGGTCAGAACCGATCTGCATATTAACAGACATTAAACCTGCTAAGTACACTCCTTTAGCCCACTCAAACAAGCGAGTGTTTTGGCCTTTGTCACTGGTGTGTTAAATTAGAATTTTTTTTGTTGTCATGGTTTTATGATAGGGGTTTTAAAAAACATTTAACAAACACACATTTATTTACAAATTTGGAGCTGTAGGTTGACATGCCCACAATAAACAAAAAAGGAAGTTAGAAATTAAACTGAGTACATAGCTGCTATCATACAGATTACAATCCAGATGAACTGAAAAAGTGGCACATAATTTTCACAGAAATTTCTTTATGAAATGAGTTGTATTTCACATCTACATTGAATTAATTTTATGTGATTTTAAAAACTGATTTATTACATCCTCATTTTTATTTGATAACACAGAATATCCTCCCACACACCACTCTATGTTGATCAAGATGTTGTCCCTTGATAGAAAAAGGAAGGAATCAGTAACAGTGGTTATCGTTACTGATACTTACCCTTATTAAAATGTAGAAAGAAGTACAGATTTTAAATTTGGACATGGAAAATGGAAAAAAATTGAAGATGACCCTGATTCAGTAGGAATTTAGCATCCATAAAAATTTAGCAAGAAAGCCTTTAGTATATTTTCCCCCAAAATTAGTTACTTTAAAATTTATTTTTCATACATCTAGAGCTGTATGACAGTGATTTTACACCTGTGTACAAAGCTAAACTTACAACATTGGCTCTAGAGAAGTACATCATTTTGCAACAGCTATTCTAAAATAGTTAACAACACACATATAATATCGCAAAATGAAGTCTTCTTTAAAACTAAATTAATTATTCTGGAATTAAAGTAATCTTTGTTCTGTATCAAAGATTTCATTCTACCAAGCAGCCTGGGGCGTTCTGTAGCCTCACGGCAGAAACCCCAGCTCTGAGTGATGTGTAAAATCCATCTACACTGAGAAAATGGGAGACCTGGTTTTCAGACCCTTGTCTGAAATTCTTCAAGACAATAATATGCGCAAAACGGCTAAAACACAGAAAAAAAATTGTTGTGAGGAGCAGAATTTTCAATTCCATCTCCCAGTTAAGCAGATTTAGACTACTTCTAGGTTTGAAAACAACCATCTGGGATATCAGAGAGATGGCATTTGCACTCTGAAGCCTATATCCCTTTTAGGTGCCTAAAACCCTCATGTGAGTCAAGTTCACATGAAGAGCTACATGTAGGATTGCTCACTGTTCGAAAGCTATCTGGTCTGTTTTTTGCCATGGAGACAAATCACAGTACTTCCTTCAGCATTGTCATGATTCTTAGAAACTGTGAGACAAACTAAGGGAAGAAATTTCCTGCTATCTTGCAAAGCGGGTAACTAAATCCAGACAACACTTTTTCCATTTCTGTTATTTGCAACTTTTTCCTCTGGACCTGTTTTACCCTTTTTTTCTTCCTTATTTTTGAAATAAGTTGGTGGAACTTCCTTAGGAACTCGGGGAATAAGTGTTTTGTGAGCATTTCCTTATCTAATAAAAAACCAGAGTCTTTAATACAGAGATCTAATAATTCTATTTATTTTTCTTGAATTTCAAAGCATCTTATTTAGTTTGTAAGAGATAATGAGTTAATTGTTTAATTGGTGCCCAATTACATGAATTACTTATATGTGTGACACATTTTATGCTTAAATGAGGAAAAAAAAAACCCAGCCACTTTTGAGGCATGACTCAGCCTAGCTATTTGTCTGATTGGCAGATTGAAGTCTTTGCCTGAGCCTTGGGTCTCTCGTAACCCACTCAAACCACTTAACATCAGTTATTTTCCTCAATGCAGAACTGTGCTACTCCAGTTCTGCAAGAATAACAGATTTATAAATGAAATCCTTTATACTGCTGAGAGATTTTTTTTTCATGTTGATGCAAAGAAAACTTAGCACAGCTGTGACCCACAGACTGACATATGAGCTTAACAAATATACATTTGTGGGTAACACATATGGACATGGGATCTTATTTTCAGATGTAGAACTGTGGACTATTCCTAATGCCAAGACAAAATGTCAAATTTATCTATGGAGTTACTCTATCCAGTGAAGGGTGAAGCCAGAGATGAATTTGGTTCTTCCTAGATAAGGTAAGATAGGAAACCCTTTAGGTAAGCACTAGGTTAGTGAAGAATTAAGTTCTGTATTGACAGGACACGAAAAAGTGAAAGGAAAGTAAGACATTTGCTGTGCTGGTAGTTTAGACCGTGAATTTTTCCAACATCTTCATGCTTAATTGACAATTTTACGACAAGTACAACATAACTGCATCTAAAGTGACTGCCTACATGTCACCCACTGTTTTCTCATATTTTTTTTCAAAAAGTTATGCCTAACCATCTGCATTGGGAGCATTTTGTACTTGTGGTTAGAAATTCAAATTTAGCACAACAAGGGTTTCACTTTCAAACTATTTTCGTAGTTATATCTGATCAGACCTTTACTTACAAAAAATACGTGATTGTTAGCATTTTTGGAAAGAGGCTGTTTAGAAATCTTTTAAAGTATTAAACAACCTAAAATTCTGTAGGAGTGTCTCATCCCATTTTCAAGAAGGGTAAAAAAGATGACCCAGGGAACTACAGGCCAGTCAGTCTCACCTCTGTGTCTGGAAAGATCATGGAGCAGATCCTCCTGAAGTCTCTACTAAGGCATGTGGAAAATGAAGGAGAAGTGACTGGTAACCAGCATGGCTTCACCAAGGGCAAATCGTGCCTGACAAACCAGGTGGCCTTTTATGATGGAGTTACAGCATCAGTGGACAAAGGAAGAGCAACTGATGTCATATACCTGGATTTCTGCAAAGCGTTTCACACTGTCCCACACAACATCCTGGTGGCCAAACTGGGAAAATACGGATTTGATGGATGGACTACCCACTGGATAGGGAACTGGCTGGATGGTCGCACTCAGAGAGTTGCGGTTAACAGCTCAATGTCCGAATGGAGACCTGTGGCGACTTGTCAGGAATCAGTGCTGGGACCGGTGCTATTTAACATCTTTGTTGGAGACATGGACAGTGGGTTCGAGTGCACCCTCAGTTAGTTTGCCAATGACACCAAGCTGTGTGGTGCAGTCAATACACTGGAGGGAAGTGATGTCATTCAGAGGGAGCTGGACAGGCTGGAGATGTGGGCCCATGACAACCTCATGAAGTTCAAGAAAGCCAAACACAAGGTCCTGCATGTGGGTTGAGGCAATCCCAAACACAAATACAGGCTGGGTGGAGAATGGCTTCTTGAGTGCAGCCCTGAGGAGAAGGACTTGGGGGTGTTGGTAGATGAAAAACTGAACACAAGCTGGCAGCATGCAACTGCGGCCCAGAAGGCCAGCCGGATCCTGGACTGCATCAAGAGAAACGTGACCAGCAGGACAAAGGAGGTGATTTTGCCCCTCTACTCTGTTCTTGTGAGACCCCACCTGGAGTATTGTGTCCAGGTCTGGCCCCCCCCAAAGCAAGAAGGACGTGGGCCTACTAGAGAGGGTCCAAAATTGGGCTAAGAGATTTGGGGTTGTTCAGCCTGGAGAAGAGAAGGCTCTGGGGTGACCTTATAGAGGCCTTCCAGTACCTGAAGAGGGCCTACAGGAGAGATGGGGAGGGACTTTTTACAAGGGCATGCACCGACAGGACAAGGGGTAATGGATTTAAATTGGAAGAGGACAGCGTTAGACTAGATATAAGGAAAAAATTCTTTACTGTGAGGGTGGTGAGACACTGGAACAGGTTGCCCAGGAAAGCTGTGGATGCCCCATCCCTGGAAGTGTTCAAGGCCAGGCTGGATGAGGCTTTGAGCAACCTGGTCTAGTGGGAGATATCCCTGACCATGCCATGGGGGTTGGAACTCAATGATCTCTAAAGTCCTTTCCAGACCTAACCATTCTATGATTCTATGATTCACCTGTCCCAGGGAAAAATGGCAATCTGGATATTGAAATTTTCTTCTCTAAACTTCTTCACATTATGG
The DNA here is from genome assembly GCA_011057875.1 of Pterocles orientalis. Classification (NCBI taxonomy): domain Eukaryota; kingdom Metazoa; phylum Chordata; class Aves; order Pterocliformes; family Pteroclidae; genus Pterocles; species Pterocles orientalis. Next base: position 461,200 of record WKFP01014711.1, on the reverse strand, counting down.
ATTAACTATAAATTTTGTTTTTTCCCCCTCTCACTGGAAGCAATTGGTGTGCTTGGAAAGGTCCAAGCAAACTGCGGATGCTTTCATAATCTAAAGAAATAAATCATTACAAGAACAATTATGTCAAATCATGAATCCTGATGCAGCTGTACTGACTTGGCACATGCTGATTATTAAAGTACATTCACCATTTGTCATTTAGTTTATCTGTTGACAATATTTAGAAATGGTAACGTCTTACCGACTAGGCAAGGCCATTGTGTAAGGCTGACTGCACATGTCTCAGTAAAAGAAACCCAACATATAACCACATCATCCCCAATGTTGTCTCTCAGCTGTCTGCTTTGCCCCACTCAGTACCCTACTGCCTATTTCTGCCACCTGTTAGCAAATAAAAAACACCCATCTGAGAATGAAATAATAAGAAAAACAACTAAACTGATATCCTGAATGCACAGCCTTTCTATAGTTTCTCTACATTTGTCTCGAAAAGCTTTGTCTCTCATGTTATTTAATAGTGTGTTACTGTGGGGAGCTGAATAAACATTCCAGCAGGATCTAAATATCTAGGTTAAATTCAGCCAGACTTTAATGAAATGGCAGCCCTACTTGAAGTTATTGTGAATTATGAGAGGTTCTGCTTTTACTAGCCCACGAACTGTATCTTGACTTCACAGGGCTAAGATTACATATTGAGGACATGTTAATTAGCAAATGTTACACAACAAATCTGGGGTAGGAATTTTCTCCTTGATATTTGATTGCATGCTGAGTAACATAATGGCCTGACCTGTGTCTAGAGGTCTTAGGTGGTACAATAGTGGGAAAAAAGATGTTAATTTGATTTCTGTACTATATTGTTAGTAACAATTTTAATCCTCCATTTTGTGAAAAAAGTTTACATTGTGGAAGTGGATTGCGGATATTCTGCTCAACTAGCTTCACAAAAAACTGCAATTTTCCCAGATAAACTATAGCATTGCAAGAAATGGTACACTTCCACTCCTCTCCAGTTCTTCTCAGATCTATGAGGAGGAATTACAGTGTTTACAAGTGCCACAAATTCTGCCATTTCTTAATAAATTCACATTCTTAATATAAATTCAGAATCAATCACAATAAATTAATTTTATATGTAAAGCTGTTGACAGTCGGCAACATTTTTCTTCTGCCCATATTTTATTTTAACTTATTATGAATACTAAATTGATAGGTAAGACTCCACATCTAAATACAAGGACAACAAAAAGTATGCTTATATACCTAGTTATTAAGCCATACGCTCTATTCAGTATGTATCTTTATACAAAAAGTAACTTATTTTAGCATTAAGCTAAACTGTAGAGAACCACAGTTCTTCACTTCATGTTTCAAAGCCTTGTATGTATACTTCTATCTCTGCAACAACCTTTAGAACTTTGCATTAAAGTGCTGGATAACGTACAAAACCTTTGCTCAGTAAGGATGAGCTTACACTAATATTGCAGTCTCAGAAGCACAATTGTGAATCAAAACTTTCAATCATTTACATTTACTGCACTTAGACTCATATTACAGAGAGGTCCCAGAGCATGTCGACAAGATTATTATATTCAGATGAAACTAAACTAGAAGATGCATTCCTGAAACACACCTGATTTGCCCCAGCAGCTAAACAGCATTCAGTGTACTGGAACAGACTGAAAAAAGCAAGGCTGGGGTAAAACTCAAGCCTCCGGACTCTTCCCTTTCTACTTTTGCCTGTGCATGTCAGGTCTTTAGCCCCAGATCCATTGCTCTGTGGATCCACTTCTGCTATGGCAACACTATTTTAATACAGCCACTGTTCAGGAGATCAGAAATGAGATTTACAAGTTCAGTTAACCCTTTTGTAATACTTAGTGTATCAACTTCTCCTCTCTCAACATCTTAAGTGATTAATTCCCACCTTTACAAAATTGAATTAATTATTTTTTGCACTTAATACACTTAATACAACAAATTCTACAAACACAAGGCTCAAGAAGATTCAGTAAGTAATAGCATCAGACTGGGACTGTGTGCAGTCACAGTGTAATAAGCCTACTGGCATACAATATGACCAAAGTAAGCCTTTTTTTAAAAAATGAACTCATAAAAAGGTACTAAAAATCAATACTATTGTAAGTATTTTTCTGTTCAGTGTTGCTTGACTATAAAACCAATAAGTTTTAAGAAAACAATTCTTAATAAATAAAACAGGTAAATAAAATATTTGGGAGTGCGTTGCTTCAGAACTACTGACATGTTAATATCTTCCTTGATCCTAACATGCAACCTGATGGCAAGACCATTTCTCTAGTTAGCATTTATTTTCTGTATTTCACATTTGCAATGTATTTCACATTTCCAACTATTTTAATGGATTACCTGATAATGCATTAGATAAGAGGGAAGCTTATTTACAAAGAAGCAGCTGTAAGAATATAGTTAATAAATAGATGGATGTACATGTCCCAGTAATCTTTTCTAGCATTGGTAAGTTTAACTTGGCATTTTAGCACAGGAAACACATCCATATAGCATTTGTGACCTTGGGGTCTCTACCGAACTTTAATTTTGTTTCATGCAGGATTTTTCTTTTAATAAATAAATTAGAGAATTTCCAAAACTAACAAATACATACATTGTGCAAAAACTCATAAGCAACCAACATTTTTCTAAACAAACAAACTTTCTGTTCTGTAACAGCATCACTAATCAGATTGTGATCACAGAGCTCTCAGTGAGGTATTTTTGTCTCTTACCCGGAGTTTGAAAATTAAGGCGTCGCAGCTCCACTGGGTCTGTGGGATGGTGAGAGGGGACCTCCTTGCTGTTGGGTATGCTGCTCTTTCTAGAATCAGATTCAGCCCTCTTCCTGCAGGGAGAATGTAAACATGGGATTGAGGTGTTAGCTTGACAAATAAAGGTGCCTGAGTGTGTAATTGTTATATTCTAAAGGTGACATGCTTACTTCTGAAAGAGTATCTGATCCAGTTTAAGGGTAAAATAATTATGCATGGTGGGTAGGGCAGCTACAATTTGCAATGGCAAAATGAACTGAAATATAGTAATGTCAGAGAGAAAATAACTGCATTCTGCCCTAGACCAATCCTCTAGATCATAATTCTGGGTACCTGAATAGTTAACTGTAAGATACAACGCAAAACTTACAAAAATTCACATCGTCTCTATTTTAAAAGCTAGATAGCTATACTTTCATTTAAAAGTACTCTTGAGCATGTAATTAAAAATGAACATGCCAAGTTATTATAACTGAATACTTCGCATTTTATATGTACAGCTCTGCATTGTACATATAAATTAATCTGCATTCTTTGGGTACTTTGAATATGACAGAGAACAGTACAGAAGACACCTGTTGCAGAAGACACCTATCCCTTTCACTTTCTAGAAAGTAAGAATCTGCTCTGTTGCCTCTCATCTCTGAGAGCTGCCCTACACAATCTTCATGTATCTAATCACACCTACAATTCAAGATTCAGATTCTGTATGAATGTTTCTGATCAAATTAAGAATTTCACTGCAATTGTAGTACTCCTGCCATTCAGTCCAAAATAAGCTGTGAAAAAAAGACGGGAAGAAAGATAGAAAAACAAAGAAACAAAAAAACAAAGAAAAAGAGACAGACAAAAAAGAAAGAAAAAGACAGAAAGACAGAGAAACAAAGAAACAGAGAAAGAGAGAAACTGAGAAACAGAGAAAGAAATAATAAAAGAAAAAAACACGAGAGAAAAGGAGAGAAGAGAAAGCGAGAGGAAGAGAAAGAAAGACAGAGAAACAGAGAAAAAAGAAAAAGATAGGAAAAGAAAAAAGAAAAAATAAAAGAAAGAAGAGAAAGAAAAAAGAGAAAGAAGAAAAAGAAGAGAAAGAAAAAAGAGAGAAAGAAAGAAAAAGAAAGAAAGAAAGA
>WKFP01014711.1:402378-456371 GCA_011057875.1 Pterocles orientalis | reverse complement strand
AAAAAAAAAAAAAAAAAAAAAAAGCAGTGAAACTTGGCTGCATATGTTACACTACTTTTCATTGCTGTAAACAGCATAAGAAATCTTCCAGTTGTCTTCATATTGATAGATTACTGTCTACATTCACATAGATTGACAGATGCTTTGTCTTAGATAATTATCACAATAACTTTTTTCTCTTTTTTTCTCCTTTTCTGGATTAAACAAAGAGTGATTACTTTTCACTTCTCACCTGTCAGGTTTACTGCTCCATTTTAATGCAGCAAAGAGGGGAGAAAAGTTGAAATGTTAGTCGAGCAGCAGCAACCAGGATAAGCATGACAACAGGAGATGCAAGAAATGTTGACCTACAGTAAAATATAACTAAACCAAATTAAGAAGTGATGGTTCATCAGAATATTCAATGTTTGGGAATAATATAATTAATGGAGGACACAAGATAAACTCCAAAGAGAATATTCTTATGATGAAAAAACCCATCTCTTTTAGACTTTATCTGCAAAGTAGTGCCACCTCATATTTTAGCTAGTAAGGTAACGCAAAATGGGTGTTTAATTTGAGCTATCAACATAATGTTAACGTTACATCGATAAATGACATCTTAGTAAGATATAGTTCCCTCTTGCATTCTAGAGAGAAGAAACACAAGAGGAGGGAGGAGAGGAAAGATGAAGGTAGAGGGCAGAGGAGAAAGGGAAGGAGAGAAGGGAGAGGAAGAAGGAGAGAAAGGCAAGTGAAGAACAAGGTTAAATACACAAGATACATAAGACTTGCACTAAATTAAAAACAAAACAAAACAAAACAAACCTTTAAAAATTGTTTTACAAAGCCAGTAATAAAATGGTAAGAAATTTGTAACAGTACCCTGGAAAGTAAGATAAACATGAATCTTTCTCCAAGGAAGTATTACACATGTGTTTAGGTTTTGAAGGAATGTCACGTATTTGAGATCTGCACTGACCTGTACAGATCTGTAGTGCTCTATGATATATAAACAGGGAAAAAAAAATCACCTCCCACCATCAGGTTCTACTGTACATCCACTGTAATTGCAGTGTTTGTCTATCTTTCTGTCTGTCTGTTCATCATAATAAATAAAGTTCTATAAACTTTTAATACCCTAGAGTCCACAATGACCAGATTACTTACGTTATGAAAAATTCCTTATAGAACCCTACTTCATCACTTATATTCCCTCATTTTAATTTCTGTACTATTTTTATCATCTGCTTTTTCTCTTAGAAACATGTTTCTTCTCATAGCTCAAGATTCAGCATGTGGTCTGCTGGGAGGTGGCAGGGTCCAGGGAGACGATTCTGCCCCTTTAACTTCATTCTGGTGAGACCCCATCTGGAGTACTGCATCCAGCTCTGGAGTCCTCAGCACAGGAAAGACATGGACCTGTTGGAGTGGGTCTAGAGAAGGGCCATGAAGATGATCAGAGGGCTGGAGCATCTCCCATATGACAATAGGCTGAGAGACTTGGGGTTGTTTATAGCCTGGAGAAGAGAAGGTTCTGGGGAGACCTTGTTGCAGCCTTTCAGTATGTAAATGGAAAAGATGGGGAGGGACTTTTATTAAGGCCTGTAGTGACAGGACAAAGTGTAATGCTTTAAAAGAGGGTAGATTTAGACTAGATATAACGAAGAGATCTTTTATGATGAGGGTGGTGAAACACTGCAACAGAGAGGTGGTAGGTGCCAGATCCCTGGGAATATTCAAGGTCAGGTTGGTCGGGGCTTTGAGCAACTTGATCTGGTTAAAGATGCCCCTGCTCACTGCAGAGCAGGGTTGCAGTGGACGACCTTTAAAGGTCCCTTCCAACTCAAACTATTCTAAGACTCTATGATTCAGAGTGCTGAAGTTCACCATGTTCAAATATTCAAGCTTAGGCTCCTGTCTTCTGAACCAAATCAAAAAGCTGCACTTTATCTGGAAACACACTCCAGAAACAAACCTGACTATAGAAAATCCTAGAATGAGGAACATTTTGCTCTTCATCAGCAAAAGGCTGAAATTAGAGAACTTGTGATTTCTAAAAACCAGGAGGAATAGCCAGATAAATCAATGTGCTTAAAAAACCCAAACAAACAAAAAACCCAAAAAAAACAAAAAGGGGGATGAAAGGATGCTTCATGGGGACATGCACTCTTTTTCTAGACTGTCAGTTTCTGAGATACACCAAAACATTTCTACAGCGCTTTAACATTCACTAACTGGGTTCCTAACAACTTACATCCTGCGTAGTTGAATGTGTATCCCACATTCAAAAGTAAGTTGAAAGGATTTACTGTTGGCTTGCCAGGTTGCAGCTGGGTAGTGCTTTTCCAAAACCACCCTGAAGTATAAACTGTGACTCAAACAGCCCTCATAATCATTAGGCATTGACTCGAGGGGAGACTTAGATTGTACCTTATCTAGGTAAGCATTTGCCTTTGTTTGGGATTTTGGATATAAATTTTACTGTGCTGTATATTTTACTCCATGTTTGAACCAGCAAAGATTCTATTTTCTTGAGGGCAAGAAAATGAACAAAACGAAAGTGATATTTAACTAATTTACTTGGATCCCGAAATTTGGTTGTCTAGGTTTAAGTCCAATAGATTAAAGATCTGCTCCAAAATAATTATCTCCCTTCACTATGACTGCAGGGTGGTTTCACTGCTGCAATTACAGAGAACACTGAACATGTCACTAGCCAAGTCAGTTCCATTTGCCAAGACACCAGCTTCAGAAAGACAGGAAATTAAGCTGCAACTCAGGAAGAAATAGTTTTTACTCTGAGGACAGTTGAACACTGGAACAGGTTACCCAGAGAGGTTGGGGAGTTTCTATTCTTGGATATACTAAACTTGCCTGTACATGCCTCTGAGCAACCTGCTGCAGCTGGTCATGCTCTGAGCAGGGCTGGGATGGGCCAACCTCCAGAGGTGTGACCCTTTGGTTCTGTGAATCTGTGAGCTCTCCTGCACACAGTGCGTTGTCCTCAGTTGTGCTGGATATTATATTGCGGCTATATCCAATGACTGCAAAAGGTGCTCTGCCACATTTTCCCAATCTGTTACTGTTAAGTACTAAGTGGCAATGACCTCTTGGCCATATTCTAGTATACAGTCCAAAAATCTTTCTATACAGTATCTTTGCTTTCAGATTTTAAGAGAAACAAATGCAGACACAGTAACCTTTATAGAAACTGACCAATAAAAAATAAAGGGGTCAAATATGTACTCCTAGTCTTTGGGACAGTTAAATATGCTTCACGCCAACCCATGCAAGTTATCCACACTATCTGTGACAGCATCTGCCTTAAAGGACGGCAAGACTTCTCCCCTTAGAATGATTCTTTTAGAAACTGCAGCCATCCTTTCTCTATGACTGAAATTAAAATGTAAAAGTAGTACTGTAAATCATGAGATTAGCCATTCAAGTCTGTTCATAAAGGCTTCTACGGACAAAAGGAATTAAGAATAGTCTACCATTATTTGAGTTACTACCCTTCACACTTCAAAAGACACAGTCATTACCCAGTCATCTTTTTCCCACTGCACATTCTTCCACATTATGTTCTCATTTTCAATATTTTTTGCTTGTGTTTTCAAGGATTACGCAGATGTGTCCTCTATCCTTTGTTTTCTTATCTCCCTATCATACCTGTTGCACTTATGCTCCGATATATTCTAGAAATATATTTGTAAAATTCCCTCTATCCATGAAAATGTTTTCCTACTTTTTATTGCATATTTTTACCATGTCCAACCTCTGTAGCCACAGTAACAACCTTTAACAGAGTTTACTCAGAAATTAAATTTGACTGTTTTCTCAATGCACTATGCTAAAGATCCCTACTGTCTTGTCTAGTTATTGCTTTTCTACAGACAGTAAAGCCATCAAACTCTACTTGTTAGCTTGCATCCAGGTTGCATACTCTAGAAAAAAAATTTCCAATTATATATTACTTTTTTATAGAAATGAAAAGCTCACAGAGGACCACAGACTGGTAAAAAAAGCAGTCATAATTTCTCAGAGGTAATTTGCCGAATCAGTACCATTTAACAATTTACATCTTATAGCTGAAAATAGAAAAGTAAATAAATACATATGGACATTTGACTGAACAGTTCTAGTACCGATAGTAAATAGCAGATGGAAAATGTGTCCCACATTTTCAGTGAATGACAGTCTCTTCACACTACTGATGAACAAATTTTACCTGCTCATTTGTGGAATATGTCAATAATTTTCTTGGCAATAGAACTGAAGTTTGTTATTATAGTTCCATAAATGTAATCAATATTTCCAGAAGCAGTTACACATCTGGTTTATATGCCATTGTTTGGATTTGTTTTGTAGTATGGAGAAGTTTTACTTTTATTACTCCAAAATCATCAGAAGAAAGGAGTACTTCACTTTGAGCACATCTCTAATGACCAGTTCTTGAAATGACAGACAGACACAAATAGAGGGTCACTGGTTGCTTATCAGTTAGATTGGCTGAGACAGTAGGCACTAATAGAAACCTTGAGGAGACATAATAGCTGAAAGCAATAGACCATGTATTATGCTCCAGTATCATTACAGCCTTAAAAACCATTCCATAAATGTATATCTATTTGGAATCCAAAGCTAAGGTTAGCCCTGGACTGCTTCTTTACTGCTGAACAGAGAAGTCTCCTTCCACAACAGGAAGCCAGGTCTCCACATATAACTTCAGAGGTATTTGACTGGAAACAGGGTGGGAAGAGCATATAGGGTAGCATAATTTAAATATTTATATGCAGGTGATAGCATCACAACCATTAGTTTTAGAATACATACTCAATTTAATTAAATTATCACTAGTGCACCTCCTTCCAATAAGGTCACAGCATCTTTATAGTAATCCCCAATTATACTTCATCAATATATTTCAAAAATGTATTAGGAATAAAATCTAAAGATTAAAATAAACTTTGTGGGTTTGATTCTTTGGTTTTGATTTAGTATCTTGACCCTTGTGAACTCATTTACACTGTAAAAGGCTGCTATGTATAAAGGCATCATACACGGTTTTCATCTAGTATGTTGTAAGGCATATGAAGTCCTCTGTGTAATAGCAAACCTACATCTGTGTCATAGAGACTAAAAGACGAATAACTCAATTTTGATCTTATTGCAAGATTAGTGGAAAACAGCTACTGACATTTCTTTAATCTCTCAGTTCAGAGCTTCAAATTCATACTTATACACTGCCAAACTGAGGCCAACTGTCAAAAGTAAAAACTCAAATTACTTAAGTGGAGATGAAAATCATGTTTAATACCAAGCTGAATGTAGCTGCTAATGCATTACTATTATACATCTAAAAATAAGTTTTAAAAAGTCAAATGTGCAAATTATTTTCATATTTATATGCAAACACATATTTTCTTCACAAATGTATGCAAAGTGGAGAAAAAAATCAAATGCCAAAATGTTAACAGGGTGTCAGCAGCAGAAAAATGTACCCACATACCTGTAATTACTGGAAATTTTCAGTCAATCTAGTGAAATTTTTACAGTGTTCTGGAAACCATTAATAAATACGGAGATATCCCAAAGCAATCACAGTTACTACTGTAGTACAAAAAAATACAGTCTGGAGTACTACTATACGATGGCTAATATAACAGAAAGTTATGCACCTGGCAAAAAAACTAAAAGGTAAACCTACCTTTTATAAAGAAGTATAGCAATAACAATACAGATGATAAATACCACTGCAAGAACTGGGCCAACAACCCAAATCAAGCCTTCTTCCTCATCTGTAATTGGTTGCGGATCAAGATCCATCGACACAACAGGATCAGAATATGGGCTGGTTGCATACATGGTCTATATAAATAAAATAAATCTTTCTTAATGATAAAGGAGTGCATTTAAATCATTAACTCTTCTAGATCTAAAATAATTCTATACAATATAATGATGCAATGAACATAGTGATGTGAAAACACTATTTTTCTTCAAATCAGGCAGTACATAAGCTTGCAAACTGAATGGTGTGTTGTTATTACTATCTTTATTTTGTGCTCTACAGACTAGCAGTGATCTGCAGAAAAATGAGGTAACCCAGATACAAATGTGTTAATACAATAAGGTAAAAGTCTGCAACTTAAGCAGAGAATGAGAAAATAAATTAGGAAACTGAGGAATATAACACATCGGTTACTGTTTTTTTGTTTTTGTTTTAGTTTTATACTGGCTTAAAATTACTCCTTCCTGCAAAATATGAAACAATACTTCTGAAAGAATGAGAGCATTGTAGGTAAAAATAAAGAGAACTGAATGTAGGAGGTTCCTCGAAAAGGGTCCTATGGCAATAGTAGGGTCCATTTTCATAAGTCAAAAATTGCCTGACAAATAGAGTGTTCTTACAGAAGATGGAGATAACTTGAACTTAAGACTGGAAAACAGGCTAAGCCACTGCAGAATATGCAGGGAAGCTAAATACTCAAAGTTGTTCTTAGAGATGGAACAGAGGCCATTGAAAAATCTTTGCCTTACGGGATAGTGGAAAGCTAGCTGGCCTAGAATAAGACCTGTGATAAACAATAACTTTTCTCTGTTCTGGTCTGACCTGAGATGTCTGATCTATGTCTGAGTGGCAAGTTAAAATTACAGACAGGAGAGGGTGAGGAGCCAGGCTCCTAAAACTGGATGATGTAAAGAACTCTGAACTACAGCAAAGTCAGAAGTGGCAAATGGTTTGTACTTATTTCTTGTCTTTGCTGGAGTGTCTCCACCAGCACTAAACTTGGATTTGAACTATAGGTCTTGCAAAGGACATAAAGAGTTGATTCAGGTAGATCAGGAATGCCAACTAAAATAGAATAAGACAACCAAGACAAGAGATTAGTTTTCCTTTACTATGTTTGCACTGTATTCTGAAAGATGGTCTAAGCCAGGAAAAGAGTTATCAAAGGAGACTTTTTTTTTTTACACTTTATTTGGCCTTGTTTTGGGCTCTGGGCTACGACAGTGTCTGGGTTTAAGGTTAGAGATAGGATTAGGACACGCAAAGCTGAGGCACTTAAGACTAGCTAGTACTGACCTAGTACCCATGCCAACAATGTCCAGCTCTGACACACTCTTTTACTAAACTTGGTACTAAATGTTTTAGAAGTCTGACTGCTCTTTAGAAACTAGGGAGTCTCCATGTTCCCTTCCTGAAAAACCTGAGCTGACTGTTTTTTTCCCCAGCTTCAGTATTCTCAAAAGATAGAAAAAAAAGTCCATTGCTACAGTAAGGAACTCTTTGCATTTCACATCTTCCTTTGGAGCAGGCAGAAAAAAAATGCCTGGAAAGGGATAGAGAGGGATACTGAGGGATAACAGTACAAGCACTTACTGCCTGTTCTCCAATAAATAGGATTTTGCTTTTAATTTTTGACCTACCTGTATTAATGACTAATTTAAACTCATTTATTATTTTTACAAATTTATCTATTTTTTTCCTCTTGATAATATGTTTACATATTTATAGACCCTAATCATAAGCTCCCTCAGGTCCCATTTTACTAAGTTAAACAAATTCAGACCTTCCCATGCCCTCTTGTAAAGCAAGTTCTCCATTCAGCAAATCAACAGAGAAATTTTGTATTCTGTGAAGGAGAACCTTTATGCAAAAAAGTGTTTTGAATATCAGGAAAAACATTGCTTGCAAGTTACAACTTATATACCAGTAGGACCTGTAGTCTTAGAAGAAAACAGCTATACTGAGAGAGATACACTGGAGCATTGGTAGTTGAAGCTCACTCACCCCGGTAAAGTCTTCACTCTGTGACCACCTTATGCTACTTAATCACATAGATGCTTCAGATGGCGTGGTAAACCAGATATTGTCCACATTATAAGTTTAGTAATGGCTTCTGAAATCTTCAGCAGTAGGCCCCTGGATATATTTTGCCATACCCGCCTTTCCACCTCTAAATTTACAACCCTATTTATTCCTGCTTTTTCATCCCGATTTCTCTCTGACAAAGTAATAACCTTAGAATTATATGAAATGACTAATGCCTTAAATAATACAGAAAAAATAAATACAAAATGGTACTTTGCATTGAAAAGATCAACTTTAGAACAGATAATCTCTGACACACAGATTTTTGGCTATTTAAATTTATAGCCAAAAGCCGTCTACTTTTTCCAGTTTGAGGCTTTCTTATGTAATGCCTTTAGAATTCTGTCTATGCAGCCACCATTAAAAAGTGAAAGGGGAACTTTTGATCTATATTAGAGCTTGCAGGAGGCACTTTTTAAAAATTTTCAGATTAAGCTACATATCCAAAAGTACTCAAACTGAAACTACCGTCTCATTGTGTTTAAGTTGGCAAATTCTGTTTACCTCAAGAAAGCAATTGTAAGGTTACACACTGGAAGCATTGAGTAGAATTCAGATTACTGATGTAGTAGTTTTAAGTGGCTGAGTCAGCAAATGTACATATGTGGTTTAGGTACCAATTACAAAGATACCATATTGCACACTGTATATTAAAATGTTAATGTGTATTGCAACTTCTTTCAACAGTCCTGTTTCTGTCTTTTTTAAAACAATATTACATGCAGGAGATTAAGTCAAGTATAAAGGGACATAACTACAAGATGAATTACATAAAGAGGAATGACAGTTCGTTATTCAGCTCACCTCAGGAACCTTCTTTCTCAGTGAATTGTTTTTTCTAACTTTCTAACAATTCACTGACAAAGTTGTTAGGGAATGACTATAACTACAGAGGGTAGCTGTGCATGTTTCTGATTTCAACAGATCTTCCCAAGAATCTTGTGTATCCAACACCACTATTCAATGGTAGGCAAGACCTTTTTTAAATACATTGAGAAAGATGCTTCTGCGAAGTTCATGCCTCAGAACCTGAGTCAATTATGTCGAATAGCAGAGCATGCAATTTGCGAAGGATCACAATATACCTAATAAAATGTGATCCTTAGGCTTCAGTGATACACAGAAGTAACACATAAAAATGCAAGCAAAATAGAAAAGTTCAAGGAAATAACTGGAACCAAGCACTGAAACACTTGTTTTAGAGATGTTCTGGCATATATTAAAAAAAATAAATAAATAAAAAGCTTTTGGGAAGTGGAATAACATTGAAAAAATGTCTTCATGACTGTGAAAAGGTAATTTTGGGATTGAAAAATATTAACTAACTTACAGATTCTGAGTGCTCCATTACAGCCAGGACAAAGAAGACATATTCTTGACCACTCTGCAGTTGCTTATTCTCAAAGCCACCATAATGCTTCTTATCCCCCAACGTGAACTCCGGAGGAAGAACTTCAAAGTGAGCTGCAATATATGGCTTTAATTCAACTTCCCTTCCAAGACGAATGCTTCTGCGTTTCCTAGCTATCTCCTTAAGCAGCTTTAGAATGAAGGGAGGGGAAAAAGACAGAGAGAAAGTAAGAACAGAAAGATAACTGCAACCAATTTCAATGTAACATACTGACAATGTAATGAGAAAATTTAATACATGACCAGAAACTACAAAAATACAATTTATCCACATTTTATGGGGCATATCAGTATCACTAAATCAGTTTTTGCAAAATCTTCCAATTTTTTGTCATCCTTATTAAGATATGATACTAGGTAGCAACTGCACTCCCCAGACTACAAACATAAACCACTTAGATCAGTTTTCAGTTTCTGACATTGTTGTATCTGGGCGGAAGTCAGGGGCGGGGCTTAGGGAGCTAATAAAGGAATATATTTTCTCTAAGGACACATGTATATATAAATGTATATATGCACACATATTACACATCATATACATATATGTGTGTGTGTACATATACATGAGGTCAGTCACAGAACACAATCATAGAATCATTTATGCTGGAAAAGACTTTTAAGATCATTGAGTTTAACTGTCAACACTGCCAAGTCCACCATTAAACCATGTCCCTAAGTGTCACATCTACCTGTCTTTTAAACACCTCCGGGGATGGTGACTCCACCACTTCCCTGGCAGCCTGTTCCAGTGCTTGATAACCCTTTCAGTGAATATTTTTTTCCTAATACACAATCAAAACCTCCCTTGGCACAACTTGAGGCCATTTCCTCTGGTCCTATCACTTATTATTTGGAAAAAGAGACCGACACCCACTTCGCTACACCCTCCTTTCATGTAGTTGTTGACAGCAATAAAGTCTCTTCTCAGGCTTCTTTCCTAATGGCTAAACAACCCCAGTTTCCTCAACCACTCCCCACAGACTTGTGCTCTAGACCCTTCATCAGCTTCATTGCTCTTCTTTGAACATGCTCCAGCACCTCAATGTCTTTCTTGTAGTGAGGGGCCATAATCCGAACACACTATGTGAGGTGTGGCCTCACCAGTGCCAAATTCAAAGGGACAATCGCTTCCCTAATGCTTAATAATATTTTCTCCCTCCCTATGAATATGCAAGGTACTTTATTACCTCTTGTTTGATACAATGAAACTTAGTAAGACATACGATAAAATTATTTGAAAACCAGGAATAAAAATTTTTAAAAAAATTGTTAAAAATCTCTATTTTTGAAAATAAATTAATATTAAGTATTTTTAACTTTTTTCTGGTAACCCTGAAATAGAAACAACTCAGTACTAAGTAGCTATAAATATATTTTTTTTTCTTTCTTTCTTTTTTTTTTTCCTCTCTAACATGAGAACTAACAAGCACTCTGGCAATATTAAATTCTTGAACAACTCTGGGAAAAGAGTGCTTTCCAGTGTACTTTACGAACAATAAATGAATGCAGAAGAATTTATAGGAATTATTTGTAAACACATCTTCCATCCCAACCTGAAATTGCCTATCATTTTATTTGTTCCAAAGCACCAAAAGTTGTGTTTTTCATGGTTTGTACAACACTACACAGTAGATTCTTGATAGGAAACAACATGACCTATAAATACTGAGACAACTTTTCTCCTGCTAGTCTACTATCTACCACCCTATCATACATAACATATACTTCAGACTTTAACTGCCTAATCCAACTTTCAAAATCTAACTTCTCCTTGTTTCTTAAAATATTCTGATTAAGAAAGCTAAAATTTACACCAGCACATTTATGACAAGATTAGATGCTAGGATCAAACTTGTAAAACATACACTAACTAATGAAGGCACTTAAACTCAGCTTGTATAATCCATTGATAAATCACCTATTAAATCAGACAAATGTTTATTTAATATCTTTTATCACTATAGGTATACTGGCATTCAACAAATATTTATCCAATCTGATTAAAAGGAGGCTGAACTTTTCCTTGGTGATAAGTGATAACTTCTAAGGCTTCTATGGTTCCCCTTGTTTTTCACTTATGAAACTTATTCAATGTCCTATAGTGTCAGACTGCAATCATAAATTTTTCCACGGTCACACAGTTGCTTTATGCTTTTCAGAACACAAGTAGTAGTAATACAATAGATTAGCACAAACTTCTTTGCTAGAAGGAGCAGATAAATCTTCAGAGCTAGATAGAGGTCAATAAAAAGTTAGGTTAAAATCTAATCTTCACTATATATTTTCATTTTAAATAACATGTTTAGTCAGGGAAGCTCTCTCTTGCTTCAGCCTCTTCTTCAGTGTCAGAACTACACAGTCAACTGCTTTCCAGCTCTAAGGCTGAGTCTGTTCTTTGTTGCAGAGATTTTACATTCATTTAACTCTACCAGTTTCCATGCTGCAACACAAAAGCTGGTACATGGCAATGGATCCCCTGAGCAAAAAAAATAACTGACCGTAATTTGAGACTAGAAAACATGATTCATTATTCAAGGACCCTATTACAATCAGCAGTCCATAGTTTTTTTTCATTCTTCCCAAACATTTTAATGAGTAGCTAGAGTATATTTCCATGGTATCAAAATGAGGGCTGTAGAGAACTGTATTTATTAAGAAGATTTCTGTTTAGTTGCTTCATTGAAGGTGACTCTCACATCTGTTGGTAGCTTCCTATGCTGCAGGTAGAGTTCCTGAGGGCAGAACATGAGGTAAAGACTAATCAAAGTTTATTGCAAGTTGCTTCAGCCCTTTTAAGATCTGCTGAGGGAAGCACTCTGTGAAAAGTTTGTATCTATATGAAGTCATTTTTTTATACAGATAATTACAGGTATGCAGAGCACTGACTATTCTGAAGTCTGCTGAAACACAAAGCTAGATATTCAAGTATAAACAATCTGATATCTATACTAACTGGAAGTCAGTAGCTGTAAGTACTGCAGTACATGCAGTACATGGCTTGAGACATCCATGAAGATAACTGGTATTTTCATACACCGGTACACTTTCCACTGGAATTTAAAGTTATTTGTGTGGCTACCTCAAATATATTCTTTATTGTATGTTTCCAGATTACACCATATTTACAATTTAGATTTTAAATAACTCATAATAAAATGTCAAAATATTGCAATAGTACTGCAGTCAAAACTAGACTGAGATTGAAAGGGGAAGAAAAATGTTTGATCTTAATTATTTCTTGCATTTGAATTAGTAACATAAAATGCATATACTTAACAGATAGCAATGCTGAAGTACAGCATTACAGTAGGTGATCAGAAACTGAGTTTTGGCTTTGAATGCTGAAAGTTAATTAACCCAAGTAAAACAAAATGTGTTAAATTTTTTCAAAAGTGGTTATTCATCAACTAAGGCCAGAAAAACTTAGGCATGTTTTTGTGTAGATAAAAATTCTGTCTGTGACATTGATTACACATGACTGAATAGATGTCAGGTAAACCTCTGGCCTCATTCGTGCTTCATATATAAAAGTGGTTGTTGCCAAATATCACTACTTGCACATATAACTCCTATTTTATACTAGGATTTCAATAAAATTACTGAATTGATTTAAGAATTAGCATGCAGGTCTTCATTTAGGTTTCATTGCTTACGAATCTGAAGTAATCCTGCCAGGTGATAACTACCGCAAATCATAATATTTTGTTTATATTTCATTTATTTGCATGAGATATTTATTTAAAGTCACTAGATCTCATGATATTCAAAATAAAATGAAATTTTGAGTTAATACAAAAGGATTCACACAATCATAGAATGGTTTGGGTTGGAAAGGACCTTAGAGAGCATCTAGTTCCAAGCCCCCCGTCCTGGGCAGGGTCACCTCCCACTAGACCAGGTTGCTCAAAGCCTCATCCAGCCTGGCCTTGAACACCTCTAGGGATGGGGCATCCACAGCTTCCCTGGGCAACCTGTTCCAGTGTCTCACCACCCTCATAATGAAAAATTTCTTCCTAATGTCTAGTCTAAATCTACCCTCTTTTAGCTTATACCCATTACCCCTTGTCCTCTCACTACACTCCCTGACAAAGAGTGCCTCCCCATCTCTCCTGTAGGCCCCCTTCAGGTACTGGAAGGCTGCTATTAAGTCTCCTCGGAGCCTTCTCTTCTCCAGGCTGAACAACCCCAACTCTCTCAACCTCTCCTTGTATGGGTGGTGGTCCAGCCCTCTGATCCTCTTTGTGGCCCTCCTCTGGACCTGGTCCAACAACTCAGTGTACTTCTTGCGTCAGGGGGCACAGAGCTGGATGCATTACTCCAGGTGGGGCCTCACAAGAACAGAGGAGAGGGGCAAAATCACCTCCCTTGTCCTGCTGGTCACGTTTCTCTTGATGCAGTCCAGGATCCGGTTGGCTTTCCGGGCTGCGAGTGCACACTGCTGGCTCATGTTCAGTTTTTCATCTACCAACACCCCCAAGTCCTTCTCCTCAGGGCTGCACTCAAGAAGCCATTCTCCACCCAGCCTGTATTTGTGCTTGGGATTGCCTCAACCCATGTGCAGAACCTTGCATTTGGTTTTGTTGAACTTCATGAGGTTGGCATGGGCCCACCCCTCAAGCCGGTCCAGCTCCCTCGGGATGGGATTATATCTCTAATAGCTATTATTTTCAGATACATAATATCTAGTCCATTGCCCGCTCTTTTAAGACTCTGCATCTCTCTTAGTTTATTCCAAATACGAGATTCAAGGAACCAGGAAGATTAAGTAACTACAATAAGGCTGAAGAGTCTTTCATACTGGTCAGTTATGTACCGGAGTTAACAATCCAGAGTAGTGTTTTCTGACAATCTAAGCAAAGTATTTGGAATATATTTCTTTGGAAAATCTATTACCTAAACCTTGCTGATACTAGCCAGATAACTGACATTGGACTAAAAAAAGATATGTGCAAGTATCTTCACTTGACCATTAGGAACTATTTGCTTAGAGAGTAGTGTGTCTAGTTTTTGTGGTTTTGTTTTTGTTTTTTTTTTTTCTAATCTATTTATTGTGCCACTGCTTTCACAAATATGTGAAAATGTCAGGAGTAGTATACCTGATAACAATACGCAAATATTTTCTAAACCTGGAAGTAAAATAATATTTTAAGTAATAGAAACTGGATGAGTTAGCATGAAATATAGTCACTGCCTTCTTTTGTTTTTTTTTCCCTACTCGGTAGTTACAACATGTATTGGTGGCAATTGTAAAAGATATATGAAGGGTTTTAGTTCTTTATCAGAAATAATTTTCATTTTCCAGTCAATGCATATCTTATTTCTTCCACCATTAATTCTACAATGTGGTCTCAATTACATCAGTAGAAGAGGGAAACAACCCATCCTGACCCAAATATTCCTAAATTAATAAATGCTCTTTATCAATCTGTTATACAGATTAATGCACCACAACTTGCAGGATGATTAAAATCATCCTTTGTTATGGGAATCAGCAGGACCCATACAATTTAATTGCCCAAAAGTTCAATGTCATCTGGCACCTATCTTTTAATCTGTTAATGCTGCTGAATGTGACTACAATCTTTGGATATTAAAAGTGGGTGGTAATACTAAATCAGTTTTCCATTACTGCATGAATCTTCTCAGAGATTTACTGTTTAATTGTAAGTTATGCCACCTAGGACTATGATCACAAACTGATGGCATTTACAATCAAAGTTCTTTTAAAAGGAAGAAGTCAACAGATCAAAGCAGGTCATTGCTGCAATTGAATCAAATTAGATGATCACATAAAGGAAGCTGGTCATGAGGAAACAGAGGCTTCAATCAGTCTGTCAGCAGACACAGAAACCATGACTTCCTTTGAACAGCTGTTTTTAATCTTCTCATTAAGGATTCTCCTGTTGCTGTACATATTCTTCTTTGCCTTTTATCAGAAAACAGACTAAAGACTGAGAGACCTCTGTTTATATTTTGAAAACTTTCCACAGCAGTGTTAGTTTGGTGAAAATATTTATTTTCCCTACATTTTGATGCAAACATTAAAATGGATATCCATTTATTCAATGGGAGGACTGAAAAAAAGCCTTGTGATTGCTCGCAGATGACCATTACCCATTGTATTATGGGTAAGTGTATGGTGAAGCATCTCTATAACATAAAACTCTTGAATCCATCAAAAGAAAATGGAAAAATAGACAGGATGCAGTCAAAAGATCACAAAATCAGGAGTAAAGAAACTGTCTTTGATCTTTGGTCTTTGAAATACAGAGATATTACATGTACAAATTATTATAGCATCTGAATGAGACCTTGTCCTGGGTTAAGCTGAGCCAGAGTTAACTTTCTTCATAATAGCTAGCAAGAGGCTGTGTTTTGGATTTGTGCTCAGAAGAAAGCTGATAAAAAGTGATGTTTATGCAGCTGCCAAGGTCCTTCAGCTTCTCTGGCTGTCTGCAAACAGGAGAAGCTGGGAGGGAGCACAGCCCCAGTTACTAGACCAGGATTTGATCTTAGGTTTGGGATTGAGACCCGAAGTGGCCAATAATCCGTTCCATTACATACACGTCATGCCCAGTATACAGGTGAGGACCCT
Organism: Pterocles orientalis; assembly: GCA_011057875.1. Classification (NCBI taxonomy): domain Eukaryota; kingdom Metazoa; phylum Chordata; class Aves; order Pterocliformes; family Pteroclidae; genus Pterocles; species Pterocles orientalis. Next base: position 440,508 of record WKFP01014711.1, on the reverse strand, counting down.
CGAGAAGATCGGCCCTTTTTGGTTCCAGATCTCTTTTGCTCAAGGTCATCACACTCCAGGTGGTCGCTCTCCCAAGGCCTTCCCCCTGCACTCCGGTCAGCTCTGGGTCTGGGATGCTTGGACTGTTATCTCCGTTCCGTGAGTGTGGTTTTGGGACTCTCCCTGCTCCAGCATCGTTAGCCAGGAACAGGCTGAGCCTTGGTCATTGAGTGGGGGGGAGGGGGGGCAGTATCACTGTGTATCACTCATTTGTATATTGTATTATTTTCAATATTATTGTAGTTTAGTCACTAAATTGTTCTTATCTCAACCCATTACTCCTTTTTTTTTTTTTTCCCTCTACCCCCTTAATTCTCTCCCCTATCTGCAGATGAGGGAGAAGTGGGGGGGAAGAGGGATTGGATGAGCGGGTGTGTGGTTTGGCCCCCAGCCAAGGGCAAACCCATTACAGACCTTAAAACCCTAGCCAGAAAGAACAATAATAATAATAACCACACCACCTGACTTTTGTGCAAGGCTTTCATATGGGACTCCCAAAAGAGCTTTAAAATGATAAATATTAGTATTATTCCAAATTTAAAGAAGAAAGACAAATTTGCATGAACCATACTGTCCTTCAGTAAAACAGAGGACAAGACTGAATGGTGACACTATACCTCCTGGAATTATTATTATACCAATATAATATAATGAATTGATTTTTAGAATTACTGATCTTTTCCCTAAAATAAAGGTATTCCCACCCTCTGGGTTAATGTCATATGTAGTGTCAAACGATGAAACAACATTGATCTTTTCTCCTTCATTCATTTATTTCAGAGCAGAGCTGTCAGTAGAATGGGGACTACTGTAAAAGTTGTCTAACTAGAAGCATTACAGTATGTGAGAATCAGGTAATAACACAAGAAGGTCAAGTGTTAAATTGCAGTGCAAATTGCAATTTAGCATTTGCCATAGGCTTAGTAAACACCCCACTAATGAACCAGACCTTTACTAGAGTTCATATCATTGGTGATTAAGCTTTTGCTGACAACTCATTTCACCTCCTGCACTTTTGCATTATGCTTTACAATAGAAAAAGAATAAAATATTAATGCCAACAGAGATCAGACACTTTGGGTGCTTTATTACAACTTAATGTCTTTATTACCTTCTAATTTAAGTAATTTGAACTTCTGCTTCAGTCCCCACAGGCTAATTCAAATATAATATCCTGACAACCAAAACTTCTGAAATTGGTGAGTTACCATATACCACTAATAAGACCGTTTCTTTAATGACAGAAAAGATGACAACAAACATATACAGTACCTCATCTAGTTCCATTTCATCTGGACTCTCCCATGGTTTGATAAACTTTCCACGAGACCTCTTCAAAGGCACAATAACTATGTAATAACCTCTGTAAAAGAAAGAGTTGGACAAAAGTGAAGTTGAAGGAAAAGAAATAGACAAATTGATGGAGTGGGTGCTTGTTCAGGAGAACGTAAAAGAATAGCAGCATGTTGAGAGCAAACTTTCACACATTATTGTGCCACTGCAGCCTTCCAAACGTAGTTGTAAAGATTCACACTCTTGAAATCACATCGAGTATAAAACATTTGACAAACAAATGGCACTAACTACCTGCCTTTTCATGTAAACATATAAATATGTATAAGAAACTTTAATCAGAATGTTCTAAAACGCCTACATGTTTGGAGTTTATTATTTCATTTGAAACACAAGAGCCATGGGATATTTGTGCCCTGCCACCATCACACAGCAAAAAAACTTCAAACCCTTAAACAGAAACATATTACCATATATTTAAACCTCAGTTGTCACCCCATCTTCCCCCTTTTTCATATAAAATCAGAATAATAGGTTAACATAATCTGTTTCTTGATGCCAAACAGAAAATAAAGAAGACATAGCATGCACTCCACCCACACACTCTTTTGAGTAACAATCATCATCAGCTTTATCTACTTAAGCATTCTGTTCACAGTCATAGGCAAGAGAGGTTGACGTATGCTCTCTTTACGGCTAGGATTTTCAAATTACATAGATCATTTTTCCTCAGAAACATTTTCCTGAAAATATCTTCCTCCTCCCCTAGTAAATTATACTTTCTAGTATAACAGAGGTATGGCACTTCCCTTGTGTCTTTCACAAAGCCTGGATACATGTCAGGCAGATCCACAATTTCACATTAGCGTGAGGACAGAAGCAGTAGCATCACAACAGCAGGACATCCAGGATGGTATAATTTACATCTTCTTGATAAACACACTTGTCAAAAAGTCAAGAGCTCTCCATCTCTGAGAAGAGGGAAAGAAGCTGTTCTCCTTTGTTTCTAGTAACCACAGGGCTTATTAAGAAGATGTCTCTGGCTCTGCATTACGGAAGATAATTTTAGTGTCTCATGGACTATCCTCTTCTCTTCCAGTCTGCCAATTTTTTACAGCCTATTCAACCATCTGCAGCACTGACTATTCATTTTACTCATGCGATGTGGTCCAAACATCTAAATTCACAAAAGAGAGTCTATAGAAAAGGACCTGCCTTACAACTGATTAAAAGCTACCCCACTCTAAATCAGCTCTCGAAACTTCCATACCAGTGCACACCACTGGTCCACTCTAAGGGTATCTTCTTAACTAAAGCACCTTCTCATAAGAGAAAAGTAACAAAACTTTGGATTTTTAACTACTGTAGTAAATGCACATTATTATTAATCCTCGTGTTAAGAAATTAGAGAATTTTCTCTGTGGAAATGCTGAGCTCCAGCAGATTTTTAACTGCTGCTTACTTGCTGTATTCCAGTATTAAATAAAATCTGCAACATGCATTCTGATAGTAACAATATAACAAATAACATTTTACACTGATGTTCTTATTCAAAACCAGTAAGGCTGGTTGAACCCAGATTTTAAACGTGAGTATGTATTTTAAAAATTATTTGGTTACATGAATAACAAATCCTAGTGAATGCTGATTTATGCACGTGTACAATAACTACAACCTACATATTTTTTCTTTAACAGATACCTAAGAATCAACACCAAAAGCAATTGAAAATTGGCCCCTAGATGTCTTTCAGACATCAAAGCTACATCTGCTGCATGAACCACACAACAGTCTCTTACTTATCCTTTTTTTCTTATTATTTTTTCTTTTTTAAAGCTAACAGAGTGTTCATGCTTTTTTTTTCAATCAAGTATCATCCAAAATGTAAATATTACTTTCCCACTCTTTCACACTTTCTTCATGCATGCGCTCCATTCATAACTTTGATAATCCACTAAGGCTTTCAGCGTATACAGAGTATTTTAAAGCTGAAAGCACAAGTACATCAACAGCAAGCAGAAAAATGAAACTGTTCACATAAATATACAGTGCTGCAAATTGTAAAGGACAACAAAGTTCTGTCATTTCTAGCTAACTCTAGGAAAAGCAGCATCTGTTGAAAAACATGTTTTATTATTTGCTTTATTATTTGCTTGTTTGTTTTGAGGGCTTTTTTGTTGGGTTTTTGTTTGGTTTTGGTTTGTTTGTTGTTTTTTTTCAGGAGGAAGAGTGAGAAATGGAGGGTTTGCTTGGATATTGCTTGAACTACTGAGTATTACAAAGGCTGAAGTCTTCCATAAAACTGTTTTTACCTAAGATTCTGCAAAGATGGAAGAGATTCAGAAAAACATGAACTATCCTTTACATATAAAAATTGCTTTAGATTAGCCCAAAATACATGAAAATGAAGAAATCCATCAGTTGAGATGATGCCAGCAAAAGAGATGCATTTTACCTAGCATAAGGAGAGCTCTGTTCCAATTTCTATCCTGTATTACTCATCACTTGTATCACCATCAAATATTGAAATAAGGAAAATTCCTTCTATCGCCTTTAATAAATTACAAAGGCTATTTTTCCATTACCCTCAATTCCATTAGTGTTCACCTATAAGTCATTAGAGCAAGCTATTAACTCTTTCACCTTCTGTGTATTATTGAAAGATCCTTGATGTATGGTACCTCATAGTAAGATAGAGACATTCATGAGTATATAATGTACCCACAGAGGAACAGCAACTGTAAAAATGTCAACATCACTATTACACAAAATCATTCTTCCCATACAAAGACCATAGGTGCAATAATCTTACTTATTCTATCACGCATCAGGTAAGCCTGTTCTGTTCAGTATGTAGTTGCTTTAGTATGCCTGCTTCTGAGGGTCAACTCAATCTTTTTACTTGTTGTTTTGCTTTTCTATCTCAAGCCTGATCACATCTTCTTAGGAAAGAGATATAGAAGGAGGAGATACATTATTTGCAAAACTGGCAGTTGGACCCCATAGGTTTAATGTACCTTTCCTAATGTCACTTAGCCTCTTTCACTTTTTTACACTACATAAAAAGAAAGGCATTCGCTCTTTTTTCCACTGCTAACTTCTGCTATTGTTTGACCAGCTACCTTGCACGTTTTTCTCTCTGTGAATGCTCTGCCTCATAAATATTTTTTGACTCATTCCATCTTCAGTCTTCCTTAGCTGCATTTGTTACTGACCGCATCTTAATCTAATGATAATGGTTACATTTTTCAGGTTTTCATTCTTTTAATGTCTCAAAGTAATTTGTTTCTTGAGCTCACCTCCTCAAAATCCTTAGTCAGTAATGAAAAAGGGGAGCCGCTTTCTACAAAGCTGTCAGTAAAAATCCACCAGGGAGAAGACAAGTTGAATCCCCAACAATATTTAACGACTTGCTCATTTTCCTCCCCATTTCCTTTACATTACACATGGGAACCTTATACACCAACAAGAATCACTACAAGCATGGCAGTAACACTTACTTATTGTACCATGCTTCATGTTTTCTCAGCTAATCTTTACTGTCCAACCTTTCTAATCCCTGCTGTGTGCTGTCAGCTCTTTAGTCCTATTTCTGCCATTTAAAACTCCATAGTACCTTTTATCCCAAAATCTAAGTAACCTCTAATAAACTCTCTGCCAAATTTTTCTGCAAAATCTCCTGTATTCTTTCTGAGACCACTGCAGAGGACCGGAAATTTGTCTTTTTATTAAATAAATAACTTTACTTAATTAAATAACTTCAGAATTAATTAATCTGAATTAATATAAGTGCAGTAGCAAGTCTTTAAAACTTCATGTAACGCTGGAATGACAGTGTATGACTACTTTAAGGGGCTGCAGCAGGGCAGATACCCATGGATGGGTCATCCATTCTTCTTGAGAGGATACATTGTTCAAAACACAACTGGCTTCCTCATTCTTTATTTGCTATTTTAAATCAGTGATGAAACACAAAAGTACTCTGAGACTACAAACTGAATGACGATCCTTCTCCATATATTTCCATTTATATTTCACTCAGTCTTTCATACTTGGCTAACTGACAAACTTATAGAATAGTTCCAGTCAGAAGGGACCTACAATAATCATCTAGTCCAATTGCCTGAGCAATTCAGGGCTGACCAAAAGTTAAAGGAAATTATTAAGGCCATTGTCCAAATGCCTCTTAAACACCGACAGGCTTGGGGCATTCATCACTTCTCTAGGAAACCTGTTCCAGTGTTTGACCATCCTCTCTATAAATAAATTTTTCCCAATGTCATCTGAACCTCCCCTGACACAGCCTTGAACCATTGCCACGCACCCTATCCCTGGATCCCAGGGAGCAGAGATCAGCACCTCCCTCTCCACTTCTCCTCCTCAGGAAGCTGCAGAGAGCAATGAGGTCACACATCAGCCACCCTTTCTCCAAACTAGACAAACCCAAAGTCCTTAGTTGCTCCTCATAGGACATGCCTTCCAGCCCTCTCACCAGCTTTGTTGCCCTCTGCTGGATGTATGCAAAGACCTTAACAACAGAATCTGGCATTTGTTCTTGTTAAATTTCATGCTACTGATGACTTCCCTATGCTCTAATCTCTCTACATCTCTCTGCAAGGCCTCTTGTCCCTCAAGAGAGTCAACAGCACATCTTAGTCTAGTATTATCAAACATTAGTCCAATATTAGTCCAAATACTACTGTGGAGTGCTGTACTCTCTGTACTGTTATGAAGAATAAAGCTCTGGTCCACCATTACAGCTCTATATTTTATTCACATTAAGAATAATCATCTTTCTGGAGATAAAAATAATGGTATGTCATTCATCCACTCACTTTATATTCTCATTTGAAGGTACTTCTGGAAGTTCCACAGTTATCATGCCGTCTAAGTTGGTCTTTCCAATGAAGACTGGCTTGGTACGAAGCACGTCTGGTGCAGTCTTTGCCGTCACTCTGTGCTGAAGACCTCCAGCACTATTCCCTCTGTTTGTCAGCACAAATGAATATGATGTCTCTGGTTTTAAGTTAGTGATCAGCTTTTGCGTAGCACGTCCATCAACCTCCACCACCATTTTCCCATCATCATAAAGGATCTAAGTTAACATATAAATTGAAGTTGGTTTTGGTTACTATGAGGAGGCAACTGATACTGTTACACTGAATTCAGGAATGAACCTAGCTATAAATTGAAAATTAATGTTACTGGGCATTTTAGGCTGGAAGATAGTACTGAATTCACTACTGAAATTAAACTTCTTGCTTTCAGGGGAAAAAAAAAAAAGCACTGCATTACTTTAAAGCAGTGTAAGCACTCCCAAAATGCAATTTTACTTATTAATATACAGCAGTTTCCCTTTAATCCAGCATTTATATCAAGCCAGATTGTTGTGAAATGTACCTCGACTTTTTAATTCACACTGCTTATTCAAAAAGGTTTTTGCAACATTTCATTAATAAAATACTGCTCTTCAGTTGCCAGTGCCCAAAATGACACAAGTGATGAAGAATGATGCAGGAGAAATGAAAGCCATACTGTAAGTTACACTGAGTCTCTTTACCTGGCTAATGCTATAGTTGGTGGAGTAAAAGAGTTATAACATAAAAATGTGTTAAATGTGAGAAGACAAGCACCAAAATGGCACTCAGTTACAGTCATGACAGAAAAAAATTCTTTTATTTCACTGCTTTCTCTGAAATACAGTGGCAACAAATTACAAACTAGCAAGATGTTCATACTATGCATAATAACCAGTATGCACCTAATTTGGAAATACTGCCACAACAGTGGAAAGCTCATATTGCCCAATAACTGAATTTAACAGCTTGGGTCAATACTGCTGATTAGTTTGTATTCTTAAATACAGCTATACCAAAATATTTCACCTGTTCAGTAAGCTAATTAATGAGGTGAATGACATCCTCTAGCTTCTGTATTTTCTCTCGTACAAACGTAAAGTAACTTACTTTGAAAGGCAAGGCTGAATTGTAATTTTCTGGAATTTCCCATGACAGCAAAACAGAAGTCTTCATTACTGCTTTAACATGAAAATTTTTTGCAAACACTGCTGGAAAAAAAGAAACAATGTATATAAACAACATCTTACAGCTTAGATCTTGTCATATTTCCACTGCTACCTGTGAGTATTAGATTTCCATTTAGGTCAAAAGGCAACAAGGATTCAATTTTCCTACCTGTTTTGCTCATACTTAAAGATCACATTTTAACTCATTCTCATTCTTATCTAGTGACAACCCAACACACATATTTTCCTTACCTGAAAAAATTGCGAAGATGTTAGCCAGAACTTGCTTGGCAAGGGACAACTGAATTCTAAGGCATCCAAAACATAATAAGATTTGCATACTTTACCTTTTCTGTTTGAAGAACCTATTTTTATGAATGGGCTGGTCAGTTTTATTTACAGCTTCAAAAACACTGATATCCAAAGACTGATACTCCTTTAAAGGTCAACGCCATAAGCAGACAAATCCTACCTTGATCCACAGGTAGTGTCCTGAACTGGACACTTGGACTATATGGACCAGGCCCTTTGCTTGTGTGGGCACGTACTTTTACATCATATGTGGTATCTGGTTTTAAGCCAGAAAGTGTCATAGTGGTATCAGCAGGAACAACAGGGAGTTCAACTGGCTGGTAAGCAACATTGATATCTCTGTACAAGATGGTATATTTGGTGATAACGCCATTTCTCTCTGCCAAGAGGGGCATCTGCCAAGTTAATTGAACTGATGTAGAAGTAGAGCTTTCTGAGTGGAGATTTTGGGGAAATCCACTGGGCACCTCTTCAGGAACAGAAATCTCTTTAACTGTCTCTTCCCCAAAGCCCACTTTATTTCTAGCTGAGAGTCTGAAGACGTAAGAAGCTCCTTTGTGAATGTCTGTAGCCGTGAAGTGATCTTCCTTCTCTGAGAACTCCATGGTTGTAAATGTATCCATGTCTTTGCGACCAAACTTCAGGAGATAACCCTGCAGCGGGCCAAAAGTGTCCACAGGAGGGTGCCACTGAATTAGAGCCGTGTTCATCTGTGTGTGGCTAATCACAAGCCGAGGTTTGCCTGGAACTGTAGCACAACGTTATTTAAAGATGATAAATACAAACAGAATTGTGTGTACAACTCTTGAGGCTAGTTTTAACAGGACTAGGGATAAATTTTCTCTTCCCTCACTCTTAGCTCCACAAATTACTATCTTAGAGAAGAAATAATGTCCACCTCCTGCGCTACTGAGTCATACCGTACAATGAGCTACGATAGTAAAGCCATTTACTGTTTCCTGTCTTCTTCCCTTACCATTATTTCTAAATTCAGAGAACACTCAGAGGACACATGTCAAGAAGTAAAACTTCAAACAGACATCTTATGAATGGTTCTGTCTCACTTACAAATCCTTGCTTGCAAAAAAAAAAAGAGTATTGTCATAAGTATTCATTAATTTAATCCAATGCATGTTTCTGCCATTCCTGTAAATGGAAAAATAATTAATGATAATAATAGTAGTAGTAATAATAATATTAACAGAGAAAATGCAAGTTTCTAGATGTGTCTAACATAACTTTTGCCATTAAAATGTGGTAGAAGGGAAGCCAGACCAACCTTGTCATCAACAATCATTACTACATATGACAGAACCATATAATTCCCACAAACCACCCCCAGCATGGGCTGTTTCAGCTTGGAGTGGCAGTACAGTTTGGAATTTAATTTCTTGATTGTCCTAGCTTATCACATACAATTTAGTTTCCAGCATGGTCTTGGTGCATGTGAACCGGATTTCTTCTGAAGAAGACTAAAGTGGAAGCTCTTCTCAACCCACACACCTCAAATCCTTAATTGGGACCTACTGGTTCAAACTGATGATTTATCTTTTAGAGAAGTTCAGATTGCAAATGTGGTGAGGACATTCAGTCTAGAGGACTGAATTAACCCTAATTGAATGGGAAATCCCATTACACAACTTATATTGCGTACATTCCAGATATCAGTTGCTCTCATTTTCTGTTTCTATTTAATTTATAGACTTATGATTTATTTTTATTTATTCATATTCATTTATATTAATGTATATTTCATTTATATTTTCATTAATATTTCTATTTCAAAATAGTCTGCTTCTATTACAATGACCAATTTGACAATGAAGCATTTCCATAACTATTTTGAAACTTAGTGTTCGTTGTGTACCAATACCTGACAGGTCAAGAGACTAGAATAGTTTTGGGAGTAGCAGTGCCATGATAACATGGTCTTCTGCGAAGACCAGTTAGTTTAATCCGCATTCAAAGGATTCCCATGTGAATGTAAATGCTGCACTGTGAACTCTAGTTACTGCGCTTAAACACTTCAATAGATTTTATTATTTATCTTCAGTTCTCAGGCAGCCAGCAAATCAATTCTTACTGTCAGAAGTTCTGACTACCATTCCATAATAAATTAGGAAAAAGGAGGGAGGAATGGCACAGCGTGAAGAAAATTCTGCATTTAATAAGCTCTTTCCTCATTATATCTGTCCTAAGTCATGACATTGCTTCTAATTGCATAGGTATCATAGCTAGTTTTTATATAAATGTTCCAAACATCTTTCCTTTTAAATGTATAGTTCACCTGCAAGTGTTATTCCCAGGAGTTTTATAAATTTTCTACTATGCTTTTTGCTGAATAAAGAATATCTCTCTGACTAGTTCTGACTTTCCCTCATTGATTATTATGAGCCTTTACGGAACAAAGAAAAGGTTGTGAAGGCCTTTTGCAGGCCATATTTTTCTCTACGTTATAACTATTACTGAAATGAATGGAGCATACAAAAGAGAACAAAAGTCCACATAAAGAGAATAACTCCTTCAGTTTTCTATATGAGAGACCCTTTGAAGGTGCTACCACATTATTTTTGTGATAAGTTGCTTTTTATTTTTTCTTGTGGCAGACCTCACAGTTAGAACTATTTTTTAACCTTTGTGGTAACTACATAGTAAGAAAGAAATTACTACTTGCTCTTGATCAGAATGGGGAGCTAATAAAGCTTACTTTTCCAATAAAATACCCTGTGATTAAAATGGTAAATAACAATGTTTTATTTTTTTAATATGGAGCTTCTCTAATTTTGTGAAGTGTTGAATTTTCTTTTTGTTAACACACGACTATTGACAGAGAGAGAAAATCCTTTTCTTTCTCTCTTTTTATTCCCAGATAGCTTTCAGTTAACATTTTCTTTTAGGAGGATCACTTGTGAGCATTACAGTCTTGTGGGACAAACAACAGGATTCTCTGCAGTCCTATGTACAGTAGCATTACAAAATAGCTCAGTCTAGAAACTTCCAATCATAATACCTGAATTTGCCATGAGCTCAAGTGAAACTGCCCATGAAAAAAATATATTCTCTGCTCTAGTCCAGCTCTGTTAATACACAGCAAGATGTCCCTCACATACCCTTTTGCCACAGCCATTACACCAAACAGTTGTAAGGGTATGTCATGACTAACAGAAGCTCATGCAAGCTTTGCCAAATTACTTGAAGTAATTTGTTTCTGTTAGCTGTGATACAGTACACTGCTGTCTTAACATAAATTTTCTCCTCTTTGCTGAAATCTGTAACTTAAGAGTGCTGTCCACCACAGAGAGTAAGTTCCAAAAAATGGACAAGCTGTTGTGCTATAAGATTCTTCAACTACTGTGATCCAGACATTAAAGCTCTGATTAAATTCTCTGTGAAAATTGTATGATATCACTGACTAGTAAGTTTCAATTTTTATAAAGTCTTGTAAATTATTTTGTAAAGTGTACTTTGTAGCTTCTGCTCCAACTAATTTATAATTTTCAATTAATTTACTCAGAAATGTCCAGTAACACTTTTTCTTCCATCTGATTTCAAAAAAACTAGGAACAGAAACTGAGTAAGACAAAAACACGTTCTGGAATGAATATTAAGAGCACTTCACTCATGACTGCAGTTACTCTATTGCAGGCTCACTTACATTTGGTGAATCTTTCCCATATGAAAATGTAAATGATGCTTTTATATCACTGTCTGGACACAGGAAAATAGTTAGCTATAACCTGAATAACTTATGAATAGCAAGCTTCTCCAGTAAACACCTAGACCTTTATTCTCGTTTCATAACTCTTACAGATATAGCCCCACTCATTCTAATACAGCTGCACCTGACTTAAACCTTTAAAATTAGACTAGAGAGGCAGAACCTTCATTTGCTTTATTGTAATTGAAAAGCACCTTTTTAGGTAAAGAAAGTAAAACAGAAACTCTTATAGACTAGCAGGGTGTATTTCAGACTTACAAGCCCCTGATCCTAATGCATCATTCCTTCATCTGCCTGACTATTGTCACAGAAAGACAGAGAGCTGCTAACTCTTGGTACTGACTATATTTATTGTCTCCTTTTCCAAAAATCTGTATATGAATTTTCCTTACAAAAAGAGCTCAACCACAGCAAGCTGTAACAGCAAGTGAAGAGGTTATACAACCTGGAATGTACAAAGGAACAAAATTGTGACTAGCTGTTATCCTAGAGATCAGGAACAAACATTACTCATCCACAGGGTGAAGCAAACAGCTAGAACAGTGTAATGTTACAGGCATGCCTCTGATTCTCAATTGCTCTTCAGTCACTCAGGGTTTTACGGGACATGGGATTTGTTTGTCTTTCTAAAGCAGAAGCATCTTAGAAGAGCAAAACACGAACAGTCAATAAGGACTAAATGTACAGAAGCTTTACGTTTTGCAAGCAGGAAATTAACCAAATCATAATCCATATAACTGTGTTTGTTTAAACTGGTAACTGAACTTTAAGAAGAATAAATCAAGTTCAAATGCAATTCAGAAGATATATAACTTTTTTTTTCCTAGACCATGAGAATTCAGGAAACATAAGAAATTGGAGGCTAGCTCTCAGCATCTGTCAAGAGTAATGATTAGAAGGTATTCTAAAATCTGCAATGAAACTACACAATATAGCTAGCCATCAAGACTGAGATTTTTCCAAGGAAGCTGATGAGACAAGGATAGAGATGTTTCTGACACCAGTATAAGAAGTGCTTTACATTCAGTGATTGTTTTAAAAATTGAGTCAATCAGCATAAATACAAATACATGTGCCTTTTGGACTTACATATACTAGCATGAACAATACATTGTTATTAAGAAAGCTCACAATAGTGCTACAAAGATTTACATGTGATTGTAATGGAATATCCTTAATGGCTACACTACAAAACCCAGAAAATGAACACGTACAGGTTGTGAACACCTGTAGGTGAACACCGCACTAAGGACTACGGCTGTAGTGGCGTAATTTGTTTAAGCTGTGCCACAGTGAACCATTTAAATTTAAAAAACTTTGTTCCTCATCTAAAAGCAATTCAATCTGTGCCATCAGTGTTAAGTGAACCAGTTGAATTGGTCATGCACTCAGATACCCACCATCTAGTATGACCTGTGATCAAATGCAGACTGAACACAGTGGCACGGTGTATTTTGCCCCAGTTTATGCCTCAAATTGCCACTGAAGGAATATGGGTTTCAGGGTCTCACAGGCTGGACTTTCATTCTGTTTTCTAATTCTCTGCTTTAATAATCACATTCTTATAGAATCATAGAATGGTTAGGGTTCTGAGATACGTTGTGACTGTCACACAGGTTGATTCTTTCAGTGTTCTTACTGACATGCAGCAGCATCGCTGCTCTCAGAAAGACCAGAAAAGTCATTCATAAGTTCTTCAAATATCTTTCTCAGCTCAAAATTTCTATTTTTTCCTATCCAAGAAAACATCAATCAGAATGGAAGAACTACTAGAAAGTATAAAGTTAAGTATTACATTTTGGCCACATCTTGATCTGAGACAGGGACAAATGGGGACACTGGTTCTGTCTTTATCTAAATAAATGAAGGGCCAAATACTGAAACAGAAAACCCTATGTTCTGTGAACACTTTTTTACAGAACAGGAGACTTCCAAATAGTAGGAGAAAAGCATTAGCAGGAAAAGTAAAAGGATTTATTCACAGATTAACGGGTATGTCACTATTACCTGCACCAGTAGTAGATACGAGTTTGGGCTTGCTGCGTGCTCCATCACCTTTTGTTGTATAGGCTGTCACAATGAAGGAGTATGTAGTTTCAGGCTGTAGCCCAGAAATTACCATTTCCTAAGATGAAATAAAATAAGAGATTAAATAAAATAAGAACTTTCTATTAAAAATAGATTGTTTCCCAGGAGAGCATGGAACCCTTCAGATAACCCCTGTATACTACATAGAGTGTGCATGCTTTTGTGCTACCTGCAGTGATAGCAAGCATTTGAGAGCACCAACAGACTGTTCTCTGTGAAATACTTCATGATTCAAGATGTTTCACTCGCTTAAGCAATAAAAGACATCACACTTCTAAATAGTAAGCCTCAGGTAGTTTAAGGCACAGGGTCAAAGACTTAGTGGTGCAAGAAGTGAATAAAGCCTTCTGAAATACCTTGCCTGAGGAATACGACTGATACTGTGAAATGTATCCACATGAGAAGCTCTGTTCAACTTAGTCATTTACAAGACATCACTGATATAAAACGTCTAGTAAGAAGAGTGTTGCATTTGTATCCATACTTAGTAAGTAATGACAGTTTAGCTGAATAAGAAAGCCTCAATGCTTTCATAACGCCATCATTGCAACCTGCGTCACTGGTTGGATTGTGTACCTAAATATCTCGGAGGACTTCAGAAACGTCTCACCCTTCAGGTCTAAAAGACCTACCTAAAACACCATTAAAAATCTGGTCAGAGTATAACTCTGATGGCCCATGAGCAAATAGCAGCAGCTATCAAACAAGTAGCTCTTCAGCTAGTAAAAGTGAATGGGAGCAAGATCAAACTGTGTCAAAACAGAATTTTTTTACACATGCACGTGCAGACACACATATAGACACACAGAAGATAGTGAAGGGCCATCCACTTGACGTGAACTAAACTTACATCATGCTGTAAGGGCAGCCAGAGGAATTTAAGCCTTGACCCTCATGATATAAATACATTTTATATGGAAATATAAAATGAGAGTATTTGGAGGCAACTGACAGGCTCAAAGTTCCTAACTCATCAGCTTCCAGTCTGTAACCACTGGACTACTCCTTTGCATTTGCACATGCCTGAATGGATTTACACTAAATTTCACTGCTGACAGAGAGTTGGTATATTTATGCATCTAGAATAAATAGCAAATGTGCAATCACACACCCCTCAGATGCAACAACCATGAAAGTTAATATAAAAATGATGGGTCAGACTATTCACAGTAAATGGATTTTTCAAGACAGTGGGTATGAGCTTAGTACAGATGTGATTAGAATTCAGCATTGAATTTATAGTCAATTATTAGCAATATGGAAATAACAAGCTAATGATCAGAATGAGTGGGCAAAATAGCTCAAATAAAATAAAAACACATTTAATAAACCTAGAAAACTCCTCCCTCCTTATACTCTATCTCAGAACGGAACTGACCCTAAAGGCCAAAATCACTTCTCATCTTTCATAAGGAATTAGCCTCATCTAAACCAAATAATACTTCATGGCTTACGAGATGTGATTCCACGTAGTAGAGTCATTTTAAAGTGTGATTTGGATACAGCAAACACTGTCACTTAGGCACAAACAGTTCAGGGCATTTGGCTTTCTTGATAGCATACATAAAACATTTATTAAATTACCAAAAAGAAAGCACAGCTGATTTCAACTTCCAGCTATGCAGAAAAAAAGTTAACCTTAAAATAAATACAGAAAAATCTGACTACTGCTACACAACTACGAACATCTTTTGTTTTGTTGACACCTTCTTGTAAAGAGGAAATTGTGAGGCACAGTTAGTGACAGACATCAAAAAGAAGAAAACACAAACCAGTTCTGTACATTTTGGCATCATGCTCAACCCCAGAACAAGCAAGCAACAGTAACCCCCGCTCTCCCTGGGAAAAGGGGAAAAAAAAAAAAAAAGTGCCATAAGGGAAAAAACATTGATATTAGGAGCATGCATTTGCGGAAATGACCAAA
The DNA here is from genome assembly GCA_011057875.1 of Pterocles orientalis. Taxonomy (NCBI): domain Eukaryota; kingdom Metazoa; phylum Chordata; class Aves; order Pterocliformes; family Pteroclidae; genus Pterocles; species Pterocles orientalis. The sequence goes on along the minus strand of WKFP01014711.1, from coordinate 425,109 downwards.
TACAAGAAAACCACAGAAAAGTAAAAAAAAAATTAAAAAATAAAAGGAGGCTACAAGCAAACAAGCAAAAATTAAAAAAAAAAATCAGTTCCCAAACCAAACACACACAGTTTTTCTGGCCAATCAAAAATTACTCACATGTTCAGTAGTATCATCATATTCCCACTGATTGAGAGTAAAGAATATTGGAAGGAAAAACAAAAGAAATGAAGATATTTGTAGCCTGGTTGAAGCAATGTTTTCTTCTTAATAGTAAAATAAATATGAAAAATGTCTGGAAAAACCATGTACAATTTTGAATTAATTGTGTAGAAGCACACTGAATTTGGTTAATGGAATCAGGCCAGGCATTTTTAATTCAATTTCTGCTGTCCCTAAAAACCGACCACTTCTATTTCCTTGAAAGACGAAAGAAGTAATGAATTCTCTTGCACCATGTAGTAATATTTTATAATAGATTGTACTACTAAAAGCTACCAAGGAAGAATTAAAGGCTACCTGATATATTTAATAATGTTACTAGGCTATGTTCTTGTTTCCTAAATAAAATCAATCCCTCATTTAAATTAATAGCAAGATTTTTTAGTCCTGAAACCTAACCACACTGATCTTCTACCACAGGTCTTCATACCTGCACAAGACCTGATCACATGTATCACAGAAGTGTGCTAGGCAGGAAGGAATGCCAGGAGGAGAAACGAGCTTACGATCCAGAGTGAACCTACGGCAAGCAGGCAAGTCAAAGCCAAACTTGGCAAAAAAAAAAAAAAAGAATTTTGCCTTTATGATATTTGGGCTCCAACATCTCACTTAGTCTCTTGTTTCTGACCTTGCTTTTTTTATAACTACTTTAAACTACTACCACATAGAGGTTGAAAGTAAAAATCTGTGCAAGGAAAGGGAGAACCAAAGTGCAGCAGCATCTCCTTTTCCATCTCCTCTCCCTTTTCTCTTTCCCTTCCCACCTCTTTCCATCTTTCTCTCCACTGAATTTAAGTCACAAGAACACCATGTTTTGCAAAATAGTTAAGTACATATAGATAGACAGACAGACTGGCAGGTAAAACTGCAACAAAGATCTCCAGCAACAGAGACAATACTTTGAGAATATGGTCATCAGCAAAATGCAGGTGTAGGAGATCTGTTCACAAAAAAGGTATCTGCTGAGCTGAAATTTAGAACTAAGACTGGAAGAAGAAACAAAAGAAGCCAAAAAACAGTAACGTAACATGCTTAAGAGGCAAATTTAACTCTTTACTTTATGCCAGGTTGATAATTTCTTAATAATTTCCTGACATTCCAGTTATATATCGAGAGCTAGCAGTGTGAGGTGTGTACTTGTTAATAGCTTCAACAGAGAATAATTCCTTCAGTACCAGGAGCTTTTTTTTTTTTTTTTTAACAGAGCACTACTGTATCTCAATCAGTAAAATCCTATTTTTAGAAGCTTCTTAATCTTGATGTGATCAGGCTTTTGTTTTCATTATGTCTCATAATTTATAAAACCGATGGGAAATTTTGCAACATAAGTAACACCATGCCTATTTAAACTAAACTCATTTTATTGTACAGTTATTGATATGACTAACAAGTATAAGTATCTTGGTGATCTCTAAAGTTATACAAATAAATTCATTTTCTGCAGAACATGTGGTGAGGATACATGTTAATGACAGAAACACTGTAATAATGGGCTAACGCAGGCTTCTAATGATTCTAGGTTCTCCATTAAAGCAAATAAATATCAGGTGGGGGGATCAAGCAGTGCACAGCTTGCTACATCGACTGTGACCTGGCTGCAGATCTCCCTGATGCTTTAAAACTTCATAGAGCATAGGTATAGAGTGAAGTCTCCAGGTTTAAAGGACCCAGCAGAAAGGCACAGTTTAGCATCTAGTTTGGCCAAGAACCTCAAACACAAGTATTCTGAAAAAAAGAAGTTGTTAAAGTAGAGACAAAAATGTTAGCTGGTAGACTGGAATATAGAAAGGAAAAAAAAAAAGGCAGTTCTGGATAGCCCTCTGGTAAACAAAATGTCTTCACTGTGATGTAGAAAAGAACATAAAAATGTCCTAATTACCTGTGCATCAGCCAGCATGATGTCCTTCAGCATGGGCTGACCCTTTGGCTCTCCATTTTCCATCCTCACGTAGTGGACCTGGTATCCTCGGATCTGACCATGCTGCTTATTGGGTACAGGCGAGCGCCATGAGACTTTAACAGCAGTAGAGTTGACAGCCTCTACCTCGACTTTGCGAGGAGGCCCACTAGGAACTGGAACAACATCATTGGACAGAAGAGAATTACAGGCACCTGTCCCACCCATGTCTTTTGCTTTTTTAAAAAAAGGGCAGACTTACTACGTTTTCTTTGAAGAATACAAATTGTTCAACAAATGAAAATGCTCAACCAGTCTGCTCTACCTCTCAGTGAAAAGATCAAAAAACATGACTGATGCAAAAAATGGAAGACAAAAGAGTATTAGAGAAAAACATGTAAAAATGCACAAAAGCCAAGGAAGATGCTTTGAGATTCAAAGCATTACAGTACAAAGAGATATTTTAATCATTGAAATAATAATAATAAAAACACAAGAGATTTCAAAAAAAACTTTTCCTTATTTTTGTTTGCTAATTTCTTTGTTTTGCCCTTTTTTTTTTTTTTTTGTAGTATAAAAAGGAGGCTGATAATAGGGCTGTCTTCTGTCACTTTCAAGCATGGAAGAAAAGAAAAAGTGTGAAGCATCAGTTTTCCAATATCAAAAACAAAATGAAAAAAACCCCAAAACCAACCCTAAAAAAACCCAAATCAGAAAGCACAACATGGAAGAAGAACATAGTTAAAAAGAAAAAAAAACAAAACCATAAGCCTGAAAAAAAGTTTAAGTGTTTAACAATGACTGTAAAATCAAGGAAAAGGCAGAAAGATTTTCCCCTGAGAGTTATTTTCATGTTAAAGGAGAAGCAAGAAGGATATGTATGGGCTCAGAGGGGCAGTAGTTTCATGTCACACACAAAAAGTTACTTTCTGTTAAAAAAAAAAATCTATAAATTGTGTAGAAAGGACAAGTCTTTGATTAAAAAACTCAAAGGGTGATAATATCTGTGATTTGGGAAAAAAGAGGAGCAGAAAAAAATAGTGCTAGCCTATACAAAAGACAGCAGATCGACAGAGTCATAGGAGCTCAAACTGATGTAGTGGAGGCAACATACCATCTTCATCTGTCCGAATCAATACTGCTAAGCTCTCTGGGCCAGGTCCAACATCAGTGTGGGCAGTCACAGAGATCCGGTACTCAGTCCATTTTTCCAGATGTTCCAAAAGGTATTGGGTACTGTCCGAGGAAATTCCCAAAATTTCATGGGCCTTGACATCTTCTCCATCAGTCCCAATGTACTTGATGGAGTATTCAGTGATAATGCCGTTCTGTTTTTCCACCGGTGGAGGTTTCCAACTTACCAAAATGCTAGTGGAGCTGGGGCTTGTGCAACTAATGTCTTGAGGAGGAGCTGATGGCTCTAATTTCAGTAGTGGGTTAAAGGAGCATTTGAGTGAAAGGATAGGAGTGATTGAAAAAAAAATGAACAAAAGAAAAAATAAAAATAAATAAAAGACAACCGAATGAAAATAAAAAGAACAAAAAAATTAAAACTTAAAAAAAGCAAAATGTCAGATAATAATATGCACCTTGGCTTATTAACATGAGGAAACTGAAAATGAATAGACTAGCTAAATGGTGAAAAAGAATGTAGGGGAAATACGTGAAAGTGAAACCTCAAAATAATATTACCTACCTGTAATTAAAAATCTTCTTGAAATAAAACAAAAACGTGACACTTCTATGACTACTGATCTATCTTATAATCATTGCAGTTAGTGAAAGCTGTAGTATTTTAAATGACATGTGACATGTATTTACTTACAAATTTGGACATATCCTCTTCATGTGGGCTTACTTCCTTTGAGAAAAATTCTCTTTATACAGAACTCCTAAAAACTTGCAATAATTGCTACAAATTGCTCCATAAATTGCCATTTTTGTAGCCTCCCCACACTCATAAACAAATTATTATTTTTTCCACTTTTTTTATTACTGAGTCTGCCTGGCACAAGTCAACAACAAATTATGTTTAAATGGAAAGCATTTACTGAAACATTTATCGTAGCCAACATACTAGGAGCATGCAGTCAACAGAAGAGGAAGAAAGTCTTAGGCAAAGATTTACCTACCAGGAAAAAGTGACAGGCTTGTTGATTCTGACTGTAACTTGTACTTACCCTAGATCAGCTGTCAGTTTTATTTTTTTAACTCCTCATGGAGACACCTTTGCTATCAAAGAAGTAAATCCTACCAGTAACGTAGGTAACTTCTATAGGTAAAAAAAAAAAAAAAAATCTACTCCCAAACAATGTGTCAAGAAAGCAGGTACTCGTTTTACAAAGAGAGTTCATAAGCTCAGCACATCAGAATGGTGAGAGATTTTGACTTTTTTTTGTCTCTTGTCACCAGCATCAGTCTTCGAGAGCAGAAGTGCTCACCTTTACTGATTTGCACTCGAAGGAGTCTGTTAGCATATTTACCTTTTCCAGGCTCCAGAGCATTTAAGCATGTATGTCATTCCACTGCTTTCAGAGAGGCAATTCAAGTACTGAAAGTTAGGTATGAATTTATGTGCTTAAATGCACCTTGATTTAGCTAAGTCTATGCTTACTAACGGAAATAATTCAGAGCACCAAAGAAAGGATCCACAGTTCTAATTTACTGGCAGAAGTAGTGGATGTGTACTCCTTTCCTATTTCTGCCTTCTCTCTTGTAAGGAAAACATAAATTTGGGGTGCAAGATCTTTGTGGCGCTTTGTCTTTTGGTAGTAGTGGTTTTCTAATCTATTTTCTTTCTATTTCTGAAGGGAAAAAAAGAAACAAATGGATTTCTGGTACTTACACTAGGCACATCAAACAAAATTAAAGCGAGAGAGAAAGCCTAGGACCCTGCTGTGACCTATTGCATTTACACATGTATCTTTCAGCTCCCCACTGCTCTTCTACAGGGATCAATGGCTTTTTACTCAGTATGGTACACTGCTCTTCTGAAGGGAAAACAGGAGGGAATGTACCAGCGTTTCAACTAACTAGAGGAGGTGGACTGGGGGACAGATGGGAATCATAACATTTGGGCTGTTTGGTTTTTTTTAGGCTAATTCAGTAATCAAGTACTCAAAACATTTTGGTCCTCTTTCACTATTGCCTTGTGCAGGAGGTAAAATACAAGTAAAATGTCCCTTAAGGATCTTATATGTAAAGAAATAAATCCCTGTAGTATCCTTCTCTGAAACCAAGATGAAAGGCAATAGCATATTCTGGTATCATTGCTAACAAACGCATAGAAGTTAATTAATTTTTAATCCATTATACTCTGAAAATGAAAAATACGGCATTTATACTGTAGGGTACTTGTGATAACCAGTTTTATGAATGCATACACTTTTTTCTTAAAATGCAAAAGCTTTGCAAAAAAGATTTTGCAACCTTTACAGCAAATAAACAGGGTCTGCCCACAGAAATCAACTGGACTTTCCTACTATCTGAAGACATATGGCTGAAAAAAAAGCAAAACATATTCTTATATTCAAGAAGGGAAAAATGGCAACATGCTTATCTATGGAACATGCAATCTTTACCCCTAGATGTTTATTTGGTATGCATAGACTAAGTAATCTTTACCCAATATAAGAGAATAAGCATTCTAAATAGCTGAAATGGCCCCCAGACTAAATGAATACCTTCTTCTCTGTGGTGGTCCCTCACCACATCCTTCTCTCTAAATTGGAAAGGTGTGGATTTGAAGGATGGACTGTACAATGGATTAGGAATTGGCTGGCTGGACGCAGCCAAAGGGTTACGATTAATGGTTCTGTGTCAGGGTGGAGGCCAGTCACGAGAGGTGTCCCTCAGGGGTCCATCTTGGGACCGGTGCTCTTTAACATCTTCATCAGTGACATAGACGATGGCTTCGAGTGCACCCTCAGCAAGTTCGCGGATGATACTAAGCTGAGTGGTGCCGTTGACACACTGGAAGGAAGGAAAGCCATCCAGAGGGACCTGGACAGGCTGGAGAACTGGGCCCGTGTAAACCTAATGAGGTTTAATAAGGCCAAGTGCAGGGTGCTGCACTTGGGTCGGGGCAACCCCAGGTATTTATACAAACTGGGGGAAGATTTCCTTGAGAGCAGCCCTGCGGAGAAGGACTTGGGGGTCCTGGTGGACGAGAAGCTGGATATGAGCCGGCAGTGCGTGCTTGCAGCCCACAAAGCCAACTGTGTTTTGGGCTGCATTAAAAAAGGGGTGGCCAGCAGGGAGAGGGAGGTGATTGTGCCCCTCTACTCGGCTCTTGTGAGGCCCCATCTGGAGTACTATGTCCAGGCCTGGGGGGCCAGCAGAAAGGATGTGGAGCTCTTGGAGCGGGTCCAGAGGAGGGCCACTAAGATGATCAGAGGGCTGGAGCACCTCTCCTATGAGAAAGGTTGAGGGAGCTGGGCTTGTTTAGCTTGGAGAAGAGAAGGCTCTGGGAGACCTCATTGCAGCCCTCCAGTATTTGAAGAGAGCCTATAAACAGGAGGGGGAGTGTCTGTTTACGAGGGTGGATAGTGACAGGACAAGGGGGAATGGTTTTAAATTAAGACAGGGGAGGTTTAGGTTAGAGATTAGGAGAAAGTTTTTCACCCAAAGGGTGGTGGCACACTGGAACAGGTTGCCCAGGGAGGTCGTGGATGCCCCATCCCTGGAGGCATTCAAGGCCAGGCTGGATGTGGCTCTGAGCAGCCTGGTCTAGTCAACCACTATGGCCCTGCATATGGCGGGGGGGTTGAAACTAGATGATCACTATGGTCCTTTTCAACCCAGGCCATTCTATGATTCTATGATTCTATGATTCTATGACTCTTCATAGAATTATTGATTTTGGATTTCTAAAACTAAAAGGTGCCTTGCTATTTACAGGCACTATCTCTAAAACTAGCCTTGTGCTAGACAATTGTATTTTATGCTTATTCCAAATGCCTTAGAAAGGCTTCAGAAGCACATTTAGCTTTGGTAAAAGGTCTGCAGCGCTGTATGTCCAGTCACACTAATTACTAATAGAGAACACTAACAAGAACGATGGTGTAATCACCTCTGTCATGACTGCAAATTAAGAAGTCCCATGTTAACCGAGAATCTGAATTTTGGTTTTGAATAATATTACTTTAAGAAAAGGTCATTTAATTTAAAACAAATACAAAGAGAACTGCACTAAGTTTTAAAAATGACACAGTGTAATGCAAACTGTCAAGAAAGAATAACTTATCAAGCAAGAGCAGCACTTGTGGACATCATCCTTGAATATCTGATTGTTTTAATTAAGTCTTAATTTAAATATTTTAAAATGTATATATAAAACCCTGAAGAATTTTGCATCTCATTTGCAGACAAATGCGATGAGTTTCATGATATTGTTTCCATAACCATCTAGTGAGGAAAATAAAATAATTGCTGGTGTAAAAAAGGACTGAACATCATAAAAAGGCTACATTAAAAAATCTAACTTAAAATCAGAATGGTTAGCCACTCCAGAAGAACAGATGTGAGGAAATTTTTGGTGCAGTCTGAAATATTCAACCTGAACCACTCCACAAATCTTTTGTACTTCAGAAAGATGCTGCATTAACAACCTAGTATTACAGGAAATCTGCAGACTGGGCAGGTGGAATTTTATGAGTGGAGGACTGTTTATTAATGTACATCTATTGCATGGTAAAATATTTTATCCTATCATAAAATAAAATAAAATAAAATAAAATAAAATAAAATAAAATAAAATAAAATAAAATAAAATAAAATAAAATAATAAAATAAAATAAAATACTACCATGACAGCATAATATGGTCTCCTTAGACACCGGTTTACAGAGGTTTTTTTCTGAAACTATGTAAGAGCCCTACATCAACAACATGATCAACTACATGAAGTTAATCACAATACACCTCCATACCCAGATATTTTAAGCATTCTTTTGCTGTATTAAGCACCATGAATACTGTATTTTTATCATTTTGCCCTTTTCTCTGTTGCTGCCTCTCTGGGCTACTGAGATTAATCTCTTTGAGAAACACAAGTCAAGCCAACAAAGTTAGCAAGGAAAGACACCTACTTGACTGCATGGTTCTTGCTGAGATTTCTGCTGTTGAAGCACCCAGGCCTTGTGGAGAACGTGCAGCTAGACGGAATAAGTACAAGCTGTTTGGCCTTAAGCCTTGCAGGCGATAAGACGTAGCAGGTTCAGTGGAAACTCGTTGCTAAAGGTAGGTAATAAGAGGATGTCTTGATTAACATTCAGAGAATTCGATATGTTGCCTATAGAAGAAATGCTTTTGTACTCTGACGATAAAAATTGTCAAAAAATTAAATTCAAGAAAATAATTCAGAGCAAAGTCAAATAAAACAAACCAGAAATGAATACACTACTTTTGACAAACACATATTAAGCAACAATGTTTTTAAAAGTCTACAGATTAATGGGTGAAATTCAGAGCCAGAAATACTGTTTGACTGGTTGAGGAAGTAATAGCTGTGTATGAAGTAGAAAAAGCTTTTCAGGTAATAACACATGAACAAAGCCTTATCTATACCCTGGAGAACAGGAAGGTTATTTGAGACAGCCAGTATGGCTTCACCAAGGGCAAGTCCTGCCTCACCAACTTAGTGGCTTTCTATGAGGGAGCGACCATATCAGTGGACAAGGGAAGACCCATGGACATGATCTATTTGCATTTCTCCAAGGTCTTTGACACAGTCCCCCACAACATCCTTCTCTCTGGTGGATGGGCTGTTCGGTGGATAATAAGTTGGCCGGATGGTCGCTTCCAGAGGGTAGTGGTCAACGGCCCAGTGTCCAGATGGAGATCAGAAACAAGTGGTGTCCCTTAGGGGTCTGTTCTGGGGCCACTACTGTTTAATATCTTTATCAATGACATAGATGATGGGCTTGAGTTCACCCTCAGTAAATTTGCAGACTACAACAACCTGAGTAGTAAGGCTGACACCCCTGAGGGACAAGATGCCATCCAGAGGGACCTTGACAAGCTGGAGAAGTGGGCTTCTGAAAACCTCATGAGGTTCAACAAGGCCAAAGGCGAGGTTCAACAAGGCCAAAGGCAAGGTCCTACACAGGGGTCGGGGTAATCCCTTGTACTGGTACAGGCTGGGGGTTGAAGAAATTGAGAGCAGCCCTGCAGAGAAAGGCCTGGGTGTCCTGGTGGATGAGAAGTTGGACATGAGCCAGCAATGTGCACTTGCAGCCCAGAAAGCCAACTGTATTCTGGGCTGCCTCAAAAGAAGTGTGGTCAGTAGGTCAAGGGAAGTGATTCTGCCCCTCTTCTCTGCTCTGGTGAGAGCACACCTGGAACAGTGTCCAGCTCTGGAGGCCTCGGCACAGGAAGGACATGGACCTGTTGGAGTGGGTCCAGAGGAAGGCCATGAAAATGATCAAAGGCCTGGAATACCTCCCATGTGACGTGAGGCTGAGAGAGTTCGTGTTGTTCAGCTTGGAGAAGACTCCGAGTAGACCTGAATGTGGCCTTTCAGTACCTAAAGGGAGCTTATAAGAAAGATGGGGATAAACATCTTAACAGGGTCTTTAGCAATAGAACAAGGGGTAATGGTTTTAAACTGAAAGAGGAGAGGTTTAGACTAGTTACAAGGAAGAAATATTTTATGCTCAGGGTGGTGAAACACTGGAACAGGTTGCCCAGGGAGGTGGCAGATGCCCTGTCCCTGGAAACATTCAAGGTCAGGTTGGATGGGCCTCTAGGAAGCCTTATCTAGTGGAAGATGCCCCTGCTTACTGCAGGGGGTTGGACTAGATGACCTCCATTGTCCCTTCCAACTCAAATTATTCTATGATTCTATGAGTCTACAGTTACCTCTTATAACAGTGAACTACAGGGTTTTATAATGTGACTAATCTTGGGTTTAACCTTGTAGTTAAAGTGTTCAAACTATTAAGAAGCAAATTCTTCCAAAGAGAAGCAGGGGCCTGTTTTGAGGCGAAATACAAATCTGGCCACTTTCCACAAAATAAGCTTATGCATTCACAGTATACGTGTGAAGCTGCCATAAACACAAACTCATCTGAAGTATCAGCAATGAGCTGATGATGCGGGCTGACACTCTCCTTCTGCCTTCTGAGACTGACAGCTTCTTTCTTTTGTCTGGGACATCTGGCAATATCACATGGTTTCCACACAGAAGAACAGCTTTATTCTGAAGCCTACAGTACTAACACCAAGAGGCCCTCAAACTGAAAATTCTTTAATAGTGGTACAGAGAAAGTCCATAGCAAGTTTTTATCTTTAGAAAAAAAAAAAACAAACATCTTTTCTTCTCAAATATTGAAAGATTAGAGAAGCTTAAGAACTCCCCTACATGCTGACAAACAGAAACAAAAATTCTCTAAAGCTGAACATAGACTTTAAAGTCCAAGTATAAGTGCAGAAAAATCTTAATGAGTCCATAAGACGCCCTCAAACACTTCTGCTTCCAAATCTTTGTGGACGAACAGGCTTGGAGAGACAGAGTGTCTGAAACTGGATGCAACTTCTGCAGATGACTTGTGAACAACAGCAGATTTTCAATGGTTGGTAACCATCAACAGCATTTTCTGCTGTTTACACACTCTTAAGTTTATTGTTAGGTTGACTGCTGGGTTTAACAAACTGTTAAACATCAAGGCATTTATACTAAAGAAAGTTACTAACTCATCATACTAATTCAGCATTTTACGTCTGACTCATTAAAGAGTATTTAAAAGATGTACAGTCTTTTCACTTACCTCCTCCCCGTGCTCCCCATCTTTGTAAACCAATTCATAGCTGGAAATGGTATCAGAGCGTGGAGGTGTCCAGGAAAGTAATATGCTTGTTTCAGACTCAGGTTCTGCTTTGAAGTTCAATGGCTGACCAGGCACTAAAGAAAAAGTTGAGCAGTGTTACCAACTGTTCAATTGGCTAGTTGAACACTTATCTTTCAAACCTTTTAAACTATTATCTGAATATTTAACGTAATATTACTTTTATTGAACTTACAGAACTTAAACAAATTGTTTAACAGTACTATAAAATACATTAATCTGAGCTCAGAAAAAAGAATAACAATATATTTAATTCACACATTACAAATTATCAACACTTTCAAATAAATGCTTTGTGGTGCAAATAATGCACACAGAACTGAAATGCAATTGAACAGAAGCCTGCTGAGTAATACCAGCAACATAATATTCTATGTGTGAAATGGTGACTATATACATGTGTGTGTATGGGGAAATGCTAGTATTACATAAGATTGGCTGGAATAGTCAAGAAGGAAGTGTTAAAACCACTAAACCCACCTCCAAATCTGAAAATGGTTTGCTCAGTTCATAAATAACTAAGATACTAAACACATCCTGCTCTTTAAGAAGATACCTAAATATTGAATGCTTTTGTAACCTTAAGAATTTAGAGATCTTCAGTAATGTTCTCAGTAAGTGACATACTTCTACCCTTTCAATGACTGGTATTTTTACCAATATAACTGAATTTCTAGTAGCAACACTTTCTAACTGCAAGAACTAAACAATGCAACTTTGATTCCAGTAGCCAAGAACATTCTTTGTTGTTATGTCTCGTGTAATGGTCACCAAAATTATCCAGACTAAATGTTACCCTCATTTACTTCTGCAAATCTATGGCAAATAATAAGGTTGACAGGCAAAAGACAGGAAAATATAACCCTGTCATTGGAATGTATACAATCATTTTGGCACCCAAGTTCTAAAACATTACTTTCAGTTAATAGTGCTGAAGGCATGAAACAGTCTTTCACAGCTTTTCAAGAACAGAACATGGCATGCTCTTATTAAGAAAAAAAAATGAGATGCACTTAGCACATACTGAGAACAGGTGTGACAAGCAGGATGTGACAATAATGATTATTTCACAATCATTTTTTAGGGTAGAATTTTATTATAGCATTACAAGTACATTTCTTTTGTACATCTAAAGACTTAAAAACACCATGGAGCAAATAGTAAAAATAATTTGTAATTGCAATTCTTCTCTTCCCCAGACTTCTACAGAATGTTACTCTGAGGATAACACTGCCCTTACGTACACTGGTGCAGGTTTGATACCTAACCCTTAAAAAGACAGATAACCTGTCAGCATGAGGTGCATATTCAAGTTATGTGGAGATTGCAAGTCCCTACATTCACTTACTTTTTTTCAGAAACAGGACAAAATAGAAAAGGGAAGGTGTCGAAGGATGTTGTCTATTTCTGAGGGTGTGAGTGAGGGTGAACAGGAGACCAAGTCTCTTTATGGGAATCAAAAAGGATAGGCTTAATTAGCTACTTTTCTAAAAGATGTCTGACGTAAAAAAAGACCACTTCCTGGGTACTGCAAAGTGCAAAACAGAAAAGATCATAAAGCACAGGGAGCAACGACAGGAAATATCAACAAGCTATTTTTCACAAAAATACTTCTTGTTTTATCCTTTTAAAATTTAACACATTTGAAATTAAGAGGGAGAGAGTGAAATAACAAGAATTCCAAACTTTGAAACAGATCCTGAAACACCACTAGATCAAACTTTAACTTAGCAAGTCTAGAGCAAAGTCATACAAATGCATTTACTCAGTGAACATTACAATTGTTTACGTTAGCTGCTTCAAAACACTCCTGAGTAATAACCAGACAACAGCTCAGATAACAGCTGCCGATTTACCTCCTGTTGAATATGCTTCAAAGTAGAGTGGAGCCCCACTGCATGCTTGCAAAAACTAAATAATAAAAAAAAAACCAAAGTCCAGGCAGCTGCTTTGAAGTGTTTACTTTGCTACAGGTTGTTCCAAATGTAACTCATGAAACTCCAGTGGGTACCTGGCTATAGGAGTTTTGTTTGCTTCATCTGACAAAAAGATAAAAACTGGTAAAACTGACCTATGGAAAAAAATGGTTTGCTTCAATGTGTATCAAAGGATAGTGAAAACACTATTTCAGCAAAGCAACTGAGCATCATGATTGGAATTACAAAATCACCTTTCCTTTGCCTGGTCATGGAAGGTCAAACAGCAGCTTATGTTGCCAGTGCCATCCTATCCATCTTGTGTTTGACATTTCTATCAGTAACCTGGAGGGGGGGATGGAAGGCACGTGTTCCAGGTTTGCAGACAACATCATGCTGAGGCGACCAGTCAACACACTCAAAAGCCAGGCTGCTGTTAAGAGGGAGCTGGAGAAAGGGTAGAAACAGACCAATGGTTCCCCATGAAGATCAGGAAGCCCTGTCCCAGGTAGGCAGAATGCAAGCTGGGGCTATGGTGCCAGGGAGCAGCTGTGGGGGATGGCCCTGGGCCCTGGATGGCAGCGAGCTGAGGACAGCTGTGTGCCCAGGTAGAAACAAAGGTCAGTGGTGCCCGGCATGGTGTGAGCAAGAGATGACCCTGAAAGCCAGGGGAGGGTAAGAACTGTAACCTCTGCTCAGTGCTCGTCAGACCACATCTGGGCACTGCATGTGGTTTTGAGCTTCAGCAAGATGGCTCTGGGCTGGGGCCCTTGCCCTGCAAAGAGAGGCTGCAGGACTGAGGCTAGTTCAACCGGGAGAAGGGACAGCTTCGGGAGTACCCAACAGCATCCTTGGCACAGATGGGAGTGATGGAGGAGACACCAACAGGCTCTTCGAAGTGGCGTATGGTGAGCGGGCAAGAGGCAGCAACACAAACTGAAACACAAGAGGCTCAGGCTGGAGACAAGGAGAAGCCTCCTCTCCATGAGGACAGCCCAGTGGTGGAGCTGGGGCCAGGGAGGCTGGACCGTATCAAGCTCTGGATGGGTTTTCTGTATACCTCAACTGAGTGAAATGCTGAGCAGCCTGGTCTGAGCCCACGGCTGAGCCTGCTCTGCGCAGGGGCTGGGGCTGGAGACTTCCCCAGATTGCTCTGCCAGCCTGAATCATCCTGCAGTGCTATGATCTGTTTGTAACGTATGGATACATGAATTGTAGAACACAGTCAGTAAGAGTAACTGACCAGTGAAGTAACCCATATGAAGGCTGGTACCATCTGTTATGACAAATACAGCACCAGATGGAGAACAAAGTGTATTTCCCATCTCTCTGCACATTTTAAGACCCTCATCCTCCAAGTATTTCTTTCAAAAAAACCTCTTTAAGGTCTTAGGTCTGGAATTTTCTATGATTTTATAAGACAACTTGATGCTTAATTGGACTTTCCCAAATGCTGTTTGTCAAAGTAATATTTTGCTGTAAAATCTACTCTCTCCGCACATTTTTCAACCAGTTAGGCAACTCTGAAGCTGAAAACGCTGACAGAACAAAGAGATGATGGGAAAACTGCATTCCTCCAAAGAGATGGAGAAGACAGAGAAGAAAGAAAACAAAAACTAAAAAACATAAACTAAAACAAAGTAACATAAACCAAACAAACTGTATTGCTGATAAACTTTGGTAGGGAAACCAAGGCTTAAGCGAAAGAAAAAGTACCAGATCCGAAAATGGAACAAAAGCTTTTAGGATTTACGCACAAAACACCTGTTCAGAAAAATCTTCAGTGGCACACGGGAACTAAGCCAAGATGAAGGAGCTGACAGGAGGTACTGGTCTCCTTCAGAGAAGGAAACAACCTAGGGCAACTGGAAAATCCATGTAAGTGGACTTTATACTCTTGCTGAAGTGTTTTTAATTACATAGATCAAATCTAACTTTCCATACCAGTGCTGTACATGGTCAGCTCACTGCATGGGATCTTTTTGCATGAGCACTCTTTCAGTATCATCTTCTCTGCTTTGAGGTCTATGTGCTCCACAAACATCCATTAAAACCCCTAATGGACAACCTCTTCTTACTATCTGCTCGTAAACATAACTTAGGTAGTACATACGATGAAACACAGCAATGCAGTGACAAAACAAAGAGCAAAGTCCAGAATTACTCTTTTCAAAACTTCATACTTCTGTTTGCCTTGTCCTTCACATTTACTGCTGGACAACCAGAAACAAACCCAGATCACTGGACGTTGTCCTGCATATAGGGTCCTATGTCCATACTTGATTCAAGTGCCAGAACAGAAAAATAAAATGGGATCTCAAATCAGAAAGGCACTTTAGTTCCCAACATAGCTCTTCAGCTCTCTGAGGCAACCAGAAAAACACTCCAGTGCAGAATTTAGAATCAGTTGGGAACTGAAAGGGACCAAGAGTTCTTGCTTCTGCTTGCTGTGGAAGAAGCACGAAGTGCTACAGGGAAGCTCTTAAAATTGAAGAGTCAATGTGCTTCAGAGATTTTGTTTTGTAAAACAGTACTTGTATCTTTTGAAACACCAAATTGTCATAGAATATAATTATGAAACAGAAGACAAAATATATTTTTATATATTGTAGTATGTACATATATATGTCGTGTACATACATCCTGCTCTCCCTCTGTCTTTCTGGTACAACAGAAATAACCTCTTCAAGTGAGTCTGAAGATAGCTGAGGCTTGAAGTTCAGCATTATCAAACACAGAACCACAGTATTCAAAATAATTAACCACAATAGACTTTAAATGTCCAAAAAGCATTGCACATCCAGTGAAAAATAACCAGAAATCCATACATCATTTTCCTAAAATAATGTGTGTAACTAACATTGAGGGAGCCCACAGAAAAAAATAAACATGTTGGTCAGTCTTAAAGGCAGAGTCCGCATAGTCTTGTCTGAACGATTAGAGAAGACAGTGAATAGATTAATTATTCTTCAGAGTAATTCTGTCTACACTCTGTTTTTACAATGTAGCATTAGATTTGTCTTAAAATTATTTCAAGCTGCATTATTCCATACGTAAGTTCAGGGACAAAAGTAATGTGTGCACATTTCCAGTGCTCACCCATACATTTGCAAAAATCAGATTTCTAGTCCAGAAAACAACCAGATTAAAACAGAAATAAAATTCCGTATTTGTGTTCTAACCAGAAGAAAGAGACTGAGATTAAAAGCTAGAAAAATCATTGTGTGAGGGTAAGATCCTCAATATTGGTCTGATCATGTCACCATTTATGTGAAGTAAACATATAGACTCGGGTACTTAACAGAAGTTAACTGTGTTTGAGAGCAGAGGGGTTATTCAAAAAACTGGAATATTCTTTTCCTACCTGACCAGAAATGTTCCTTAAGGAGAATTTTGTCACTTAAAACCTCAGCTCCAAATTATTCTCCTTACACCTGTTTCCTTGCATCACGTTTGACGTTTCACGCTCTCAACCCTTCCCTTGTGGAAGCCCATTTCCACGAAATGCATCATTAGAAGACTAGTACTGTGGAGTTTCTGAGACATGAGGTTTCCTTGTTTAAGTGTTCATGAAAAAATTTGAAATGTCTGGCAAAGTATCTAGCTTGCTACAACACAGAACTGCATTCCTTTGCTGCAGACTGCCTTCCTCTGAATTTCTGTTCTTCTTTTACAAACTCCAGAACCATTCACTCATCTCCCTTAAACTAAGGCTTCATCTATGTGCCGTGCAAGTCAGATCCTTGACTTTCTCATTATTGTCCTTTTCCATACATTAAAAAGATTAGCCTTTTATAACTGTAGTAATCCTTAGTCTTCAAATCACTACCAATCCTTGTTTTAATACTAACTATATGTCTCCTATTGTAAATTCTTTTTTAAAGAAGCATATGTTTACAGGTATACATTAATTTCCCAGAATATTTTTTCTCTCTCTTTTTCTTCAATAACCCACTACCCAACAGACCTCGTGTGTCCCTCACTGCACCCTCTTTCTGCCTAAGCTCTGAGCAAAACCAGGATTCTCTGAATTCCTCCAGTAGCTATCTTCTCTTTGCACATTAAAATCAAATGACATGAAACGAAACAAAACGAAACAAAATGAAACTAAATGAAACCAAACCCAACCCAACCTAAACCCAAATCCAAACCCAGACATGCAGTTTAAAGCTCAAGAATTTTCCAGGTACACATAAGTTAAAGTATGCTGCTCAGAGAGTACGTGTACTTCTGTTTACATACTTCCACACTTCATGTGTACTTCAGTTTAAGCAAAGAAAGGAAATAAAAGAAGACACGTAAGAAGTGTATCCTCTGAAGCTAAATGGAGACAAACAGAGCTTTTGTGTTCTAGTGAAGTAAAGAAAAAGGACAAGAAGAATCACGCTGAAGTTTATACTGATATTTCTTTATTCAAAAATTTGGTGTTAGCAAGTCAATTCACCTAAATAATATACTGGTCTTTTTAAACTGATCTTCCCTTATCCAAAAGACTTAGCTCTACAGCTGTTTCCTGATTACTTAATTTCTTAAAATGTTATCTTTTTACAGTAAACACTGCTGAAAACAACTAGGCAATAGGACATGGCTTTTCCTTAACATGTTTAAG
The DNA here is from genome assembly GCA_011057875.1 of Pterocles orientalis. Taxonomy (NCBI): domain Eukaryota; kingdom Metazoa; phylum Chordata; class Aves; order Pterocliformes; family Pteroclidae; genus Pterocles; species Pterocles orientalis. The sequence continues at coordinate 407,640 of WKFP01014711.1, read as the reverse complement.
CAGAATACTGAAACACAAACTGAACATTTTTTTTTTTATGTTTGGTTGTTTGAAAAATGCTTCCTTCTCTTTCCCTCAAACTACATGTTCCTAGTTAATATTTTAATTAGAAACCAAATTTTCACTATCAGCAGTGTTTTGGTTGACCTGCAAAGTGAGAAGCCACTTATTGAGCCATGTCAAAATAACAAGTCTGTGGTACTAAGAAAGCAAAGATTCTTGTAAACAGGCTTTTTAAAAAAACCAAATTATTCATTTTTCATAATATCTCTCCGAAGATAAGAATACATACAAGGGAGGAAAACTTTGATGGAAACTAACCTAACAGAGCCTGTAAGTCACAGCTGTCAATCAGATTTTGTTATATATGTACTCTAATATCTCCAAAGTAAGCATAAGGGTTAAGCTACATCTTTACAATGATACGCTTATTTGTTTCAAAAAAGGGAAAAAAGTCAATCAAAATGTAATCACCATCCCATTCTTACTTTTACTTTTACATATGTTTCCACTAAATCAATTTATGTTGTTTTTAAATAGCAGTTTATAATTCACTATATTTATTTGGACAAGTTTCATCCTGAGAGAGGCTTAAATCAAAACAATCAGATTCAGATTTAGATCACAGCAATTCTGGAAGAGAAGGGCAAGGAGGGCATCTTATTCTGCAGTGTTCACTGAAGAGCAACTGCTGGATAAAAAGATAGGAGAATCTTAGTTTTTAAACATACCCTGAGCCGGAGACCTGCACTAGACTTCCTTAGCTATTTTTCTTTTTTATGACTTAAAATGTTTATATTTCAAGCACAAGTATCAGTGCTTAAAAATGCCTCCTGTAGACCATATTTTTGGTTTTCTTTTATTTTTAACATAGTCACAAACAAATAATGTCAAGTCAACTCTGTTACAAAAACGTATTGAGAATCCCTCATGCACTGTTAACATTGTCATAATTTCTTCATATTGCAACAGTAATTGGAAACAGATGGGGGACGTTTAATGGCAAGTTCTATAAAGATTTTAATAAAGAGAGCTCTTCTGAAGCAACCTCAGCAAGTAATGTAACTTGGGCCAGTCCAGCTGAGCCTCAGTGCTCATTATTTCGATTGCTTTATCCTTCTCTGGGGAAGCCACTGACAAACTCTTCCTTATCTAAAAGGTTTATGGTTGTAAGTGAAAATATAGATGAGGACCTCACTAAATCTTTTTTAAAAGCTTTCTGCCTATGGATTCAAAAAGAAGGCAGATGTCAATATGAAAACTAGTCCCTGAAAAAGGTTACAATTGCCAAAAGTAAACTATGGTGCACGTATTTACATTTGCATGTGCACACAGAGACATTTTAATGTACCACTAAAAGGTATAAAAAAGTTAATTTAGTAACTTTTCAGCTGGGATTCTACAAAAGGTAACACCTAGACCTTTGTGTAATATAAAAACTTAGAAAGATTCCAGGACAACACATACATTTATGTTCGTTGCATATTGGTGAAACACTGAAGTAAAAAGTGGATGAAATGTAACTGTCTTCAGTTACACTTTACAGATAGGATCTTTAAGAATTTGACAGATGCTAAATTCTAAACCAGGAAACTTTCCAGTACTAAAAAATTCAAGTGGTATTTCTAGGCAATCACTGTCCTACAGTAATACTTCATACAGCTTTCCCTAAACCACTAGACAAAGGGAACTTCTATTTCTTACTGCTACAACAAAACACTTTCTGCAGTGTAGCTCCACCACAGCTTCTCACTTTTGATTTCATAAAAATTCTCTGCAATGTTTTTCACTATGCTTGCCTGTCCTTTGCTAGCAAAACTAATTCATAGACCTAAAACTCTTGTACAGAATCAAAACAGCCTAACTGCAAACACAAAATAAGAAAATGGTGACTTTGTGGTATGAACTTTGTAGGGGCAGGCTGGACTTGATTTATAAATCCAAAGTGTACAGAACTGTTGCCTGAACCTACAAAAACTTTTGTTGTTTTTTTAACGTTTTCATGTTTTATGTGTTTTCAGAACCTTAACAACTATTTGAATACACATGCAGTACACATACATTTTAAATTTTCAAAAGCAAGATTCACTACAGTGATACAGCGTAATGGAACCACTTGCCACCTAAACAAAACCCTTTAACACAGGTAACTCCACAAAGAAAGCTGTGAATAACTACTTGACCAATCCTTTTGGTGCACAGTGCACTGCCAAAGAGAAGCCATAACATTTGGCTACCTCCAGGATGAAGGTCTCCTTGAGATTTCAGTTAAAATTCAGTTAAAGTTCTTGAGACTGATGGAAAAGGAAATGAAAGTGTGAGGGAATAACTTCCACTCTTCAACAATAACTTGCACCATGGGATTGAGAAAAGGTTACCTGCAAAAGTTGCCTGGATAAACTGGCTATCCTTGAGAGGAACTTTTTAACTCAAATTCTCTGTCTTCAAAATTTCTGCATGTATTTATTTTTTTTTTGCACAAATTTTGTTCATTGCTAGCTTACCTCCTGTTTGAGTGATGACTTGAATATCACTGGAAAGTGGTCCATCCCCAACAGAAGTAAAAGCAAGAACCTTCACAGAGTATGTTTTCTGGGGTACTAGATTCCCAATAGTGGTAATATGGCTGTCAGCCACATTGTGCTTCATCCAACTGTTGACGTGTTGAGCAGGGTCCATGGTGTAATAAACTCTGTAACCTTGTATTTGTCCATTAGGTTCCTCAGGTTCTTCCCACTGTACCAAAATGGTGGTAGAGCTCAACATACGGGCCTGTACATTGCGTGGTGCACTTGAAGGTGCTTGCTCTGAAGTCCTTGTTGACACAGGATCACTGGGGGGCCCTCTCCCAATGTTATTTACAGCAACTACCCGAAATTCATATTCAGAATATGGGCTTAGGCCAGCCACGCTATAGCGTGTTGTGGCCACCCCATCAATTTCTTTATATGGTTCCTCGGAGTTTTTGGGTTTGTGCTGGATTATGTAGTAAGAAACTGGCTCAGGGTTTCCAGAATCCCAAGTCAATGTTATGCTTGTTGCCGTACTTTCTGTCACCACAGGTGTTCCAGGAGGTTTGGGTAAGGCTAAAGATAAATTACAAAAACCGGTTTGCACTATGTAACAGTAGACACTAGTTATTACAATAAACAGCTTAAAAAGCAAAACAAAACAACAACAAAAACAAAACAGAAAGACTGGAATGGAAGGAAAGTGTGATCATTTCAGAGCAAGCTTTTGATAATTATGATTTACTCCAGAAACCTATCAGAAAATGTTCCAAGTTTGGTAGCGTAAGGTTTCTTTGATATAAATTAATGATACTGACTTCTGTAATAGATCCTGTCAACATATGCAGAAGAACAATCTTATAGACAGACAGTGCACCATTACAGTTTAATTTTCAGATATTTCTAGAACCTCTAGTTTCCAATTACTCAATGAACATGATACATTGACACTCAGTAACTCTAAAAATCAAATGATTGATTCTTAAAGGCTCCTGATGTTGGCAAGTATACGCAAGATTTTAAGATTCTTTATTTACTTGAAATAACGTCTGTGAGCTAGACACAGGAGAATAATGAAACACTATTATTAACTTATTTATTAGTATTATTGCTGTCTGAATCTGTATTTAGTCTTATGCCAATGATTGTCTGGAATAGTTACTCTTTATTTAAGAGAGGAAAGAGACATTTAGTCCCTTTCAGTGCAACATATTTGCTCAGAATATGGCAATGAATGAAAGAAAGGATTGAACTATCTCCAAATATATGTGCTTGGGATATACCTTTGACAGTTATCTGTGCTATTGCTTCTATAACACCAAGGGTAGACATAGCAACACAAGTATAGTTTGCAGACTGCCTGACATCATTAAGCTCAAGGACGTTCCTCCCTATTGGCATATCATCCTCAGGTGTCAAATCTTCTGCTCCTAGCATCCATTTCACATATGGCATTGGTGACCCCACCGCAACACATGTGATATTTACACTCCCGCCAGGCATGATCTCGTGATTGGTGGGGGGGATAGAGAACCTCGGTGGGACCCGTCGAACTGCAACAAAACACAAAAAAAGGTAATAACATATACGAAAAAAAGAAACCGAATCTTGCATCCAGACTACATGCAGTGTACAGACACAATTTAACGTTTAACATGTTATTCCCATCTGCCAGAAAATATGTATAAAAGAAATATGAGACTAAACAACAATTTTGTCTGCGCACAACGTGAATTATTCTACATTTACTTGAGCATATTATTAGGCACATTCATACACAGGCTTATTCAGACCTTTTAGGGCCCCACAGTTAACTAACTACATACTAACAATACACAAACACCATGCAAAAGATATACGCACACAGACACACGTGCGCGCGCACACACACACACACGTGCACAAATATATATGCATTTAATATGCTGATACATATATATATGCACAGAAGAAAACTGGAAGGTCAACAGCATGCTTGAGTTGATTACGAAAACCAACTTCAACGCTGTGTGCTTCCAGTTGATGTGAATAAATGCGCTAGGCCACATTGTCACATCACAGTCCTGGAACACATTGCCTACAGTACATTGAAAATGCAATCTCATTTGCTTTCAGACTTAAAGTAGATGCAGTCTCAAGACCTCACACTAACACCGAAACAAACATAGGAAAAAAAAGCATAATTACACACAGATACAAATATATATGTATATACATACACATATATATACATATATATAGACGTACACATATAAATAAATAAGTGGAAAAAAATATATATAGCCACAGAAAGAAACTAAGCAAAGACAGTACAAAGTACTGGATTTGGTCATGCAGGCAAGCGAATGACAGAATCAATACAGAACCATGCTTAGGGAAATGTCTGAGCAAAAACTGTAGAAAGAAAAAGAACTCAGAAGAAAATATATTGGGTGAGGAAAGAAAACTTGAAAGAGATGGGGAAAGGATAGGCTGACAGATACAGGAGTTTAAGAGAAGCATGGAGTTTGAGGGAGAAGGAGATCAGATTAAGTTTAGGTGGTCAAAAAAGCAACTGTTAGGAAGGGCCACTGGGAAAATAGCAGAACATTTAACATACAGGATGCCACTATGCTCACAGCTAAGGAAAAGCAAAATAAGCTGTAAGGATCGATAATATTAGACAATTCTGTATTGATAGCAATGGGTGGCAATCTTAAACACATAGCAGGACATTGTACTAACAGAGTAGTTAATATTTAAGCAAACACAA
>WKFP01014711.1:372378-399878 GCA_011057875.1 Pterocles orientalis | reverse complement strand
CAGAAAATGATGCAATGAAAAAAACAAAGAGATTATTTTTTTCACATCATCAGTGCTAGCACAGGAAAACAATTTGCAATTGGCAAAAAAAAACCCCTCTCTAAACAATACTCTTTCCTAAACCATTAAAATGAAGATGTGTGAGACTGCTTCAAGGAAGAATGGCTTTTGAATAAAACAAAAGAGATTAAGTAGTTGTTGGGTCACTATATTTTTTTAAGTTTTATTTCATTGTTTCAATCTAGTAACAAAAGTAGCACAAAAGGTGGTACTCATAAAAAAGGCAGGACAGGATTCAAGAAATCTTCTGCTGAAGAAAGCAAAAATGTGCAGCAAGAACAAAAAAGCTGCTTAAAGTGAAAAAAAAGAAACTGCATTAGTCATTAATAATTATCAAAATATTATTTTAAAGAAACAAAACTCTCTTAAGACATGCAGATTGGTATGAAAAGAAAGACAGTTTTCCGCAACTTACAATCTTAAAGTACGTTAGCTGAAAAACAAAGAGCAGTTGCATTAGAAGACAAAAATCTTAAAAAGCATGGTCTACGCCAACAAGGAAGAACGAACCAACCACTGCTGAGGACCATAGGAGGCCCCCCCCCAAGACACCCATCAAAATCCACAAGTGGGATTAGCAGTGTGGTGTCACAAAACCCACAAAAAATATAAAACAAGAATTACAAAAGAAGTAAACAATTTTGTCAGAGTATCAAAAACCAGCAATACCACATACCACCAAGAATAAGAAGTCATTAACCTTTAATTTCCAAAGCCTGTAGATTAGAAGATCCAAAAATCCAGAGGTGAGAGAACTCCAAGAAAAAGAAAACAAAACCAAAAAAAAACAATAAAGGGGGAAAAAAACAGTTCTGTAGTTTTTTTAGGGGGGGACACATCATTTCCAACTTTACAAGGTTAAAAGAAAAAAAAAGGATTGAAGAAGAACAAAAATAAAAACCTTTTATGAAAGATAAGACAAAAAGAAGATAGTCCATGTTGTCCTCTGCATGTCTGCTACTGTTCTCCAGACCATCTTGCCTTTGGTCCAGAACAAGAACAGCTAAGGAAGAAAAAAAATGATCTTTTTTTTGCTCCAGTTGGACAAAAAAAAAAAAAGAGGGACAAATGGTACGCTGTGACTGGGCTATGGCCAGAAGACTTGGATATGCTTTCTTTGAAGCATATCACAAATCAAATTATCGTGTGTGTTTTTTTTTTTTTTCAATGAACAAACAAAAAAGGGAAAGGAAAAGTGAGTGTGCAGAAAGAAAGGTCACAATATGAGAGTCACTGATCATAACCAAACAGGACAAAGGAAAAAAAAAATCAGATGATGAACATTTCTGTGGTTTGATTGTGTTTTTTTTTTTTTTAAGAAAAAAAAAACAACAAAAAAACCAAACAGGACAAAGATGAGAGGGATGAAAGGACAGAAAGAATGAGTAAGATCATTCTGTGAACGTTAGTTCAGCACTCTTACCTCTTATTGGTGTACCACCTGGGTGGATAATATGAATGCAAATAAGATTAGAAAGAAGAAGCATTAGTACGAGAAGAAGGAGGCTAGGGCTTTGGAAGAAGAATCAAATTAGATTTACAGAATTAAATAAGGTCTTAAGAGAAACTTGAATTACTATACTGTTAAACCAGGAATATATTAGATAGTATTATCAGGTTATAAAAGCAAGTTGCATTGTACCACAAAGGGCAAAGGCTACAACTGGCTGCATTGTCATTCTCAGAGTAGTGTCTGAGTTCTTAGATGTTTGGTTATTCGGGTCAGATATATATCAAATAAGCCTGAAATACTTAAAGAAAACTTTATAAAACTGTACTTATGACATACTTTAGGAAAATATTGGAAATTCTATTTAAATATATATATATATAAATCTATATATATATAAAAAGAGGATACACTGAAGGCTATCTCAAAACAAACACTGTAGTTCAGGCTGGATTATGGCATTTACTGTTCTACAGCTATGTGATACATGTGTACTCTCTTTTAGGTGTTGCTATGACTGATAAGACAACATTTCTGTGGAGGTGTGCGTGTGCGCCACTATAGGGATCTGGTGACTACACTGACAGTAAAATGCATGCCATGCATTTTAAGAATAATAATAGTAATCATATAATAATCATAATCATAATCATAATATTCTGAATATGGAAATTAGTGGGGGTGAAGTGTGCTTCAGAACTAAGCACTTACCAATAGATTCTGGAGATTTAAATACGGAGAGAAGAAAGACAGCATAAAAATATTATTATATTCCTTATAATTTGGTACAAAGTTTTCAGTTAAAGCTTTATATACTAAATCATCTATGTCACATGTGAAAAATTAATTCTTAATTTTACATTAACAGAAGGTTAATTTACACAGTTCTGCTGACAACAAGCAAAAAGTCAGTTAACAAGACGATTTAACATCACAGGACAGGTCAAAAGCTGAGAATTCTGGGAAGACACGTGATTAAACAACTTAGATTCTACAATGATATCTACTACAGTTGCCAAAGAAAAAAGCTCATTATATCCCAATATCTTATTTAGGGATAAGCTTTAAACTTTATAAATTTAGAGGGGTTTTTAAAAAATCTAAAGAGAGCAAAAGGATAAACTAGGGCAGGAGGAGAGTGAAAGAACTGTTAGGGGGTGCAAGGGGCAAAGAGAGAGAGCAGCAAAAGCTGGATTCTACACCAAAAGCAGACTTCTGTAGATCCAGAAAAGGTAGGATTCGTAAAGCTTTAGCGAGGGCACACACTACTGTGGCTAAATGTGTTGTAAAAATGCTCAGCCAGAAAAAAAAAGTTTATTCCACAGATCACCCAAGGATTTATTTTCTTTTTTTTTCTTTTATTTTCTTCTTAAGGTATAATTGTGCATGGGGAAAAAAGTACTGTGTTTCATGTATTTGCGACAGGAAAGAAGAAGTGTCCAAACTGGCTAATCTTTGGTGGAGTCGAATGTGGAAAAGACAGCACAAAACACATTTTAAATTTTAATTGAAGTGTCTAATGCAGGTTTAGGTTTTGATGAATATAACCATTGGTACTCCTTGCAATTTCTGAATGAAGTCCAATGTTGAAATAAATTTGTTAAAAAAAATAAAAAGAAAAGAAGAAAGAAAGAGGAGAAAATGGATCCATCAAGTACTGCAAAAAGCAGTAAAGAAAAAATCATCAAAAAGTACAGTCACAGCAGTGAGCAATGTGGAGTAAACAGAAGCTGCAAAACACACAGAGACAGACTCTAGAAAAGGCTATGACAACATCACAGACATGGACAACACACTCAGTAACACAGAAGAGAGAGGAGGAATAGAAATTATTACCTATAAATAAAAATATAAAAAAAAGGTAGAGAAAGAAAAGAAAGAAAAGGTGAGAGAGAACAACTCTGGGCATTATTGGAAACAGTAACAAGACCCTACCTGAGCGTAACTGCTTGATGCGACCATTGTTGTTGCTTGTGTCAACAGGTAAGAAATCTTTGAACCAAGTTATTTCAGGATCTGGGTTGCCACTGGCTGCACATAGCATGGTAGCTGTACGAGTTCGTTCAACCACCTTCAGCTGTGGGCCCATATCAATGGTGGGAAAACCTCGGGGAATTTGATCCTCTGCAAAACAAATGTATGATTTGAAGAATTCAACATTAGTTATATAGTAACTAATAAAAACCCCAATCACCACCCTGCTTAATGTTCAAGGGTCCTCTGACTGTTTGTATACAAGGAACTTATATCACAACCAAATACTCAGGCAGTATTTTTGTTAACTTACAATGATCAAAATGCTGATACAAAATGCAAAGTTCACAAAAAAGTGTCTACAATGTTTATACTTACTCAAAATTGCATTAAATTGATATAGATACTGTATAAAGTGCCTAATCATTAGACACCCATCATGGTACTTCACAACAATAATACTCTGTGCTTACAAAGGTCTTTATTATACTGTGTGACTGAAATACCATGCCTATCAACAACAGGGAAAAACCTCTTTCTTTACAGAAGACATGTACATAAGGAAGCGTGATCACACAGTATACGATTTGGCCAGGGACCCACAAAACCCAAGTAATATTTCTTGCTTTTATAATTATTACCTATGTGCTGTTGTTCTTAACATTTATTGTCCCTGTATTGTCCATTGGTAAGATGGGTATGACAGCGCTTTACTGCTTAAGAGCATTCTAAGATTGCAAAGCACTGAGAAGCTCTAAACATTGGAGCTAAGCAGACATCAAAGTGACAGGACATTCATAATAACCTTGAATGGATACAACTGTGTCAACTAAAAACCTCAGATATGGTCAAAAACTCTCACTCTAGTGCAGTCAATAGTGAAACATTAAGAAATAGCGCACAATAGCAATTTGCCTTCTTAAAATGATACATGTGAGATTGAAACTGGAACCACAGTGGGATTACATAATTTCTCATCTTGCTCTTCATTTCCATAAAAATATCAAAAATTCTTTTATTGCAAAATAATTTCTATTATTTCAGTTCAAAAAGAGAAGAAAAAAAATCAAACATGATCAATACTACCTATAAAGCACATATCTTATCAAATGTCTTGATTAGTTGTTACTGATACGCAATTGATTTAACTTAGAATAAATTGTTCAGTGTCAACTTTCTTTCACAAAAAATGTGTCATATTTTCAAACAGTTCCAGAGAAGTGCTCAGACTTCTCTGAAAAATGTATAGCCAGCAGATACATCCTATAAATCTTTGCAGTTTTTGGGGTCTTATGTTGCCCATGAGCTGCCTAATTGCTAGCAATACAAATGCGTATAGGTACTACTCTGGCATAGTAAACCCAGTTCTCCAGTAAGTTTCGATAATTCTTCAGAGCTAGTATTTCTACCAATCAGTGATTAGGTGTCAAATCATTTACTAGCTACAGTCTCTTCCCAAAGAAAGCTATGTTTCATGTCTGTTTATAAACACGAAGTCTTCACTTTGCGAGTAACTGACAAGATTTGACTTGTCAAAGAGCAAAGGATTTTTACAACCTGACCTTTCCTTTCTTATTTGACTTGTACAGAAAACCCTGGAGTCCCTTTTGCAAATACGTAAGTGTACAACAAAGATAATCTATCTTGAATACTAATAGGATGGAGTAGTAAAGAGCTTTCCTTTCTTGTTTTTAATAAGGGCAATTAAATTCCATCCATCCCCCTTATGCATAGAATCTCTTTGAATGAATGCTCTTCATGAAATTTTCATGAGAAACATCACAATGTAAGAGATTCAAATAGCCAGAACGGTTATATTTTTTGACAGTTGTGGCTTGTTTCCAATCTGGCTTTCAGGTATTTGGCAATAAGCACCAATATTCAACATAAAATGGACTGGGGAAATAATGAAATTTCTAATTGGAGTGCTTATCACAGTGGATTTAGTTTTTAAGATGTTAATTACCTTTTTTCTCTCTAAATTTATTAGTGATTTGCACGAAACTGTCTTTACACTTTGATAATACTAAGTTTGACAGATCATCAAACATACTGTGCAAGAGATCTGAGCATCAAATCAGTAAAGAACTGCTTCTCAGCCACAGTAGGTGAAAAGTAACTATTAGAAAATTTTTATATATTGCTCCACAATTTTACATGAGGTGGAAAGAAAAGTATTTTTTACTGCTCATTAATATGCTCATTGGGCTCTAAATCACAGTATATACCACTTTTTCTCATTAACATTCAGTTCTAGTGAATTAGCTTCCAATGCATCAACAATTTAAATCAGACTTGACCTTCTCTAAGCCATTTGATACTGTCATTTTGAGAGGCCATTAAAGGGCAGACTTCTCTGTCCTTGTGCTTAGTGAGTCATACATGTAATACATATTTTTTTTTAGAATGACAGATACAAGAGATTTAGAAACAGAGTACATTCTTTGAATTTGTTAGGTGTCTTAACAGCGCTGCCTTACATTACTGACATTAAGAGAATTACTTTAGTACTGTGCTAGTATCATTTCCAGTTGCTGGAAGAACTCTGTATATGTATGATCTGAACAACATAGAGAGCCAATTACAAAGACTGGTTACCACACAAACCCTTAAGAGAGAATGATACAAAACAACCTTGCCTTGCTTCCCATCATGGCTGTTCTTAGTATTTCTAAACTGTCTCTTTGTGTATACAGTCTGATTGACATTTCTCATCTGTAAACATTGAGATTCCTACTTCTGCTGCCAGTTTTGTCAAAGCGGTAATTGCTTCCCTTCCAAGCAGCACATATGGAAAAAGCACATCAACCTCTTCATTCAGACTTCAGTGTAAGCATACTTACAGATATTTTCCAACACACAGTTTCACATGTTGTGGCACCTGTCTTAGAGCTGAGCCTGCCCTCACAAATGCAACAGCATTTAGAGTGGAGACTCAAACTCATCTTTTATGTGTAAACTAATTTTGATGGAGTGGTAACTTGAAAATACCAACAAGTTAAGTTATGCTCCACCAAAGAGGAACCATACTTCCCTTTAAGAGTATCTACAGAAAAAAACTCTGAACATAGCTGTGCCACAATTATATATGTTCTGCTCATCCTTCAACTGTGTTTCCTCTCATCTTAAAGGAAAAAGTATGCTGTTGCAATCTCCCTTTTTTAAATGACATAATTCTTAAGATTTCAGAAACTTCTGAAGCTATGTCTGAAAGGTATACTTTCAAGTCTACGTATATACAAAAGCTATATTCAAAGAAGGAAAAGGACTTCATCCAAATCCAGTACAATGGGTTTGACTCTTTGTGACAAACCTACCCAGGCGTACAACACAGCTAAATGGAGAGAAAAACAGTGATCTTCATCCATCATCTCTGCCACACCTTCTTAACATTTTGATCGCTTTTCCTGTAAAAAGCTACTTCTAGACTATGTCTAGGCTCAGCTGGCAGCAAGAAGAGTGGCAGCTTTTAGAAACAGATTGAGTCTTAAATTCTTCATAGCTTCCTTGCTGAATCACTTCAGCAATCGGCATTGTGTTACAAGAAGAAAGACAGAATAGTGTGAATAATTTTCTCAGTTACAGTACATCATGACAATATTACTATGATTTGGATATGAAGTGCAAACGTGAAGTACCCAAAGCAAATTGTGATGACCTCAGTTGTGGACTATGGAGCATAAATCCACGTTAATAGCACCAGTGTCCAAGATTGGACAGTTTACATGAAAACTGGGTAATATTTCTGTTAAGTATGTTCTTCCACATTAACTACTTGCACCATCAAAACACCCATGTTCTAGAATATCCATATTAACCCGTAGTTAAATCTGTGTAATCTGCCTAACTAAAATACATACTCAAAGTGTTTCATGGTGTCTCTTAAAAAATATTGTCCTATGTGAACCTATTATTCTTGTTGCGGAAATGGAGGGTCATTCTCCATTCTACTCAGGAAGAAAAAAAAATCTATTTCAAGATTCACTGGTAGCTTTGCCACAGGCAAATTTTAGTCATTCTGTAGCTCACAAAATAAAAAAGGCACACACGGAGTATTCCCAAAATACACTATAGATACTGAAGATAAACTGTTGCAATAAAGTTTATTATTTCAAAGAACAGTGTAAATAAAGCTTTTATTTTCACTATTCCAGATGGCAGCAGCAAATAATTTGCACTTTTCTGTCATCGTGACCGTATTATTCAAAATCATTCTTCCTGCATACGAACTGAACACAGGATTGAGAACAGTAAAATCAAAGAGAGCAGGGGAGGGAGGAAAATCAATATTTTGCAGCAAAGTTCGTATTCTGTACTATTATTGAAGAACTGCACATATGAATAAATTGAAAAATAAAAACAAAGCCATTTCTAATGATACATAAAAGACTCATTTGGATTTAAAAGATATAAAACATAAGAAAAGTGACAGTTAATCAAACTAGGTCCACTGAAATGTTTTAAAAGGTACATTTTGTCAAAAATAGGATTTATGAACACACAATAAATGTGTGTTTTCCAGGGTCCTTTGTTCAAAGTCGCTATACTGAGATGGATACTTTTACTTAGTGGTGCTGTAAGTCAGTAAAGGAGGGTAATGGCTGCATCTCAAGAATACACCCATGGATCTGTTGGGATTTATCTTAAATTTCACACAATTATACCACATAAGGAAAGGGAATTAGACATGGATAAGATGATCAGAGACTCACTAACAGTTATTAGATATTCAACAAGAGAACAGCTGTCCAAACCATCCCACTAAAAAATCATGCATTTAAAAATATTCTTCATATATTGAAGAGATATGCAAAGCACTTTGGATTTGAAAAAAATCAAATTTGTTTAGTAGGTCTGTACGCAATTGCCCTGCAAATTGCAAAGTAATGTCTATATAACAGAACACAGAGCCACTTAGACTGAATTATCATTTGTATGAATGTTGAAGCAGCAATTTCACATTGCATTAAGTCAGTTAACATTAATTGTTATTAGCATTTAGTATTAAGTAAGTTCTCTGTTTTAACAAATGAGTGCATTGAGCCTATGAAATTAGGTATCTTCATAAGGACATAGAAATGGAAAAAGGAATTTGCACCTTTTGGCAATTCTTAAGATCTGCTAAATCAAAGACTGTGCATAGCAAGCTCTTTCCAAAGTGACCTTCTCACTCATGTGAACAATGAAATACCTCTCACTCTCCTTTAACAACGACATTCCAAATGCCAAGAACTAACATTTCGAGAGTCATCACTCATATGAAAGCACAAGCCTTAAAATAAGGGTTTATTCTCATATTTGCATTCAAGGACTGTCCTAGTTTACAATACAGCATATTAGTTGAACATCATACATCCAAATTTGGTTATGACTGAACTTTTAATGTCTGTTCTGCTTACTGGGAATGGAAAGGGAAATACAAAAGGCTTTGTCCCAAAAAAAGAAAAAAAAGAAAAAAAAAAAAGGTAGAGAATCCAAGAATCCCTGAATCCCTGCCAGATGTCCTTTCTGTAACATAAGGAGAGGACTTAGACAGAGTTATGGTAATGAAACAAAGGCAGAGAATGTGAAGTGGTGTTTTAAGTGCAGGTATCACATATTTAGGAAAAGAAACACTAAACTTCTGAAGCAGAGACGATACAGCATCCCACATATTTCCATATGCAAATATTCACAAGAAGAATGTATTTCACACGGGTGGGGCAGTGATATGAATTTACATGATTATCATTTTTAATTTGAGGCTTAGTTTCCAGACAGGCTTAGGATTTAGATTACACTAAATCAAGGTTAAATTGGGGCTTGCCAAGAGTGAGGATTAGGAAAATGCATGATTGCTCTATCTAGTCAATATTATTAATATACTAATATTTTGGGTTTATGTCCTCCTTACTTTCATTTGAAAAATAAAGGGGAAATAGTAAGTGATGGCAGTCTTTGCTTTAAGCTTTAATTTTTCACATCACACACAGTTTTATGGGGCAGTAAATAATGAGATAATCAGCAGGTTCACATGTACACCAAAGCTCACTTCTCATGTTAGTAGTCTGATTGGTCCAGAATACATAAAGGCATTTATTTTTCTTTTTCTTCCTCTCCTTTCTAGGCATTAATGCTCTGTGTTAAAATATTGGTATTAGCAAATATATATGACACTTTTTATAATTACCCCATATGCATTCTTACATATAAAGTAATGTCATACCAATTTGAACTGAGAAGGGAGCAGAAGCATCTTGGTTTTGCTCCAGCAAAGAGGTAAGAGAGAAAGGTGAGCAGTCTGGCAAATGAGTTGTCAGACCATTCAGTCTCCCTCTCCTTCCCTCCTTCCCATTTGCACTACGTATCTAAATCTGCGCCTAGACCTAAAGGAGTAACAATACTGCCTGAAACAGTCAAATGAACTCAGCTTGTGATCACGGCCATTTCTGTTACTGATGTCACACAGCTTTCAACAAGTTGTTTCCTCAATGCCATAATCTTACTGAACACTTTTTAATGCAGCCAACATACTTTATAGCCCAAACTGACAACTATAAACTATGCTAAATGCATTAATGTCACAGCTGTACAAGGTAAGGACCCGACAAAGGAACTGCTGTGGCAAAACCACCAACTTTGTTTAAGTCTTATTTTCAATGGAGATTAATACAATTTTTTTTGCATTACTAGCTCATCACCAAACTTGGGCATTTTAGAAAGAGAAAGAGGAATATTTTAACTTTGATAAGTGGGCAGAAAGGTGATGCAGAAGGCCTACAGTTTGTTCCCTTGGAAGAAGGAAACAAGGAACAAGAGTGATGAAATTTTATCCCTGAAGTTTTGACAAAAGATGCTTGGGTCAGGATGTTAAAAGCACTTTTGGTGCAGTGAATTAAACAGTAAGTTATTCAAGGCAGAGGCTATGCATTCCAACTCCTTTATATGGTGCCCGGCAAAACAATGAGAAGTAATTTGGATGTTATTGTAGTATTTCAATAAATAGCAAACATAATATTGAATAACAAACAATAAAAGTGCTCTTACTGCTGAAGAGAATGAGAAAAAAGAGTTATGTTGTCAGAACAGATAATGAACTCTGGAAAAACACAGTTGAAGAGGATATCCCCTGAAACAGCATTATTGAGCATTAGACTAATCTTACTGGTAGAAAACATGAAGTTTTTCTACATCTAATGCAGCATTCATCTTCATTGCTCTGAAAAGCATGCTTAAAACATGCATAACATTTACATGACTACAGATAAGCGACTGTAAAAAAAAAAACCAGACACCATAGCTTCCTGGTTTTGTGTTTTGTTTGCCTTTTTTAAGTCTTTCCACCACTATGAAGGCATGTCTATCAATTAAGAAAATGCTGTATGAGACAAGGAAGAGGTAAGACAACAACGCAATGCCTTATATCATGTGTTCCTATTATTTATGAGCAACAGACAGAATCCAAAGTGCAAGGAAATGTTAAAACACAGTTATCTTTGAACCTGTATAAATCTTTAATGGAAGAGAGAAAGTATTTCCTTTACGAGTCGATGGTGAAGTTCTTCTGTAGTGGCCTAGCTATGGAGGGAACCGGTGTGCTCTCGACTTCACTGTTCATCTTCCTGAATACAAGGGAGGTATTCCTCCCGACTCTTGTGCGCACCTATGCAAACATTCTCTCTCTCTCTCAGACACTGAGAAAACACTCTGTTAGCAAGGAAGCATGGAAGAGAAGGCAATAGATATGAATTTCTCATTTGCTTGGGGTAAGTATCACCAGTTACAACAAAATAGCTTCGAGGAAGTGTCCAGACAAGGAAGTTTTTTCCTGTTGGAAACATAATCATTCACTGCCGTGCTGGAAGAGTACAGAAGAACTTGCTCTGTACCAGGAGACACACATTGCTTAAGACCTACCTTTCTAACAGTTCTGTGCCCAAGATCAATAATTACTGCTGTCTGACAAATACCTTTTAAAGAGTATGGAGTTACACAACAGAACCTCATATTAACATTTAAGATTATACATACAGATGAAGACGCATACATAGCAACACAGAAACGTTACTATTTCTAAAGCCTAAGGCAACCACTTCATAGAATCATAGAATCACAGAATAGTTTGGGTTGGAAGGGACCATAAAAGATCACCTAGTTACAAATTGCCCCCCCCCCCCCGGGCAGGGACATTTTCCACTAGACCAGGTTGTTCAAAGCCCGGCCTTGAACACCTCCAGGGCTGGGGCATCCACAACTTCGCTGGGCACCTTCTTCCAGTGATTCACCACCCTCACCATAAACATTTTTTTCCCTAATATCTCATCTAAACCTACCCTCTTTCAGCTTAAAACTACTGCTCCTTGTCCTATCACTACACTCCCTGATCAAGAGTGTTTCCCCATCTCTCCTGCAGGTCCCCTTGAAGTACTGGAAGGCTCCTATAAGGTCGCCCCAGGGCCATCTCTTCTCCAGGCTGAACACCACCAACTCTCTCAGGCTGTCTAATATGGGAGATGTTCCTGCTCTCTGACCATCTTCATTGCTCTCCTCTGCACTCACTCCAACAGGGCCATGTCCTTCTTACACTGGAGGCCTCAGAGTCGGATGGAGTACTCCATGCGGGGTCGACAAGAGTGGAGCAGAGGTAGAATCACCTCCCTTGACCTTCTTCTAATGCTTCTTTTGATGCAGACCAGGATATGGTTGGTTTCCTGGGCTATAAGCATGCATTGCTGGCTCATACTGAGCTTTTCACCAACAGCGCCCCCAAGTCCTTCTCCTCAGAGCTGCTCTCAAGCCATTCTCTGTCCAGCCTGTATTTGTGCTTGGGATTGCCTCGACCCATGTGCAGGACCTTGCACTTGGCCTTGTTGAACTTCATGAGGTTTGCATGGGCCCACCTCTCCAGCCTGTCCAGGTCCCTCTGGGTGGCATCCCTTTCCTCCAGCGTGTCAACTGCACCACACAGCTTGGTGTCGTTGGCAAACTTGCTGAGGGTGCACTCGATCCCACTGTCCATGTCTCCCTCAAATATGTTAAACAACATTGGTCCCATTACTGACCCCTGCGGAACACCACTTGTCACCGGTCTACATTTGGACATTGAGCCATTGACCACAACTCCTTGAGTGCAGCCGTCTAGCCAGTTCCTTATCCACCGAGTGGTCCATCTGTTAAACCCATGTCTCCCCGATTTAGAGACAAAGAGGTCAGGTGTGACAGTGCCAAAAGCTTTGCACAAGTCCAGGTAGATGACATCAGCTTCCCTTATCCACCAACGCTGTGACCGCGTCATAGAATGCCACCAAATTAGTCAGGCATGATCTGCCCTTTGTGAAGACATTGGCTGTCACTAATTGCTTCCTTATTTTCAAGTTTTTCATCTCAGAATGACTCACAGGTTCATGCTGTCACAAGCATAGTCTTGCTACGGATTATTTTGCCCCCAAAACCCAATTTTTGAATTGGCTGTGGCCTAAGACTTGGACTTCTACCCGAAACTTAGCTGCTGCCCTAAACTTAAGTAAATAGGACCAGTCTGTGATTTAACATGTTTCACATTATATTAGGAAGTTTCCATAGATGACAGATAACACTTGTGCTCTGAATTATGACATGGAAGAAAACACTCAGCATCCCGTTATGCTTTCTAGGACAGCAGAGGCCCTTCTCTGAAGCAGGTAGAGGGGTCTCACGATGCAAGGCAGAACTTCGGATCTGCTGAGAGCTAGCACTTGTATTCTTCCAAAGCATTTTTTACAATAATAATCATATGGCCTTGAAAGAGCTATTGTGAACTGTTGTGAACTGAACTAAGCAAACTCAAGCAGGCTTTCTGGAAGACTGAAGGAGGGAGGTATACTTTTAACCATGACACTTTCACATTTGTCTAGCAACAGCAGCTAATATTTCTCATGGAACTGTAAAAGAGGAATGAGGATTCATTCATAAGATATTGAACGGAACAAGAATGCATTTACTCAGCTTTGCTATAACTCTTGCTGGAATTTACTCATCTAATTGCACCACAAATTCTATTGTAAGTAATTTGAAATAGGATCTTGGGTTGGCATAGGAGCACAGGATATTAAAAAGTGTTTTTTAAAACTGTTTCACATGCTGAGCTCAAGGTGTACACCTGTAAAGCCACCATAATTATTTTAAATAATTATGAAATCCAGCACAAGCTCTAAAAAATATAACGAAATCAAATTCCACACCGGGCAGTATAAAATGTAATTTATTACAGTCTGAGTTAATATCTCCAAATTATAAATAAAAATGTCATCAACGATATTTGTGAGCATTTGTGTACTAAATATTAAATCAATTTGACTAAATATTGAATTATGTAGAGAATAGGCAAGCTTTTTGTTTTTATGGTTTCCTTTTAAGACAATTTTCTCAAATAACTTTCATCCAGCTGATCAAAGATCCTTACAATGCAAGACATACTTTCTAGAAAAAAAATAGAGAGGACTGTTTGGGGTTTTTTTGGTTGTTTGTTTTCATTTTTTTTGTTTCATTTTTTTCATTATAAAAGAAATTTCTTCAAATGAAAATTATAATTTGCTAACACAGGATACAGCAATGTTTCCATTCTGGTGGAATACTGTACTAGCACGGAAATAAATACGTAGCTGTTCTGTGTAGCTGGAAGTCATGGGCCTAAATTAGTACTGGGATAATGTTCAAAAAGTCCAGTGTGATTGCAAGAAGGCCTAGGGAGTCATAATGTCAGATGAGATGGGGGGTGGGTGGCTGGAGTTTCATGTTATGGCAATATTTTGCAAATTCATCACGAACTGTTTTGTGAAAAGTGGTTAATGAAGTCAAACAGCCGTGGAGAGCCAGCTCTTGCCTTTAAACACACACTGTGATGGACTAAGCTTAGCATAGTATTGTATGTGTCAAACGCACCAAAAATCAGTGTAAGCACAGCAAACCTCTATGCCAACTCTGCAGACAGACTTAACACATGATAAATTGCATGAAGGATCAAATGAAGAGAACAAAATGCTTGAAAACGTAAGATGTGAATCTGTCCAGTGGCAAATTACCACTCGGTGAGAGGCCCTAGGACACAGAAGCAACACAGCTAATTGACTGAGAGTGTCAGGCTTGTGTCTGATTTCAACAATGGAACTGTTTCTCCTTGGACTTACTAGTATATAACAGCTGTCATCCATTTTATACCTAAATACACTAACTTCTTTTAGAGAAAAGAGGTCAAACTATTTTTCCTGCAGGCTGGAGAGGTAAGCAAAAAGATTATTATATGTACTCTTTAGAAGCAACTGGGAGAAGGTCACACATTATAGTAATTGAAAAATAAATTCTGCCACTAAATGAATAAATAGTAATAAAGCTTAGACTACACAACAGTATTTCAGTACTTTTTTATACGTGAAGATTTAAAAATCAATCTGTGCATGCTGCACATCTTTCTGCTTTTATTTTAATAAGGCATACTACTTTGAATACGTGCTACAACAAAACCTCTTCCAAGTACTAACTGAAACAGTAAGACAGGGATCATAAAAAGAAGAGCTTGTTGTTTTTGACTTTTCAGTAACTTCCAGTGCCTTTGGTGCATAAGGAAAACATCTTCCTAATATACAGCTAGCTTTTTTTGTGTGTGTGTGTGTTCTTGCTCTAAATACTGCTTCTGGAAAAGGTTTGTCTGTACTGTTTATCCTGATATATTAAAACCTTTCTGAAGAAGATGATTTTTAACCTTTAATATGACATGTCTAAGCCTTCATATTATTACACGACTTGATGCAGGTATATGTGTCCATAAACACTGTCATCTCCAAAGTCGTACCTTAAACATCTTATTTTCCTTTAAAAGTCCATCAACAAGCCACTCTGAAAGAGCACCATCAAGAGCTTTGAGAAAAACATTCTCTAGAATTTTGGCCTTAAAAATCTCAATGATTCTACAAAGGAAGAGAAAAATGTTTCTCTATTTATTGGGTTTTGTAAACCATTAGGCCAAAATTTTTCAAGGTAAATATTCAAGTTCACTTTATTACATGACTTTCTGATATTTAGTAGCTGCGTTTCCACAAAAGTCAGTATTACGGAGATCATGGCTGCACAAACACTACCATCAAGTTCTTGTCCAAACACACTGGAAATCTCCCTCTGCACCAAAATGACTTAAAGCTCTTAGAAACTATCAGCAAGTACCTGGTAAATTTCCACATCTCTGTTGCTGCGCCTGTTATCATCATTACTAGCTCACATAGCAAGTAAGACCTGAACTGCTGATGCTAACTCAAGTCTTCAAAAGAAAAACAAAATAATGTCTTTGCCAGATGATCTCCTACTGAAGTCTTGAACAACTGATAGCAAGCATACTTAACTGTTTCGATCAGTTTTAAATCAGCTTACAGAAACCAGCTTTCCCACAACAAAGTCTAAAAAAAAAATGTCAAGACTACCACAGGTAGCCATAAATATAGGCACAAAGGCTTTTATTCCAGAAAAGGAGATAAAAATTCCTTAGAAAATATCTTAGATTAGTCTCTGTGAAAAGCAAAAATGAATCCAACTATCAGCTGTAAGGTATTGCTTCCTTTTTCAAACTTAATGCAGGACATCAGAAACTACCAAGGGTTTAAAAGTCAGGATACATAAGCTACAAATTGGGGGAATATTCTTCTAATGACTCTGTGCAAAGAAAAAGTGTATATCCATTGTCTAAGCAGCAAAATATGTAGCAATGCTAAATAAACCTACGCATAATATGCAAGGCCAAGAAGTAACACTGTAAATTATGTGATTTCTTCTGAATACACAGGATTAGCTACAGGTTTCAGAGATCTCATTCTGTTCCAAAGTCTTCATTTAGACTTCTTTTCAACGATGGAAACAAAAATAATTTTAATAGCTTCTATTTATGTAACATGATTTTGCAAAGCATTTCACAAAGCAGACTTATAGTGAAAAATTAGTACAGTCACATCTCTACAGCTCCATATAATTCGAACAGATTTTTCAAATTTCATAATGAATTACTTATTTTTTTTACAGTGTTTAGTTTTATCATATGAAAGACAGTGATAGCATTCACAGTATTTCTGAAAAGCACTGGCTCCAAAATAGTTTTAATGATAAAACCACTACACATTAAAAAAGATAATTCAAAATCAGTTTTGCATCATTCTGCAACATTGCATAACTGTAAAAATTATGAAAAAAAAGTATTGCTCCATATTTCTTAAACCTAGGCAGCCTGTTCCAAATAATCACATGCAGAAAATTATTTCTTGACTGGCTGCCAATGGCTCTAAAAATTTTTCGCTACATCATCTATCTAACAATGAGTAGTCTCATTGAGAAAACTGACTGTAATGGAACTATTTATACACGTAAGTATGTTGCTGAACCAACTGTCACATTTTCTAAATTCATTGCCATTTTATTTCATAGCCTATTTCATATCATGCTTTCTTCCTATTCCAAAAGCAAATCAGATCATCTACACATTTTCCCACACACATGACAAATATTACATTCTCTTTCTCTGTAAGTGAAATCAACTTCAACGCATATCACTTATCTGTGTGAAGATTCATAAAGCGCTTTTTAGATTTTTATGGTGATACCATAAAAAATTTAGACATGCATCATCAAAACCACTTCATTTCACCATGGTATTTGGCCTAGCTCTTACGCTACACAGATTCAGCTCTGCAGAGAAATAAATGATTATTTTCTAATATCATGGGAAGCACAAGGAAGACATTTAATTTATGTTCAAATCACTAACCATCAAGTTTCTCAGGGCCTGAACAGGTGTTTCATGCAAGCAACACTGGTAACTACTTATGAGAAAACCAAGATAAAAGAGCAAAAGGTAATTTTCATGTTGATGTTGTGGTAGCGCAGGTGGACTACCATGCACACATGCAAAACCCTGATTAAAAGTGCCACTGGATTTTATCACTGTTCATGGTTAATAACTTTTTTTTCAGATCACAATAGTATGCAAAGGCAAACAGCACTAAGCTTCTTGCACTATACCAAAGTATCTGCTTAGTATTAGCTAAATGGTAAGATTAGCACTTACTACTACCACTTGCTTGAGCAGCTACATGTTAGTTGGACTACTTTTGTTATGTAGAGGTTGTAAGATTGGAACTTCACAGCTGCAGGTTGGAGGGAAGTAGGCAAACAACTATGTTCTCAGTAGGTAGGAGATGTTAGTTTAATAATTATTACAATAAAACACATACAGTTTCTATTCTCTTGGTGTGCACATAATACTAATTAAGTTTAATAGGAGTTATAGAAGTGCACTAAAAGAAGAGATGCTATAAAACCTAGAATTCATTTTTAACACAGGAAAACAGCATTGCACCTGTTTGTATGAAACCCTCGCACAAAATGCTCTATAAATTGAACAGGACCTGTATGAATACTATTAACTGTGTTAAAACTGAGATATTAATTTTATATAAGATTTTATTTTACTATGCTCTTAGTGTTCTAAGTGACTTCTGTTGTTCCATCTCTGCACAAATTTATCTTCTTATAGTAACATTAGTAAGGTTCTGTTTTACCTCTCAGTATTTTTCTCTACAGTAGTGTAAGGAGTTATCTTTATTTCTGTAAGACTATGGAGATGAATGCTTAGAAGATACGTATTGAGTTTTATGCTTTGGTCTTCTTGGTATTTTTACTCTGGAGATAAGTACCTTTCAGAACCTTTTTTGCCTTTTTTCGTTTTTTTTTTTTTCTTCCCAATTTTCTTTCAGTAAAGGAGTCTTTCAGTCAGTGTTTAGTTTTCTGTTCAAAACCATCTCCGCAGAGAGTTGTAACTACTTGTCAATCTCCCAAGCAAAAAGCAAAAGCAAAGATGAGAATTTAAAGTATTCCCTTTGTTCTAGCTGCAAGGTTAACTCCTTGTTCCTCTCTTGCTGGTAAACAAAAATTTCACTTGAATTTGCTGGTGCTCTTAACATTGGTTATTTGCCTAGAGCCTTGGTGGCTCTAATGACTTTTAGCTGCAGAGAGTGTGTGCTGATGGTTGCTGAGCCAGTACAGTACACCCCCCTTTCATGTGTATAGTGATAGCATATCCTTTCTGTCAGCACGTTGTGGTGAAGGGTTTGCTGTTAGTGTGTGCACCGTCTGTGGTTAGCCTCTGAGGAAACTGATGGTTACTGAGGGTTACGAAGTTCTGACGAGGATAGATCATTTTATTCCCAAGATGACAGCCCTCATAGGTTTGGTATTACTTTAATGTGTCAGACAAACTGCTTGCAGCACTGAATACCGGAAGGTCACTGAAGGAAATTTGGTGGCACCACCACTGTTCCTGAGTGTGACAAGCTAATTTTTCATTTCTTAGCCTACTGTTTATAATGAAGTTCCCACCTCTAAAGCTCTTCGGGTGTGTACTGTCTTGTAATAAGTAGGTGCAGAAAAAAAAAATTACAATGGCTGACATTCTTTCTGCGTTTTCTAAGACATTCTTGTGCAAAGGCTAAGTTCACTCATAATTTGTCTGAAAGAAGATAATGGTGTGTGTCAGCCTACAACAATAGAAAGGGTAAAAGACTGTGGGTAAAACTCTCAGAAGAATTACAAGCATGCAATTCTGAAAGAAGATCTGATAAAGATGTAACATCTGCAATATAACTATGCATATGAGACATTTGAGCTCAAACTCACACCAGCCTAATAATCACATCTTCACGCAAACTCCAAAATTTAAATACGATGAAGATACATGTGGTTCTTAAAAACTAAAAACCAAGTCTGTTTCTAAGCAGTGAATGTAATAACAGCATAATTATTCCACATATATTAACAGTCATTTATAGAATCATAGAATCATAAAATGGTTAGGGTTGGAAGGAACCTTAAAGACCACTGAGTTTCAACCCCCCTGCCACGGGCAGGGACACCTTCCACTAGACCAGGTTGCTCAAAGCCTCATCCAGCCTGGCCTTAAACACCTCCAGGGATGGGGCATCCACAGCTTCTCTGGGCAACCTGTTCCAGTGTCTAACCCACCTCACAGTGAAACATTTCTCCCTAATATCTAGCATAAATCTTTCAGCTTAAAACCATTACTCCTGGTCCTGTCACACACTCCCTTATTAAGAGTGTTTCCCCATCCCTCCTGTAGGCCTGCTCTAGGTACTGGAAGGCTGCTATTAGGTCTCCTCGCAGCCTTCTTTTCTCCAGGCTGAACAATCTCAACCCACTCAGCCCACCCCCATATGGTAGGTGTTCCAGCCCTCTGATATTCGTTGTGGCTCTCCTCTCCACTCACTCCAACAGGGCCATGTCCTTCTTAGGTTGGGGGACCCATAGCTGAACACAGTACTCCAGGTGGGGTCTCACAAGAGCAGAGTAGAGAGGTAGAATCACCTCTCTCGAACTGCTGGTCACACTTCCTGTGTTGCAGCCCAGGATACGGTTGGCTTTCTGGGCTGCAAGCGCACACTGCCAGCTCATGTTCAGCTTCTCATCAACAACACCCCCAAGTCCTCCTCAGGGCTTCTGTCAAGCCATTCTCTGCCCAGCCTCTATTTGTGCTTGGGATTTCCTCGACCCATGTGCAGGACCTTGCACTTGGCCTTGTTGAACTTCATGAGGTTTGCATGGGCCCACCTCTCCAGCCTGTCCAGGTCCCTCTGGGTGGCATCCCTTTCCTCCAGCGTGTCAACCACACCACACAGCTTGGTGTCGTTGGCAAGCTTGCTGAGGGTGCACTCGATCCCACTGTCCATGTCTCCCTCAAATATGTTAAACAACACTGGTCCCACTACTGACCCCTGCGGAACACCACTTGTCACTGGTCTGCACTCAGACATTGAGCCACAACTCCTTGAGTGTGACCATCTAGCCAATTCTTCATTCAGTGAGTAGTCCTTCCATCGAATCCATGTTTCTCCATAGATTAGAGATGGAGATGTCATGTGGGACCGTGTCAAAGGCTTTGCATTTCTGGTTTTCCAAATTGAGTAATACCATATTTTATTGTGTTTTTTCTTAACTTAAAAAAATCTAGCTAGAAAAAAAACATTAAGAGCAAGAGCTGGTTTCTTTTTCTTTTTGTATACCAATGTAACTACTAAATGTCAAGCAGTCACACTTTGTTTCAGTGACTCTTAATGAACAACTTTGCAAACGATGATCAGACAGAGTCACATAAACGAAAAACTTCCTGTTCTACAATTTATGGAATTATTTCTTAATTTACTACATGTTAACTCTAAATTAGCGTCATATTTTGAGGGAAATGCAAACTACAACAGAAAATGGAGAAAAGATGTGTTTGAGTATATCCAGCTACGGATCGCTGCTTGTGAACTTGAATCTCACAAGTGACAGCAACAAAGCAATAGATGTATAATCCTATAGAGTCCTATAGAGGACTAACCTTAGTAACCACTTTGAAGCAGAATATTAGCCATTCATTTTGGCTCATAGCTAACTCATTTTACTTTTTTCTATAATTTCCACAGAGCAAAAAGTCCTTCTAAAAACAGAATCAGAGATTTTAAGAAAAACATGGAAAATAAAAAGCTTATGCTAGAAAAGCCTAACAACATTTCAGGCTGACTTCAGAGAGTCAATATGTCACTTCTAGGTTTCAATGAAGAAAACCGGAAAGAGTGATGATCATGATACAGTTTATAGCAAACTTACATATTAGAAATAGCAGACTTCCTTACAAGGCACACAGTGAGTACACTCAAGCTTTAGCACATATCAGTCTCATGTGGCCTGCTGTTGTGTTTCAAGTAAGGAGCAAGCCATGAGATGACGCTGTTTTTTGGGAAACAATATTCAGATTAGACAAAATAATTTGAGCTTCTCAAAAGCATGGAAGGTTTGAGACAAGGATGTCTGCTTCTCTATCTCCTACTCATACTGAGCAGCATTTACAATGAGTTCTGTAGACTTCTACAGGATGGTTTTAAAGTCCAACATCTATGAGCAAACACTATTTTAATAAGCAAATGACCAATAATGAATCAAACCCTGACATGAGTTTAAAAACAGTGAGTACAATCCTGCAAAACAAAATCAGAATTCATAGCAGAGAAAGCTTGTGAACTATGAAATGCTCTCAGAATCTAGCAAGCAGCTCTGAAGTTCATCTTCATAGCCAGCTGGTCTATCATAAAAAATTATCCCATGTTCACTGTGCAATTATTATTCATACACATGAAATAAATGTGTTCTAGAAAGGGTTTTCACTCACATCACCACTCAGTACCTCTCAATAATATAATTTTTTCAAAACATCAGTGGAATCAGGGCTGAAGCATCTCAATTTGTCCCAGGATATAGAAACTAACCTATAAAGTCATTGCAATTGAAAAGTAAGAGCCCTTGAATTTCTCAGCGCTCCCTGTGAGATACAAGAGTTCAAGGAGTTCATCTGCTTTAAAACCCTCTACTGTTCTTGACGGTTAACTCAATTTGACACCATGCTAAAAATCTGGAAACAAGTTACCTGTTCTCAGAGATGTTAGAAAACATGTTCCAGTAACTTGTATTGCCAAATTTACTATATACTTTGTGGCATGAAGATTTTAGAGGTACCCCTATCTCTAGATTGTCACAGGTAACACAGTTTCACTTTGTTGTTCTCAATAGCTTGTGGCTCAAAAGGAGCCTATCTACTTTATGATCTGTTTACAGCAACCACTGTTTTGTTTCCTGAGAGGTGGAGGAAAGACACTTCTATCAGGGAAGGAGGTAGAGTGTCCAAGACCAACTTTGAAAATTCCTTAGATGCCTCAAATTTTTTGGTTAACAGAGGTCTATTCTTCAGTAATATACTATTCTTGCTTTGGAAGACACCTAAGTAAAAAAATTCTGAACTGGGCTCTAAGGTTTTTAAAGGTCAGATCTTCAGTTTTTATACTGAAGATTCTGTTGTGATGGCAATTTATGTCCATATTTTTTTCTTTCTACACAAATGAGTATAATAAAGCACCTTCCAACCAAACACCTCTAAAGTATGGTGCTTCTCCTCCCTCTGAAAACAAACAAAAAGAACCCAAATAATCAAAAGTTTTAATGAGCTTACAAAAGAATGTATTGATACTGAGTACCGTAATTTTGAGCATCAGAAAGAAAAAAACCACCATATTCAACAGAATAAAAAAACAAGCTGGTGTTACATTTTTATTCCCTTTATATATTATGCCATGCACAGTAAAACTGAATGGGAAATATGCTACCAGTTTTATAATATCACAATATTTCAAAGATGTAGAAATTCGTTACAATTCTGTGCAGTGTCTAGATCATCACATTTAATCTCTTTGATCATATCTTTACCGGGAACTTCTTTTTGTCTCTAATTATCGGTATTATTCTTCCTCTGCAGATTCTTTAGCAGGTTTTGTGAATTTAATCAGAATCACTGCATTCCCCTATATGATTAAAGTTAAGCATATTCTGATTTCATCCTTACTATGGTTCAAGCTGATATTACCACTCACAATAGCTGATCCTGATTTTTAAGCTTGAAAATGCTATGAAATCTAACTGCATAACATGTTTTACAACTGGCTCTTTTAAGAGATCATGAGACATACAAACTCACATCCTCAGGTTCACTGGCTACTACTACTGGCTACTACTACTGGCCAAATACAGAGAGAAGGGATGCTACAAATGAAAGATTCCCATAAAATTAAAATGTCTTGTCAGTAATAATGAAAATAAAACATTTTGTTATTCACAGTCAAAAAACTTAAAGGCACCTCACCTCTCCACAGGTTGATCATACAGTTTGTTACATATTTGCACAGAAGGTTTTACAAATTGATTTTCGTATGTGAGAATTTAAATTTCTTGTCTGCATTTTTTATTAAGTAGGTGAAAGAGATTTTCTGTCTGTAGATTCTGAAAAGAAGATAATAAAATGGCAGCTGTTCTGAAAATATGCAGAAGGAATACAGCAGGGTTCCTCCATAACCATGGGTGACCTGAAAAAAATCTGTCTGGACTGATTTGTTTTCCCATTTTTTCCTACGAAAAGCTATGTTACAAAAAAACCCACAGAAATCTCCACATGTTTACTGTCTGAATATTCAGTTAGAATAATAGTGAGAAAGTCAGATAAAAGTTTATTGTGGACTTTCTTAAAAAAAAAAAAAGAAAAGGCCTAATGGATTTTACAGCTAAACAGAAAAACACCAGGTCACAGATCACATTAATTTTCTGTATTGGTCGGGAAATACCGAATCAAATCTCATTTTTACTTCAAGGTACTGACAAGGTAAATAGAGTTCAGGAAATGGCAACAAAACTTATGAAGAAATTGAATGAAGCTTAGGAGACTAATGTCAGAGCTCTCTTAGCAAATAATTAAAATAAATAGCCAGTCATGAGGTAGAGGATGTGCACAAAAGGAGGACAGGTATGGGATGAGAAAGTCTTTCAACCAGTCACAAGCAGCATCAGAAGGTAGCTTGAGAGAGGAAGCACTGGTTTCTCACCAAGTCAAATTTAATAAGGGGAATAGAGTATGTTTAAAAAAAAAAAAAGCTGAAAGCAATAACAACAAAAGCAGTATTTATTCAGTGGTACTATATGTAAGAAAGATTGAAATGTGGACAATAAATGGTAAATACATCGTCAAACTCAAGAATCCTGGTTAAATTTATAAGTTTTTTTTTTTTTTTATTGCGTAGCTTTGGAGTTGATGAATGTAATTGATCTGCATAAACAGGCCCCAAATTTTTCATTTTGATGTTTCAGGATATCCTGTGATTTTGAGTCAGAATATGCACATTCCTAATATCCCTCTAACTGACACCCGTTTTGCCCCAGAAATCGTTTTAAATCACATTTCAAAAGTGCATTATGAATTTATTTTTATTAGTCTGGGAATTTACTTTCATTTAGATATTATTTTTGCATTCTGTTATTAGTAACTGTAGTAGCACATTACAACATGAGTAACTCAGTGGTAGGGGCAAGTTATTTCACTTCTGATGTCATATAATGCTTTCTGGGCCGTGAACATGGGTGTTTATTTGCAATAAAGTATTTTGTATCAGTAGATTAGTAGCTGCATTTTCTCTAGTAGCTTGTATCTGCTCCATCGTAAAGGTTTTGTGGCAAGAACCGTCACCATATAGGCTTGTAGACTGTCCAGACCAATGGTGCTTCAATTTTGATCGGAAACACAGAGAGCTATTGTAATACAAATACAATATTTCTTGATTGAAATATTAGATAAATATATAAAAATATATAACAGCTGATGAGACCACATTATTCTCTACAGAGATTTTTAATTCACTCTTCTTTTCTTTTTATAAAACCTGAGTGCTGTTTGTGACAATGGAACATTTTCATTCATTCCACAGTGGAGCAAATGAAAAATAATTACTTAATACATGATAAGAGTAGGGCTAACGAGAATAGCTCTATTTTGGTAAATAAATTACTTTGAGCTATCACATGCCCCAAAGTAAATGGACAGCTGCAACAGTTTTCAGTAAGCTATTATTGTGCAAAGATAAAATGATGTACTTATGCATAGATAAAAGCTTGGTACAACAGCCAAAACAGCTGATTCATTAGATTCAAGACTTCATACAGATTCCTAGGAAAACTGTTTACCTTTCAAACACAGAGATGAGAATCTGACACAACTTAAAAGGCTATTTCTGGTCTGTCAATAAGAGCAGGCCAAGTGATGAACACTGTATTTGCAAGTTATTGGGAACTTGCCAAATGTAGACACAGAAATTAAAACTGCTACATTACTCAATGAAATTTGGATTAGAAATACAAGAAAAAAGAAAGAAAAGCAATTGGGAAAATACGGACATCACTGATCAAACACAAAGTCGTAACACAAAAATGGTATATGTGATTTTTTTTTCACTTATTTGCACTGATAAATTATTAAATAAATCACAATTATCTACTCAACAATAGCCTTCAAAGAAAGAAAAGAGAAATCATTAACATTTATTTGCCTTCAGCAATCCAAAAGGGACCTCATGTCTTGTCTTAGAACACATTGTTGATAGTGCTGTTCAGCCAAGAAGTATCAGTTTTTAGCAGAGTGAGACCCAGAATAAATTTTGTTAAAGTTATATTATAGGGCAGTAATATCTCATCTATTTTTTTGAGAAGTACCCTTCGAGATCAGAAGATTTAATTTAAATTAATTACCCTTTTTGATGCTCTGTAAACATCACCAAATGTAGCTGATATTTAATGGCAGAGGAAGAGAAAATATTATTCCATGTATAGATTTGAAGATGTTCACGATCTTACATAATGAAAAAGACTGGAATAGGAAAATACCAACTAGGCCAATAATCTTAATTCAGGGATTCTTCCCAATGATCCATTTTAACTTGTTTTTTCTGGGCACATTTTCACTATTCTTTGCCTACGACCTCATACGTGTTCTGTACTCCTTTTTATTTCCCCATCTTAAAGCTTAGTGATACAAATTCACAATGTTTTCTACTATGATTGTTATCAGATTTTTCAGATTAATGAACACGTAGTGTATAAGTAATAAACTCATTTCTGTTTGGCTGATGTGCTTTGTCACAACTTCACGGCCCTTACAACAGGGGAATTGTTCAAGGAAACTTTAGACATGGAACGGTCCTGAATTTTCATGGTCTAATGATTCTATTAAGCAACCTACTGACTTTTTTCCTTCTGTTTCATCTGCTTTAGAGTAAGTAAATACTAACGTCTTTTTAGAATAACATTATGAGATGCTAGTTAACCAAGGACTAAGTCTGAAATAGTAGGAACATACTGTGACGGAAGGATGAACCACAAAACATGTAAAACTGAACTCCCATTAATGCGAGTTTTGAAAAATAAAAAATATAGAGAAAAAATTAGAGAAAAAAATCATTTAACATTTTGAAGTCAGGCTATTAAAAGAACTCATCTGCCATAACACAAATAGATTTGTCTGTTATCAACAGCCTGTTTAACCAACAATGAATATCACTCAGAGACCTGTTACGGGACTTGAACTTACGACTGAATGATCTGTTGGGAAATGTGGTAATATCTAAGCCAAAAAAGGCAGTGAAAGACAGGTCTTAAAAACACAGCTACTGCACTTTAAAACGTTTCTTGATTTTATACAATCATAGAAGTGTTTGGGTTGGAAGGGATATTAAAGATCATCTGGGTCCAGACCCGGGCAACTACAGGCCAGTGAGCATCACCTCTGTGCCTGGGAAGATCATGGAACAGATCCTCCTAGAAGCTATGCTAAGGCACATACGAGACAAAGAGGTGATTCGAGACAGCCAGCATGGCTTCACCAAAGGCAGATCTTGCCTGACCCATCTGGTGGCCTTCTATGATGGAGTGACGGCTTCGGTGGACAGGGGAAGGGCGATGGATGTCATCTACCTGGACTTCTGCAAAGCCTTTGCCATGGTCCCTCACCACATCCTTCTCTCTAAATTGGAGAGGTGTGGATTTGAAGGATGGACTGTATGATGGATTGGGAATTGGCTGGCTGGATGCAGACAAAGGGTTACGATTAATGGTTCTGTGTCAGGGTGGAGGCCAGTCACGAGAGGTGTCCCTCAGGGGTCCGTCTTGGGACCGGTGCTCTTTAACATCTTCATCAATGACACAGACGATGGCTTCGAGTGCACCCTCAGCAAGTTCACGGATGATACTAAGCTGAGTGGTGCCGTTGACACATTGGAAGGAAGGAAAGCCATCCAGAGGGACCTGGACAGGCTGGAGAATTGGGCCCGTGTAAACCTAATGAGGTTTAATAAGGCCAAGTGCAGGGTGCTGCACTTGGGTCGGGGCAACCCCAGGTATTTATACAAACTGGGGGAAGATCTCCTTGAGAGCAGCCCTGCGGAGAAGGACTTGGGGGTCCTGGTGGACGAGAAGCTGGATATGAGCCGGCAGTGCGTGCTTGCAGCCCACAAAGCCAACTGTGTTTTGGGCTGCATTAAGAAAGGGGTGGCCAGCAGGGAGAGGGAGGTGATTGTGCCCCTCTACTCGGCTCTTGTGAGGCCCCATC
>WKFP01014711.1:327148-365558 GCA_011057875.1 Pterocles orientalis | reverse complement strand
AACTCTCTGGCTTCTTTTCTCCAGCCAGTTCACAATCCATCTCACTACCCGATCATCCAGATCGCACTTCCTCAGTTTAGCCGCAAGGATACTGTGGGAGACAGTGTCAAATGCTTTACTGAAATCGAGATAGACCACATCTACTGCTTTACCATCATCTATCCACCTGGTAATATCCTCATAAAAGGCTATCAGGTTGGTCAAGCATGACTTCCCCTTGGTGAAGCCATGTTGACTGCCTCTAATGACCTTCTTATCCCTGATACGCCTAGAGAGAGCATCGAGAATAAGTTGTTCCATCACCTTTCCAGGGATGGAGGTGAGGCTGACCAGTCTATAGTTACCCGGGTCCTCCTTCTTGCCCTTTTTGAAGACTGGTGTGACATTCGCTTTCCTCCAGTCCTCAGGCACCTCCACTGTTTCCCACGACTTACCAAAGATGATGGAGAGTGGTCTAGCAATGACTTCCGCCATCTCCCTCAGCACCCGCGGATGCATCCCATCAGGACCCATGGATTTATTGGTGTCCAGATTACTTAACTGCTCCTTAACCCAGTCTTCATTTATCAGAGCAAACTCCTCCTTTGTCCTGACTCCTTCTGGGGCTTCAGGGGTATGGGACTCCTCAGGAAAGCCTCCAGCAGTATAGAAAAAGACAAAGAAGGCATTCAGTAACTCTGCCTTCTCTGTATCTTCTGTCACCAGAGCACCCACATCATTCATCAGTGGGCCTCTGATGTTAGCCTTACTTGCAATGTATTTGAAGAAGCCCTTTCTATTATCCTTGACCCCTCTAGCAAGGTTTAATTCTAAGGAGGCCTTAGCTTTCCTAGTTGCCTCTCTACACTCTCTGACAACATTCTTATATTCCTCCCAAGTGGCCAGCCCCTCCTTCCATGATCTGTAGACCCTCCTTTTACACTTGAGTTTGCCCAGGAGATCCCTGTTTAACCACACAGGCCTCCTGGCACCCTTCCTTGACTTCCTACCCGTTGGGATGCACGGATCTTGAGCTTGGAAGAAGCTCTCTTTGAACGCTAACCAACTATCTTGGGCCCCTTTACTTTCAAGTACCCTGTCCCATGGGATTTCCCCTAGCAATTGCTTGAAAAGGCTGAAGTTGGCCCTACTGAAGTCCAGCGTTGCTATTGTGCTCGGAATTTTATTACGGCCACATGAGATCCTGAACTCCACCACCTCATGGTCACTGCAACCAAGGCTGCCCTCAACCTTTACCTCTTCAACCAGACCCTCCTTATTTGTGAGAATAAGGTCTAGTAGTGCTCCTCTCCTAGTCGGCTCATCCACCATTTGCATCAGGAAGTTATCATCAATGAATCTCCATCTGATTCACTGTGCAATGTACTGTACAACTGCACATTCCGTTTTCTTTTCTGATACACATCTGAAAATGTGTATTACTTACTGATCCTATTCTACAAAGATACAGTGTTACAAAGATTAGGTAATGGATGACTGTGTATTGCTCTAAAAGTGAAAGACGGTAAGTGTTTAGTAACAGTAGTGCATTATCAAAAGACACCTCAAAAATACAACTCTTTGTTCTCATTAACAGCTGCCTAATGAAAGTAACCAAGTAGAGTAATATGGAATGGCTTAAAGAGAAAACAAATGAGATGAAGACCACATGCTAGATTCATCTCTGAATTTCCTGGGGCTTATCCATATAACTAATACCAAAAGATTTACACAAAATTTTCTATCTTATTAACAATACAATCTCATGGACTTTCTATTAAAAAAAAAAGATTTTTAAGCATAACGGTCCTTTCAGAGTTATTCCAGTAACCCTGAAACACAGTGCCTTTCAAAAACTGCTTTGTATGTGATAAAATAGTCTACCAAAGAAAAAGTCCAAAGGAAAAAACACACTGTGTTTGTCTGTAGTAAACGGCATTATCTTCAAATTACTAAATACCTCAGCGTGCATTTGTTTTTAATCACTAAACGACCGAATAAAATAGTCACTGACCTGCTCACTGAACTAGTACAATGTTATAAATAATTAATTCAGGTTTCACCAAAAATTTTAAGAATTCCATAGACCATGAAGGCCCATATTTGAATACTTGTAAAGAAACTGAGGATGTAAACAAACATGTGAATTTTTCTACTAGCAATAATGTGCAGAATCTACAGGAAAATAAATTAAATCTAACTTTAAACTTTTCCACTTTTTTTACCAATTGTAATTGTATTTTTTCCTGCAGTAGGGAATGCAGTAGTAAAGAAACTTGGTGAGAAAGGTCTTCAACTGGTATACAAGTTAGCACTGAAACAGACACAGCTATGTTAATTTTTACCATCCAGAGTTTCACCAACAGATGAGTAAATTGCTCCATTCCATGTGTGTAAGCTCCCTAGACAGCGGAAGTACAGGAAAGATTGTCTCTAACACCAGGAATATTTCAAAACTAGTAGTCCCTTGACAAGCTCATCCTCAGCTCAACAAAAATAAGCTTTTTTATATTCCCTAGTCCTCACAGGGGCCAGCATGTGTATCTCTCTAATTAGGAACAGAAAACACCAAGTCAGAAACTATAAAAACCACCATAAAAGTAATGGAGCAAATTGTACGAATTGGGGATGGCAATGTCACAGGACCATTCAGTTCATTCTGAACTCTCAGAGTTTTACATGGGAAAACTTCATAGAAAACTGAACAGCCACTATTTGGACCTCTGGCAAAGGAAGGCTGTGATGCAACATCTCTCCTGGATTATCAGTTCCAGGAGTTTATTAAATACAACTTATTAAATACAGAGACCATAACGGTCTTGCCACAAATTTTTCAAACTACGTATTCAAGCAGGTTATGATTTTAGCCTTTGGTCCAACTGTTTCAGAAAATCTTTGCTCTTAAGGTCCTATGTTCCTAAGTTTTCTTGTTCCCAGACAAGAAGTCTCACAATGTAAAACAATTGCTCCCCACCAAACATATTAAGTCAGTATCTTCTCAATGGAAATTCTCTGACAAATGTCACTACAGAGAAGAGACTATGATTCCATAACAAAGTTCACTTCAGGAAAAAAAAATCAAAGAAAACAAAAGAATAAAAAAAGGGAAAGAGGATGAATTTGTCTACATAGACATTTTCATACCATATTCAGGTAAGCTTATTATAACTTTTACTGTTAGTACCAGTGTCATATATCCTAACAAGACATACAATTTTGTTGTACTGAAAGGCAGCGTTCTGCAACTGGAGTTAAAAACAAATAAGAAGTGCCTACAGCTAAAAATATGGTTTAAATATTTCAGCACTACAGCTAAATACAGATTAAAGGATCTAATCAGTGTAAGATTATTTTAACAAGAAAGCTTTCAACAGGAAAAAATACAGCAGTAAAACACAGACCTTACTGCTGTAATATGTCATAGTATGCTGTAGAATCCAAGGTATGACAACAAATATAATAAGGGGAGGTAGATTTTATTCATAACAGGAGCAAATTTCACTTTTTTACCAATAAGAACCCTAAAGCAAAGATCTTAAGTTTACTTCATAGCTGTTGCTATTTTTCAAATCTCTTTTCATCACTTATACTCTGATTTTTTTTTCCCTTTTAACTCAGTGTTGTGATGGAATCAATACAAATCTGCTCTTAACATATCTGTCTCTGACCTGTGTTTGTTTTAAGCTGTATCATTCATAATGGTGATCGATGGGTAATGCTATTCCTCTTTCTCCACAAAAAGCACAGAGCATAAAAAGTGCATATATTTTATGCCCAAGGTCAGAAGAAAATTAATGGACAAGAGCTAGATAAAATGGAGTTCAAGCTGAATGGGCTGAGTGCTCTCTACAGGGTACAGCCAAGGCAGACAGTACAAAGCCCATTATACTCAAACACACTTGAAGCATTTCAAAAGTGAAATTGTTTCCACAGGCTAATGCATAAAAGTACAAAGCTTTAACTTTTCTGTTTCACAGATAGCCTACAGATACTGGGCAAGTGTTCCTATTCAGGATTTTATTTAGCATATTCCATTTATCAATCTTTACCTTAAGCCATAAACCCATTTGGTGTTTATGACCAAAGTTCTACAAGTGCTGTTTATTTGTCATTAGCGAACTTTACTTCACAGACTTTCCTGTTGATTCTCTCGCAAGTTCCCTGTCAAGATAACAAATGACTAGTGGAACATTTAAAAAACAACCACCACATACACATAAAGGCATCAAATGTAAAAAAATAAAAAATGGAAGGATTACCTAATTTCTAACTTACTATAAAATACAGTTTAACAATTAAGAAATAATACATAAACATTTTTTTCCACAAATACAAAATAAAGCTTAATTTCATTTCAGCCAGAAGATCACAGGAATGGTAAAAGGAATGACAAAAATTAAAACTCTTTTAGAGTATTAGGTTCTCAGTTTCCTAATATTTTTCTTCTTTAGTCTGGTGAATCTTTGTAACAAAGCCCTCCCCTGCGTCAAGAAACTTGCCCTAGTATGCGAATAGCAAACTGCAAATAGAGTATGCAATTCACTTGAATTAAGACTGTAGGAAACTATTGAGTAGAGAAGCATGATACAGGTTCTGCAAAATATAATTTAGTTGTTGAAGAAATAAAGCAGTCGTGTCATATGAGTTTATTAGAAATACTGTCCTGGGGTTGTGTCTTAACATGTTTCAGTGTTCATGCCCTTCTTACAATCTAAGGTTAAGAGAAAACAAAACCTATATCAGCTGAACATAGATTACAGTGAAAATATCACTATAGATCACATCATCTTTTTTATCTCTTAATAATTTCCTGGACAAAAACCAAGATAAAAATCCAGCACTGAGCACCAGATTACATCAGAGATAAATCTGGAAATAAGTTGAATTAGAACACAGCACTATTTTCTCATAGCCTGTATCAGAATTCCTGTTGCTGCTGGTACTCTGCTGAAAGCAAACTTAGCTTCTGGTGCAAACATAGGAATAGGAGGCACACAGTTACACACGTAACTGTTTGCCTTGCTACTCACTTTCAAAAAAACACACCCTATATTGCTGAAATAAAATTAGGGAAAAATAAAACAAAAACAAAACCAAACCAACATTGGAAAAACAGGCTAAGGTAGTCTTCTCTATTAAAAAAAAAAAAAAAGGAATATTAAAAAAATAAAATCTGAGATAAACAGGAAGTACAAAAAAAAATTCAACCAAAGTACTCAAAGTGACAAAGTTATAACCAAAAGCAAAAAAGCCATGCAAACAAACAGGCAAATTCTGTAAGTCTGGAGTGATAATAATATACTAATCCTCAGTATTATGGCACTTCAGCCAAATATTTTAGCAGGAAATTACACTAAAACATTCACACAACTTCATAAATGCTTCACAATGCCTTCATCACTATATCTGACTGCCTGCCTCCAAAGTGCAAATAACACATCTATATACTTGGTGGTGGGCTGCTGGATATCCAGCCGCCATTACTGTATCTAGGCAGAGATGGCTTTGTTCAGACAAAGGGCAGGCTTAAATTCACCAGATTCAGACATATATTCACAAACATTTATTTTATTTTATTTTTTATGACAAAGCGTTACTACACAACTTCTTTTTAATCAAGTTTTCGGTCTGTGTTTTGGTTACTTGCTAAGGTAAGCTGCAGGACAAAAAGAAACATTCTAATGATTTACCTGAGCCTTAGTCTTGGAATTTTGGATTATTTCTGAATTTCTTAAGAATGTCTGAAAGTTGAAAAAGGACGATACACTCATGTTTCTCTCTGATGTAAATTGGTCTCACAGTGCATCTAAATAATCTGTGTTACTGTTCTTCAAATAAAACACTTTCAGAAGGCCTCTAAATAATGTAAACTAATTGTATTGGAATTAGCCTCTAGACTACAATCAGCTGTGCGTTCTTCACGTCACAAGTCTTTTATTTTGCTACATTTTATTTATGTCAAGCATGTAATGGTAATTGTTTATTATTATGATTAATTTCCAATGAGAAAAACAACATATTGTATTATTTGACTTTGTTACTCACATTACTCAAAATAACTTTAATAATCATAAATCTTTAATCTCTTTTTTTATATAAATACTGTAATAACAGAGTTGAGGTGTTCTTCACAATGTTACAGTATCATGCTGCACTCTTCATTACATAATGACCTTCTTAAACAAAAACAAGAACTTTGAAGCAACATGTTAGGACAAATTTAACTTTCCCAGAATAAGAAGCTCTCTCCAAATCCTATGGATTTCACTCAGTGAGAGTAAACTCCAGTAAATGTATTCTGGGTTCAGTTTTTCATGTGTCAATTCACTTTCAACAGAGAGGTATGCAACGTCTATGGCCAGAGTATAAAACTGTCATAAGGCAACCATTTCTAGGATACATAAAGAAACTGCAGAGCTCATACAAGATATTAGAAATAACCTGAACTCCGCTCTTTGGTGCAGGCAAGAAAGACAGGCAGCTCTGGAGGACTCTAGACTACAACCTTCAGTGCTGTTCTTTCTGAAGTTAACTAATGATGAAATGTGTTCAAAATGCTTTCTGAAAACTATAATTTAGGATGACAGAATTTAAATGCACCCAAAGCAAGTCAATACATCCTAATTTCACAAGAGGATGTCACAAACAAAAACTGTATAATTCTTGACACTTTTTAAAACTTATTTTTTAGGTAAAGAGCATTATATTCTATTATCTTGTTGTCGTTTTATTTCCCAATAAGAAAAGGTATTGTCCTTGGCAGGGAACTTTGTAATTACATTATTACTGTAAAGGTTCACAGCAACATTTTCATTAGCTTCTTCTCTCTTCCCTTTTTCTCTTTTACCAAAACCAGTTATCTTTTCCACTCCAGGCTTTGATTGACCATGTGCCCAAAAAGCTGTTAAGGCAAATTATTTCCACAGATCTTCCTGCACCAATGTAACTTCAGCAGTTCTCTGATGTACTAAATGTAAATGAGGGAGGCAAACTGGAAGTGAAAATATTGTGCATAATGTTTCTGATGTAAGAAGTGTCTTATTCAAATAAATAAATCTGTACACATTTTAGTCCTCTGTCCAACCATGACTTTAGTCTCTTGTCTGAACTGACCAATCATGATTAAAGTAACAGTAAGTGATTAAAGTAACAGTAAGAGGTCAAACAAGCTCACAATATTTCTAAGCTCTTTTCTATTATTCATGAACCTTCTTAACTACTTTTGCTTCAGGTGGCAAACAACACAGAACGATCTCTGACCTTGACTCAAACAAGATGACATTTCGGTACTGTATGTTTATGTTAGGCACTTTTCACATATGCTAGAGAGAAGACATATTTCCCCTAGAGCTACAGTACTCTGATGACCTATGCTTTGTTCATCAAAAGGCTACTATAATTGACTCATAATACATCAAGCTCTCTCATGCAGGCAGATCCACTTATACGCAGATTGATTTCTACTTTCATAACCCATACACTCTGATTTCCAAATATCCAAGATTATCTTTTCCCCACATAGAAAAATCAGATAGAGAAATAACAGCACAAAAGTAGAAACATTCTGAGTGGCATCACTTTGACAAAATTTCTTCCAGAGGTCTCTGTAGAGGGTGTGTAACAAATTGAAGGAAATAACTGTGTTGTTACGGCAAACAGAGCAACTGCACAGATACTGAAGAGCTGCCTGTGTCAGCCAACCTGCTAAGAGGTTAACTCCTCATAATAAACAACAGGGATAATAAACATTATCAACCCCCTACTCCAACACATCATCTTTTCTCCTCTGTAATACAATATGTCAGAATAAGGTGAACCCTGACTACTTATCACTTTTTACCTCTTAGTGATTTTATTTCTGTAGACTTGTTCTTACTGTTGCACTGGATCGGAGCTGTTGAAATCCAGTCTTGTCCTCAGAGTGAGTAGCTACAAATGATTGACCATTAACCCTGAAGCTGGTTTTCTATAGTAAATGAGAGTAAGTAGTCAACCATGGCCTTACAACAGAAAAACCCATGACTTCATGTAGTTTTAAAGAAATATGAAATAACTGCAATTGCATAAATCCTATGAATAAAATATCAATTAAAAAAGCTTAACTCAACTTTTCATTCCTGTCTAACACTGAAGTGAGTACAGTAATATTGGAATAAACTCCTCACAAATTTACATCCCATACTTATGTGTGAGCTCTGTTTCCTAAGATAATCCTGTTTTCTTGATGTAGGAAACAATAATAAACTACAGCAAAACAACAAAGAAGACAAACCTTGAAACCTAACACACAGGAAATCACTAAAGGAGAAGGTGGGTAGAGATTCAATTAGGTAAAGGAGACATTATTTCCTTAATGGTGTGTACAACTGACAAAGTCTAAGAGCAATATCAGAAATCTAATTCCCATTGTAAGGTGCTAACACTTCAAGAAGACCCTTTCACGGATGTGAAAGCTTTCAGAATTCTGAAAATACATGTAAAATTTAATTTATATTTAAACACAGGCCCAAGCTTTGGGAATTCTCTGAATCCACGTAAAATTAAATCTTCATTTCAGAAAAATTGGTTTATAGCTTTTGAAGATACAAAGAAAAATTTGCACATGTGACCCCAAGGTAATACAGCTCTTACAAAGTAACAAAAACATAAACCCCACCCATTAATTTTTTTAATTAATTATTTTCAAGAAAAGCTCAACTTTTTTGGACATTCTCTGACTGACTCAGATTGTCAATACTGACTTTGTGCTGTAGAAGATCAAGGCCTAAAAGGTTTCAAAGAACCTGACATTTTATAGACAGATAGACACACAGGGGGAAAGAGGTCTAAAGAGGATACAAAGTTGCCTCACTGTGTATGTTGAAAAAACAGATGAATTTCAGGAAAGTCAGCAAGGCTAGTCCCAGTCATTTAATCCTCTAATTTACCCTCTGGTAGTTTACTGTCTTTCATTTATCTGGAGAGTTGCATGAGCCATTTTTTAAGCATCTACTGCTGAATATCAACTGCAAATAAAGTAGTATCTTTATTCAATTATGAATAATCTCCTGAAGTGGTTCTATTTCTCTGTATGATTGTTAACATTTCTTCTTAATGTATTTGATGAAAAAAATGATTTACATACGAAATAGCAGCTTGGGAAGAAGACACAGATAAGACACTGTCATGGACCGGACCCCTACCTATCCCCTCCCAGATGATCCATGTGAGCAGATCATTTTCTAAAGATGAGGGTCCACCACAAACCATTCAGACAGGGCACTCAGACAGAACATTTCTAAAATAGAGGTGCTACCATGTCTATGAACAGCTAGGGCAGAGCATGTTGGAAGGGAAGTCCTTTGTGAATTAATATTAGTGAGTTGTTACCATTTGGAGTGATGGACACACACCTCTTGAGGTGCAGCATGGGTGTTGAGGGCTGAAGTCGTCTCCCCAGTGGAGAACCAGCTGCCCTCCCCAAGAAGCTAACCTTGATGCAGGGCTGTTGTAACCCCCCCAAACGTCAACCCCAAGGGTGACCTGGATGGAGAGCACCCCCCGAGGTGTGGTAAAAGGTGAAGCCCGACCAGCTACTCCCTGTCAACCCTTCACCACCCTACGGAAGAAGTTTCTGCCTGAAACAAAGATTTCTGACTGAAGAGAAGACCCATGCTGGAATGGGTGATGCTATCTATGTCTCTGTGTTTGTGTTTGTCTCTCTATCTCTGAGTTTCTGCTCCCCTCTTTCTTATCTTTCAACTCTTTCCTATTTTGCCTTCTGTCTAATTTTTACCTCTAAATAATGATTGAGCATTACTTGGTGCTTGCTTAATAGATAAGCGATATCTGGTGATAATCGATAAGTGTGATTTGGTGCTTGACTCTGAGAAGTTGATACATGATGTTTTTGCAGTTGCTGAGGTAAATAAAATTGTGTTGTATTGTTCCTTGAGTCATTACCTAGCCGGTGCTCCTTTTCTGGGAATCACAAAAAAACCCTCTCTCGACCATCCACTGTAGTGGGCTGAGACAGATGCATCCAAGATAGATGATAAACTAAAGGAGGCAGCAGACAAATCCTCATTCTATACTATAGCAGTTCAGTGCTTATCGTAATTTATTCAGAGGACTCTGTTCACAGCTGTCATATACACTACAGCAAGGTATATACAGTGCCAAAATCTGCCTGCAGTTAAAAGTCTGTAAATATTGTACTACTTTTTAAAAAGTCCAAAATTATAGCCTGCTGAAAAAGATTTCTTTCCCTGCTTGGATCATGCTATGTATTTCACGCTTACACAATATATGCAATAAAAATAACCACATACTCAGAGATGGCTTCTGGTCTCAGTTATTTGTTTTGACTGGTGTACTTCTGTTAACCTTAAGAACTTACTCCCCATTTACCATCCAAACTCCGACACAAATGAGGCTTATACTATCAAGAATAATTTATGAGACATGCACTGACTCTTGTAACTCCTTCCCTGTGGTGACAGGTTAGCCTTGGCCAACAGCTGAGTTCCCACCCAGCCGCTCACTCCCTCACTCACCGTCCCCAGCACTGGGGACACAGGGAGAAAAATAAGTTGAAAGAGATGGGTCAAGATAAAGGCAGGGGGATTGCTTACCATTACTTCAGTGGGCAAAACGTAAGTGGGAAAAATTAATGTAATTTATTTAAAATTAAAATAGATCTGCATAGTGAGAAACAAACACAGAAATTAAAACACTGCCTTTCCTCCTGTCCACAC
Organism: Pterocles orientalis; assembly: GCA_011057875.1. Taxonomy (NCBI): domain Eukaryota; kingdom Metazoa; phylum Chordata; class Aves; order Pterocliformes; family Pteroclidae; genus Pterocles; species Pterocles orientalis. The sequence goes on along the minus strand of WKFP01014711.1, from coordinate 354,843 downwards.
CAGCGGCAGTGTGGATGTCTGCTCTGCCATGGAGCACTTCCTCCCCTCCTCCTCCTCCTCTACTCTTACTGTTCCCTGTGTGGTTTCCCACTCTGTTTTTGTTCCATCCTCCTCAGCCTGTCTGGTATTTTTGTCCTTCCTTAAGTATGTTTTCACAAGAGGTGCCACCAGCTTTACTGACGGGCTCATCTGTTTCCTGTGATGGGTCTGCTGCAGAGCTGGCTGGAACCGGCTGGAACCAGCTGTGTCTGGCATGGGTCCCTTTGTGCAGAACCCAGGCCTGCAGCCGCCCCCCCGCCAGAACCTTACCAGACACACCCAAAACACTTCTGTATTTATATTGTAATTTCACTTCCAATTTAACAAGAGTAATCTGAATTATGAAATCTATAGTTTAGCAAATTTTGTCACCAAAACGAAAAATGGTGAAACGGGGTTTTATTTTGTCAGCATGTGTGCCACAGGCTGTGACATGGTGCTCAGTTTGTTGCAGGTGGTCTTGAGAAACCTCAGCATTTGTGCCATCTTTCAAATAACACGAATTTAGAAGCATATTGCTGACAGTCACACCCTGGTACTGTAGATTTTCATGCAGTTTAAACAAGAGCTATATTTTGCAACTTTGTTATTTGAAGTATGTGAAAGAACTATTCTGGTATGCAAGACATCACATTTATGCACTGCATCTCAAATTTGTATTTTCGCAACATATGAGTTGTGCATGCACCAGCATTGTGTTTTCCCTTTGTCCCATTAATAAACAGTATTTCACTTAATCTCTCAAAAATGTTTGCAGCAAACACAAATTGTGTTTAATTTAAGGCTCTTTCAAATTAATCCAAAGGCTGCACACATTGGTAGACAAAAAAAGAAAATATCCTGAAAAAGGAATGTTGCAAATGTATGAAGGCGTTTAGTTTTTACTGATGCGCACTATAGCAAAGGCAACAAAAATAAAGCCATTATATGGCATACTTTAAATGATTTAGAAAACTAGTAACATTTTTAATGAAAAACACTGGCTGGATTACCACAATTTAAAAAATAAGCAAGTAAGCTAGCAACGTAGCACGTAACATTCAGTTATGCCTCATCAATTTTATTAAAAGTAATGTTAAAATGAAAACTACAAAATCTCAAAGCTAGTATAAAAGCTCATTTTTATAAAGTTTCTGGAGATAAAGCACACGTTAAAAGGTATTTGCTTTAAAATCTGGTATGACAGAGATGCAGTAATAGGAATTGAACATTTTTGGCTTAACATCTGAATCTATAAAATATGTCCAGGCAGTTTTTCCTTTAAAAAATATTAGTAATCCCATCCCTGTTCAGCTCAGATACATATGCCCATTCTCAGCTGCATGGGCAAGGGATCAACCTTGTGAGGTATTTTGTTGAAAGAGGTTCTACTTCGAAGAATTTGGCATTAAGTGTGGTGAGAAAAATGGGAGCACACTAAACTTCTCTCCATATAACCTCTGAAACAGGAGTTTTTGCAAAGCACTTGAAAGGAGATAGCTCACTACCACAAACCACATGTACCTCGAAACAAGCCTGGTGATCTAGGAATGGGGTACACCTGGTCTATTATTTCTTCTGCTGACAGCCATGGCATATGGAGCAGCAGTATCAGGGCACCGTCCTGTCCTGACAAAATGGCCACCACACTCAGATGTCCTATCTGAGGCTAGGATCAAGAAGTGCTCACGTAAGTATTTGCTTCACTATCTGCGTGTTTTCTTCTCCTGTAAAGCATTCACTTTATATCCTGGTTTGATGATGATAAGCAACCACCATATTACCCTTAGCAGGAATGGTTTTGGTAAGGGAAGAAGAGAGACTCTAATTCTGCTTACAACAGTCATACATTTTTGTAGTCCACAACTCCTTGTTCAGTTTGTCACAATGAGACACGTATCTGTTAAACGGACCTTGTCTTCCCCATGGTCCCTTGCAAGTACATTACACATAGTCTCTTCTATGCAAAGACGTATCAATAAGCTCTGAAGTGATTTTGTGACAGCGGATTTTAGCTATACATATTTAATAGAAGTGGCACCTATAAGGAAAGGCATTTTTAGTAGTCCTTATGCAGAAATTAACTCATACAAAATAAATACATTCATTTAGATGCAGAATAAAATGGAAAGGAGTGTAATGCTGTAGCCCAGCGATGTTGATACGGTACTGCTAGTAATAGGCTTCAAATTGTGTTTGCAAGGCCTCAGCACTGAGGCTTGTCAGGCTTGCTCTGCCTGTATATGCCTACACCTTAGTTTCTACTTGGTTTGGCTGTGACGGTAATTTTTCTTCTGACAGGTGGCTATCACTGATTTGGTTCACTTTTGCTTACCTTTGAATGTCACAGCTGTTGTCTTTTTACAATGTCATAACAAGAGGTTACTTTGTGCAGAATGAGGTAGTTATGACTATAATGCAATGGAATACACAGAGAGACGCAAGCCTAGTATGGCATGATAGCAGTGACTTTGAGAAGTGGAGACACGGTGCAGGTGAGGACAGACATGGGACTGTCAAAAAAGGGGCCCGGCATGGCACTGCAGAACTCACAATGCTCTGGTGGTCAGGTAAAGAACTGCAGGCCTGCAGCTGCATAACAAAGCAAAATGGGAAATAGCATCCGGCATACATAAAAGGCAAGATATATAATAAAATCAGATGTAACATGAACTTGCAGACTAGTAAAGAATCAGCAAGGTGTAACAGTGTGCTATAGCAAACATACAAAAATGACACCACATGGATCCTAGAGGGAGGAAGAAGAATCAACATCAATATCACATGTCTCAAGACTTGCAATGATGAGAACTTGCTTTACAGCCTGTACTGCCAGATTGAAGCCATTGACCTCAAGACCCCAGAGAAGCACTGGAAATACGAGCACAACAAAAAAACAGGGAAATACCAGGAAGCATTTGTGTAACAAATTTAACTGTATGGTAATTTTTTAAACTCCTTTTGTATACTAGTATAGAAGATTGGGTTTTGTGGGGTTTTTTTGGGGGTTTTTTTTGGTTTTTTTTTTTCATTCCGTTCTGTGATAGCTAGTTTTGTACTAGTAATATTTGTTTGATTATAGAATCATAGAATCATAAAATCATGGAATAGTTTGAGTTGGAAGGGAACATGGAGGTCCTCTAGTCCAACCCCCTGCAGTAAGCAGGGACATCTTCCACTAGATAAGATTTCCCAGAGGCCCATTCAACCTTTATCAATGATCTGGATGAGGGGATTGAGTGCTCCCTCAGTAAGTTTGCTGATGATACCAAATTGAGCGGGTGTGTTGATCTACTTGAGGGTAAGAAGGCTTTGCAGAGGGATCTGGACACGCTGGACTGATGGGCTGAAGCCAATTGTGTGAGGTCCAATAAAGCCAACTGCTGGGTCTTACATTTTGGTCACAACACTGCTATAGGCTTGGGGGAGAGTGGTTGGAAAGCTGCCTAACAGAGAGGGACCTAGGGGTGCTGGTTGACAACCACCTGAATATGAGCCAGCAGTGTGCCCAGGTGGCCAAGAAGGCCAACGGCACCCTGGCCTGCATCAGAAATACTGTGGCCAGCAGGACTAGGGAAGTCATTGTGCCCCTGTACTCGGCACTGGTGAGGCTGCACCTTGAATCCTGTGTTTAGTTTTGGGCCCCTCACCACAAGAAGGACACTGAGGTGCTGGAGCAGGTCCAGAGAGGGGCAACAAAGCTGGTGAAGGGTCTGAAGCACAGGTCTTATAAGGAACGGCTGAGGGAACTGGGGTTGTTTAGACTAGAGAAGAGGAGGCTGAGAGGAAACCTTATCACCCTCTACAACTACCTAAAAGGAGGTTGTTGTGAGGTGGGCACTGGCCTCTTCTCCAAAGTAACAAGCAATAGGACAAGAGGAAATCGCCTCAAGTTGCAGCAGGGGAGGTTTAGGCTGAATATTAGAAAAATTTCTTCACTGAAAAGAGTGATCAAGCATTGGAACAGGCTGCCCAGGTAAGTGGTGGATTCACCATCCCTGGAGGTGTTCAAAGAAACGTATAGATGTGGTGCTCAGGGACATGGTTTAGTGAGTTAGGTGGTGTTGGGCTGACGGTTGGACTTGATGATCCTTGAGGTCTTTTCCAACTTTAATGATTCTATGATTCTATGAACTCAAATCAAGTAAGGAGCTTCTAGCAGGTTACAGCTGCTTCTGCAGTTTATAATAACACACTTTACAGTGAACAGACTCATTATTTCTAATATGCTATACCACCATCTCAGCCCAGGCATAACTTGACACCTGTGATGTAACGATGCATACTAGAGAATATCGAATCTGCACTGTGCAAAGTTCTCTTCATCTTAGAGCATGCATTTTTCTACCATATTCAGATTTATTCTCTAATAGGACAAGATTTCATTTTGAAGACAATAAAAGTATACTAAATAACCACCTCACCCCTCACCCACAGAGCTGCTCCCAAGACACTATATATGATGGAGAAAACCACATCCCCAAGGTAGGAGAAAGATGACAGCAGGAAATAATTTTTATGTGCTTACAGTAAGGAGTTCTTTAGGAGAAGCTTTTTTATTATTAGCATGAATCGTATCTATAGGAAAATACATACAAGCTAGAAGCAGCTATTCAATATGCTGCTTCCCATCTGCAAAAGTCCTCAGGTGGCTTTTAAGCTTAGAGTTTACTCCCGTTTCATACCATGACTCTCATGGCCACACATCTCTCAGCAATCCATATAATGTTACTACATGTAGAACTCTTGCCAAAGCAACTCCACCCCTCTCCTTGCCTTCAGGATTACAAGTTATTCGATTATGCTGGTCCTTTTTCCCAGGGAAGTAATGGCATAGAAATGTCCTCTCATGTCGTCCCTTCCTCCTGCACCTACAGGGTAGCTTTTTTCCTCAACATTTCTAGATAAGTTTAGGCAAATGCTGTAATTTCTCTGTGACCCTTAAATCTCTTTTATAACAATAACTCTATAATATAAAAGAACCAGACTGACAGTACTCAGAATAACGCATGTGGATATGAGACTGTATTTACAGAGTTACACAGATCATGGAACAGTTGCTAGTTCTGTGTGAAACAGTGCTAGACGACAAAGGTTTTACTCCTATCAATAAAATTTCTAATTCACTATGAGATATAGCAGAGGTCAACACTTTTAACTAGCCTAACTTTGTGCAGTGTTGAGACAGTTGTTGTGGATAAGATCAAATATAAAGCTTTATAAAATATTTCAGGCTTCTTCTTGGCATCTTGGTTGTTCTTTTTAGGACAAGGATGAAAGGTTTAGCCGTAAAATAAAGACATACTTAGTAATATTCTACTGACTGCTTATGACTAAAAACAGGGGATTACACACTCTCTAGCACTTCCATAAAAGCCTTTCACTCTTAAGTCTAATAATATATGACTTAAGATTCCTGCACAGTTCAAATATTTTTCCAAACATCAGTTCTGCTCTACTGAATCCCGAAGTTTAGTATTAAACTAGGAAAAAAGGAAATTATATCTAGTACTGACTGACATCTTATCAGTCTGTTTGTTGATAACCGCATCACTGACTTCAGTGGTTACTTATTAAGACTTTTTAGTTTGGTTTTAACTGGCTGACAGAAAACCTTCAAAACGACAGTATCCAACACTTTTATTAATAATACTGATGCTTTCTCATGCTTCTCTTATAATTACATTCACAAGGCCACAGAACCTCCTTTGTTACATTTATGTGTATATTTGTAATGAAACAACATTATGGAACATGAAGTAAACATATAATCAACAAACTATGCATAAGACTAGCTTTGCTTATAGGGAGAAATAATTACAGACAGATTTTGATGGCTCGTAGCAACAAGTATTTTCCTAACTAGCGCTAAAATTATAAACCTAACTTGGAAAATGAAACAAGGTCTTTAAACTCACTATTTTATTTCACAAGGGTGTTTTTCAGTACTTCCACTGAATCAGGCATAATTTACAATCATACCAGTCACATTCTTACCTCGGTAAGTTAATTTGGTAATTATTTTATATTACTCACTTCTTTATTGAAGCCTTCCTTATCTGGATAGCCACAAACACTTATTATGGAAAGAGCACAATGCAGCAAGAAAAATCAATATAGTACATCTGGACTACCATATTTCAAAGAACAAAAATAAAAAGATGAAGCTTAGAAATACTCTTATCCAATAACTACAGTGTTTTTACGTAACTCCGTTTTCCTTAGCATTTCTGCTTTTAAAATGCATTCTGATAAGCCTGAAGTTGCTGTGTTTAAGTTACTTAGCATTTACGATATAAACTTTATTAGGTACATTCGGTTCACAAAAGTCAACAATATTATAGCTATGCCATTTATGATCTCAGCCCTGTGAGCCTGTCTGCCAATCTCTGAAACCTTTACTTCAGAAAATCCACTGATACCAGGAAGAGAACACACAAATTCAAAGATATTTTTTCTGTCAAGCTTCACATTAAAATGGCAAACTTTACTATCAGAACAACTTTAAAATTTAATTATTATCCTCAAGTAATTAGATGGCTACCATTGTGAAGGTATTTTTTTTTCCTTTAAACTGTTTAAAGTCACATACTTTAGAAATAAATATTGCATTTGAGATCTGAGGACATGTAAGTAGGGTCTATGTCCTACACTGATGAGTAGTATAGTTTAAGACACAGCACTAAGAAAATGGCTGTTAGTAGACTCACACTTATTTAGGAGAAAAGACTCACAGTGACTTTATTCATCCTATTCCTCATCTAGGTCCCTCTGGCTTTCTCGTACAATCCCCAGGCAACTCATTAAGTTCAGAATTAAAATGAAGGTTGGGCAGGGCTGCTTTTTCAACAGACTAGTCAAAAACTTATCAGGGCAAAGGCTGAAATGAAATGCTGCATCTTCAGTGCGTATGCCATCAGCTGCTTTCCTCAATTGTCTAGTAAGCTCCAAATGCAAAAAGGAGAGCTCCATGTTGTTCTTATTGCCCCACATAACAGCTGTTATCCATACAATGAGAAAAAAAGCAGATATTATTAGCTGTTTGGTATCTGAAACATTTACTGACACACTTCCAGGCTTCTAGAAGCCCCACAACTTTATTTTTTTTGTGTGTAAGATGGAGGCTTTCATGCTCTCATATACGGTATTGTATCTTAAAGTGCATCACAAAGCCACTAAAACAGCCTTTGACTTCTTCATGTTGCGAAGATTCACAAATAATATGAAAAGTGTTTGCAAAGCAATAGTGAAACATTTGATTTGGAAATTACTAATAGCTTTTGCAACCACTGTTGTGAAACAGCTGTTAATGAGAAACAAAGAAAGTCCGGTAAGGGCAAAAAGCTCCACTAATTACACCTTATCTTAAAATTAAACAATGTCTGTAACATCAAAAGTAAAAACACAGAATATGTATTTCTTCTTTTTGCTGGTTTTGATGTTTGGGGGGTTTTTTTGTTTGTTTTTGTTTGTTTGTTTGTCTGCTTCTTTTTGGTTCTTTGATTGGCTGGCTTTTTAAAATTAAACAATCCCTTGTAGGTGCTTCATGTGCATTCCAGGATACTGCCACCTCTCTGGCAGGAGGAAATAAGACACCTCAGCACTTAGGTATAGTATTGATGCATACAAAATAGCTAGAATAGGTTTATCTGACCTGGCAACAGAACTCTAGGATTCAGAAGACAATGTAGTAATGACTTAACTGTTCATTGCTATGAAGACTGAGATGCTTGTTTTTTTTCTTTCTGTGAGTGATGGGAATAACTGCATATTTAGGGAAAGAACACCACCACTTCATCTGATACTAGAAGCCTCAAAAGATTGACAGGAAGTCTGACAACTCACATTTATTAAGATGACAAATAATCCAGTTCTTATTCCTATAGCACATATTTCAAATATGCATGATACACATACATTTGATACTTGCAATTTACTGACATCTGGCAGAGAATATATTTCCTGTAGTTTCATGGCACTGCGCAGCTCCCTATGAGCAGTAACACCCCACATCACATATAAGGACGATGTACTAAGAGCTCTTATTCAATTTTACATCATGTCAGACATGTAAGTATTAGGCTGGTTAAATTTACTGTTTCACTAATATTTTGTACCTCCTTAGAAGACTTCTAGAAATAACCACAGGTCATTACATATTTTTATAATAAATAGATACGTAAAATTTGTCTAAATACGTGTATTTCTTATGTAAGTCCGTATGTGCTTGGGAATCATAGAACAGAATCACAGAACCATAGAACGGTTAGTGTTGGAAAGGACCTTAAAGATCAACGAGTTCAAATGCCCCTGCCATGGGCAGGGACACTTCCCACTAGACCAGCTTGCTCGAAGCCTCATCCAGCCTAGCCTTGACCAGCTCCAGGGATGGGGCATCTGCAACTTCTCTGGGCAACCTCTTCCAGTGCCTCACCACCCTCACAGGAAAAAATTTCTTCCTAATAGCTCATCTAAATCTACCCTCTTTCTGCTTAAAATCACTACTCCTTGACCTATCACTACACTCCCTGATAAAGAATCCCTCCCCATCTCTCCTGTAGCCCCCCTCAAAGTACTGGAAGGCTGCTAGAAGGTCTCCCCAGGGCCTTCTCTTCTCCAGGCTGAACAACCCCAACTCTCTCAGCCTGTCCTCATATGGGAGGTGTTCCAGCCTTCTGATCATCTTTGTGGCCCTCCTCTGCACGCACTCCAGCATGTCCATGTCCTTCTTGCACTGGAGTTCGCAGAGCTGGACGCAGTACCCCACGTTGGGTCTCACAAGAGTGGAGTAAAGGGGTAGATAACCCATCCATCAACCTGCTTCTAATGCTTCTTTTGGTGCAGACCAGGATACGGTTGGAATTCTGGGCTGCAAACGCACACTGCCAGGTCGTGTGAAGCTTCTCATCAACCAGCATCCCCAAATCCTTCTCCTCAGGGCTGCTCTCTATCCATTCTCCGCCCAGCCTGTATTTGTGCTTGGGTTTGCCTCGACCCAGGTGCAAGACCTTGCACTTGGCCTTCTTAAATTTCATGAGGTTTGTGTGAGCCCACCTCTCCAGCCTGTCCAGGTCCCTCTGGATGGCATCCCTTCCCTCCAGTGTCACGACCAGACCACACAGCTTGGTGTCATTGGCAAACCTGCTGAACGTGCACTCAATCCCACTGTCCATGTCGCCAACACAGCTGTTACATAGCACAGGTCCCAGTACTGAACCATGCGGAATGCCAGTTGTCACTGGTCTCTACTTGGACACTGAGCCACTGACCACAACTCTTTGAGTGCGGCCATCCAGCCAATTCCTTACCCATGAGTGGTCCTTCAGTCAAATCCATGTCTCTCCAATTTAGAGACAGGGATGTCATGCATGCCAGTGTCACAGGCTTTGCACAAGTCCAGGCAGGTGATGTCAGTTGCCTTTCCCTTATCCGCCAGCGCTGTGGCCCTGTCATAGAAAGCCACCAAATTTGTCAGACATGATTTGCCCTTCATGAAGCGACACTGGCTGTCACCAAGCACCTCCTTATTTTCCATGTGCCTTAGCATAGTTTCCAGGAGGATCTGCTACACGATCTTGCCAGGCAGAGACGTGAGACTGATTGGCCTGTAGTTCCCCAGGTCTCTGTCTTTTTCCTTTTAAAAAAAGGGGGCTATGTTTCCCCTTTTCCAGCCAGCTGGAACTTCACCAGAGTGCCACAACTTCTCAAATATGATGGAGAGTGGCTTAGCAACTTCATCTACCTGTTCCCTCAGAACCCACAGATGCATCTCACCAGGTCCCATGGACTTGAGCACCTTCAGGTTCTTTAGATGGTCTCAAACCTGATCCTCTCCTGCTGTGGGTGGTTCTCAATTCTCCCAGTTTCTGCATTTGCCTTCTGCGAGCTGGGCAGTGTGGCTTGAGCACTTGTCAGTGAAGACTGACTTAAATAAGTTGTTGAGTACCTCAGCCTTCTCCATACCCTGGGTAGCCAGGTTTCCTGTTTCCTTCCAGAGAGGGCCCACACTTTCCTAGTCTTCCTTTCATCACCAAAGTACCTACAGAAGCTTTTCTTGTTGTCCTTGACGTCCCTGGCCAGATTTAATTCTGTCAGGGCTTTAGCTTTCCTAACCTGATCTCTGGCTGCTCAGACAGTTTCTCTGTACTCCCCCAAGGCTACCTGTCCTTGCTTCAACCCTCTGTACACTTCCTTTTTGCATCTTGAGTTTGTCCAGAAGTTCCATGCAGGCCTCCTGGCATTTCTGCCTGACTTCCTCTTTGTTGGGATCTATCACTCCTGAGCTTTGAGGAGGTGATCCTTGAATATTAGCCATCTTTCTTAGGCCTTTCTGACTTACAGGGCTTCATCCCAGGGCACTCTACCAAGCAGATCCCTGAAGAGGCCAAAGTCTGCTCTTCTGAAGTCCAGGGTAGTGAGTTTCCTCCACCATCTCATGGTCGCTGCATCCCCGGCTGCCCTTGAGTTCCACGTTCCCCACCAGTCCTTTATGTTGGTAAGAACGAGGTCCAGCATAGCACCTCTCTTGGCTGGTTCCTCTATCATCTGGAGAAGAAAGCTATCATCAATGCATTCCAGGAACCCGCAAGCTTGCTTACGCCCTGCTGTGTTGTCCCTCCAAAAGTTATCAGGATGGCTGAAGTCCCCCATGAGGACCAGGGCTTGTGACCATAAGGCTGCTCCCATCTCTCTATGGAGGGCCTCATCCACTCAGTCTTCTTGGTCAGGTGGCCTATAACAGACGTTGTCCCTGCCCTCCATTTAATCTGGATGCATAGGCTCTCAGTCAGCTCCTCATCCATCCCCAGGCAGAGCTCCACTCACTCCAGCTGGTCACTGACACAGAGAGTGACACCTGCTCCTTGTCAACCACATACACATTCTGGAAAATTCATGATAGCAGACAAACTGGTCACAAATTCGTTCTATGCAAAATGCAATCAGACCTAATGTTTTATTGAGTCTTTGCAGCTGCTATGATGCTTCCACCTTCTTTTAACTTAATATATTTGTGTTATTTTTTACAGATAATTTGCATTCTGTCCTCATATGTCTTTCATCTTGCCTTTTTCTTCATCTCCTTTTAATTTAGATCAATTCATTCCTTCTCTTTGAGGCGTTGCCATCTCCCAGGACACTGATTTTGCCCAAGAATTGTTCATAAAGAGGTCAACAATCTATAGCATTGGCTAAGGCAACCACCAAACTGCAGATTCGTAACTTGAGCAAGCATTCAAAACTGCATTATGTTTAATGGAGTTCTTCTGCTTGTGCTCAGGTAAAGCAGAAAGCCAGACAATACCTAATGGAAGAGATTCATTTCACGTATTAGTTTGCAACAAACTGTCTTCTCCATGAAAAAAATAAAAATAAACTGTTCTTTATGTTACTAAATGTAGTGGTCATTTTTCCTATTATAAATGAAAGCATAATTCAATTAACTCTACATTCCATGTTAAGAAATACAGGTTATCAGAGAACATTACTTGTATCAGCACTTCGACATCACTATGAACTACCCTTAGAAAGTCCATGTGTCTTTAATTTCTAATCCAGTCTGCAATAATTACCAATTCTTAACTGCTGTCTGTATGTTTGCTTACGTTTCTGATAAAATAAAAAACCCAAAACACAAAGCCCATCATCACTTTTCTTCTAACAAGAAACATGTGAAACTTTGTTCTTTTCACTGACAACAATCATGACTAGCTGTTTTCCATGATATCCTATGTGTCCATACTTCACTCTCATCATACTCTCTAAATCTTTTAATCATGTTCTGTTGTTTCCCTATATATATATACTTTTTTTTTCTCCATATGCTTCAGAGGAAGTTCTCTGTCCTTACTGAGAGACAAGAACAGAATTATGTCAGAAGTCTATACAGACCTATGCTGTATAGAACATTTCAAAATAACTACATATAACAGGTATATAAAAATACACAGACATTAGAATAAACTCTTATATTAGCTTTAAATGGTCAGTTAGGATAAGACAGAAATATAAAATTAAAGAGAGGTGAATATGTACCAAAATATTACTATAATTTTAGGACCTGAGGGCTGATCCTGCATAATTTAGGTTCAGTAAAGCCAAGTGCCGGGTCCTTCACTTTGGTCACAACAAGCCCCTGCAATGCTACAGGCTCGGGGGAGAGTGGCTGGAAAGCTGCCCAACAGAGAGGGACCTGGGGGTACTGGTCGACAGCTGGCTGAACATGAGCCAGCAGGGTACCCACGTGGCCAAGAGGAAACGGCCTCAAGTTGCGCCAGAGGCTAGATATTAGAAAAAATTTCTTCACTGAAAGAGTGATCAGGCATTGGAACAGGCTGCCCAGGGAAGTGGTGGAGTCATCATCCCAGGAGGTGTTTAAGAAACGTGTAGATGTGGTGCTTAGGGACATGGTTTAGTGAGTTAGGTGGTGTGGGTTGACGGTTGGACTTGATGATCCTTGAGGTCTTTTCCAATCTTAATGACTATGATTCTATGATAATAAAGATATTAAAGGTAATTTTAAAGATCAGTCTCACTGAAACGTTTAGGTTAGATGTTTTCTTATTGTACATCTTCTTGATTCTGAGGGTGCAACATAGTTTAATTTTGGACTATCAGGTCATCATTTTCACTACAAATTTAGTTTGTTTTTCCTCATTTCAGTCAACAGAAAAGTTTAGTGGAACCACAACAAATAGAAAGACAGGGTTTAGGTCAACCAGATCAGCTTGGTATCTCTGCTTCAAAACGTCACAAAAATGTTTTCTCTCCATAGCAGTTCTAACAACATTTGTCTTCAAAGATCAGTGCAAAAGAGATTCTCTCACCTTGTAAATTTAGACAATTTATGAAAAAATAGTGGAAATTCTTTCAAGAACATTTGTTTTTTCCCTGCAGAGACCTGAGCAAAGTGATGGACAAATGAACAAACAGGAAAAAATATCCAGCTCACAAGCTCTCTGTATTTACCTAAAGCATTTGTTTTGAAAAGTAGACACAATAGCCAGCACAACTGAAATAGTACAAAATGCAGTAGGCTGGCAGGGACTTGCTACTTTCTAGAAAATACAAAGATAATTTTTTACTTTTTTATGTGACAGCAGTAATTGAGTAAGAGAAGACAGGAAACAGGAGAAAAGGGACAAAAAACCTAGCAAAATGGACGTTTTGCTCATACTGTGAAAGTATCCAACACTTCTTTAGAAAAGAGGGATTCAGTGTCACAAGAATGTTGTCATCACAAGAGAACAGCAACCAGTTTACCAGAAGGAACAGTTATTCTCCAGAAAAAGATCATGCTTGGATTACTTACAGGAGCCGTGAAGACCTTGGCATCTAAGTCCTTGGCAATGGTTAATCAGCCCTTGAAGTTATGGCACACTGCCATTTCCCAGTTTCTGGACAAGATGAACCATTTGGATTGCGTTGTGAGAACACCAAGATCATAAAATTGACTTAGGCAGGAAGAATGGTTTTTTGGACTAAGGGACAATTTTCCAAGTGCTTATTTCATTTAAGAATAGTTATTGCAGGGTCCAGGTATAGTAATTAAAGAAATAAAAGCTATAATTCAGTTTTCTAAATGGTGGTAAATGTGGAATTGGATACATGGAACGAAGTCAGACTTCTTTATGAGTATTTTAAATAATACTGAGAACACACGCCAAGAATAGACTGGGAAAGGACACAAAGAGATAAAGACTGGCAGAGGCTCACAGTAATACTGTTAAATAATAAATGCATGCTGCTAGTAACAGAATATCATCTTTATTAATAAATCAGAAGATGGACTCGTCTGTAGGATTTCTGGGTGCCTATCATTGTTATATCTAAGAAGTGTAACCATATTTTTCTTCATACTGAAGTACATGAAGATTTCCTGGAAGCAAAGCTTTTTAATTCTACTGTGTAAGACAAGAAAAATACAGAGTTTGAGTGGTCTGTGTATTGTCCAGTGTCATGTCATTCATTTTTCTTACTAGAGGACATTGGAGGATAATCAGTCACCCTGTAACTGTAGGTAGATATGCATCTATCATCTAGCTCTACTTTTTTTTAAAAAAATATTTTTTGTATTAAGTTCTCCTTCTAGCAATGCTGGAAGAGTGAGCACTGTTCAAATCCAGAAGCTTACCTTCTACAGATATCTACTGATTGTATGAAATCTCACAGAAGAATATTAAGACCATCAGGCTGATGAAGCACACCTTAGAGTTAACTAGTTTCCGCAGTAAATGAATACTTTCTATAGATAATGCTACCACCTTCTGTGTAGCTGCCTATAAAGCATACTGGCTTTATGCTATGTTTCGTATTTTTAAAGATAAATCTTGATTGCAATCCAGAGTGTGGAGAAGACGAAAAAAACTAGGCAGAAATGTTGATCAGTGAAGTTTAAAAGAGATTGGGAAATACAAAGCATTCTGTATAGAAAAATGAAAGAGAATTTAGAATATCAGGTTGTTGTGACGTGACCAGATTTAACTCCATTTGCTATTAAGACTCTCTTGTATGAAGCACAAAGTTAGAGGTCAGCCAATACAAGAAGTCAAAATAATTTCCAACAAAAATTTAACAAGGATTATAAAACTCTCCTTTTTAATACACTGGGGAAAAATTTTATTGGTATGTTCATCCACTAAATAATTCTAGCAACTTTTATCTAAGCACTTCCTAAGATGTTTGTGCCAAAACTCAAGTTCCTGTGAGGCTGTGCTGTTAACCAGAAGCCTGCCAAGACTTCTGGTTTCTATTAATTACTCTGAAAATATGGCAGGCATACTCAAAGAAAGTAAGGGACAGTCCTACATACGTTTTAGTTAAAAATTATCAAATCAGAGATGATTTTCAGTGTAATTATTTTTCACATGGCTGTTGATATTAATCTGTTATTCTGCTTTTTATACAGGAATTTAACAAACCAGGAGAATATTTACAATTATAAAGAAACAGCTGAAAGAAGTGCAAAATACTTTTTCTCTATTCTTCTACACATTTAACATGTTAGGTGAAGTTAGGCAGACTTACCATACATTGTGGGTTTGGAAATCCTTATCAAATATATTGATATTAGAACTTTACGAAACACTGACCTTCAGCCACCAACACTTTTGTCTTGCTTGAAATGCTAGCGCCTTCTTATCAATTAGTCCATACTTTCAGAATAACTGCTATAAAATGTAGAACTGTGCTTGTGTTACTGGGCAGTGATATATACTGCTTACCATAAAGATTTTTGAAAATGTGTTAAACGTTCAAATATATTGACATGAACTTCCACATGAAACATTGGTTAGAGACCATGAATACTCAATGAAGAAGAGGAAAGTCTAAACAATGTTATCTTTTTGCTGTTAAATAATGCTTTGAAATTAAGTAAAAGCACTGAAGATGAAGTCTTCACTCTCTGGTCGCAGAGGAAAAACCTGGACCAGCTGTTTAGAGATTCTTCACTTCTTCAAATCCTTATTTTTTTTCTTTTGTGAAGCAGGACTAGCATTTACCTGAGCTTTTTTCTTTCTTTCTTATCTTCCCCCACAGCATTTAGATGTATAAACAGAAGACCGATTTGAAAAAAAATTACTTAGCTAGAAACTATCAAGCTAACACATATACATCTAAAAAAATGGTAACCTCTTCCAGGAGCAACTACTACCGTCAGGTCTGTAAAGTACATCTCACATAAAGGTTTAAGCAAAACTAAGCACTATAAATGTGAAAATTTCCTCTACAATATAACAATGTGGGCTACTCTTTTAGCAGCTGGCGCTTTAGAATTTTTTTGAAGCCTCTTTCCACAAATGAAATGTATAGGGTAAAAGACCTATAAAATATGAATACTTTCTCTGACTCGCTCCCATGTTCTGGTAACTTACTCCATTGAATTGTGCATACTTGCCTCACAATGATTTTTACAAAGTGCTAGTCAAATTGATAAGCTTCTTTGGATGACAACAATTAAAGAAATGTATGACTATAAATTTAAATCTGCATATAAAAATGCAAATACTGGCATTCAGAAACACAATATTTGGACTTCACTAGGGGAATTTCATCACATAGAAGAAATTCTTGGCACATTCTTGTTTCTGTAGCTTTCTCTCTAAACCTTTTGTCTCTCAGAATGGTGTAGTATAGTTTTGCAAGATGGAAAAAACCATTTCAGTAGGTCTAAATCTTGTTTGTCAGAGAACTATTTCAACTTAAGCTTCAATGCAGTACACTGAAAGTACTGCAAACAATGAAGTCTAAACCCAGTGCTGGACTCATCTACTAGAACAATCGTGTGCTTATGATGAACAAGTCAAACCTAGCACTCCTTAAAAAAGATGTGCATAGCAAGTACTGTGGTGAAAGCAAAGTCATCTGCTGACTTCTGCAGTCTTGTTTGTACATCAAGATTCAATGATCTATGACATATCAAAAGCAGAATCACTGAGAGGCTATGACAGATAAGAAAACATTTGAGAAGGTTTGTATTCGCTAAATATTTTTTTTACTTTTGTCTTCAATATTCTTATTTGATTTTCTTATATCAAGTACGGTTATTTTTTTTAATTTTCATTTTATGTTATTCTGCATCACTAATTACAGTAATAAAGTCCCTAGCTCTCAAAACTGAATCCAGTCTACTCAGCAGCAATAATACCATCTCTTTTTAAAACATATCACCTCTTTTTAAATCAGTTCTGCTTATGAGGACTTGGAAATTAACACTATACCAAGTTTCTGAAATAGGACACATGCTGTGCTGCCCTCATAAAATGGAATTGCATCTCTATATAGAGATTTTTATTTTAATTAATGGCAGTCAAGAGATGGAGAGGAAAACTGTCAGTAATACGGGCCCATAATCATTCTTGAAGAAGCAGTTTATCTGTGAAATGTGTTTACCTCCAAACTACACAACCAGGGGCTCACTCAAACTGTCAGGGATGTGGGGAGGTCTCCAGCCCCAGTAACTGCCTGGAGCAGGCTCAGCTCTGTGCTCAGACCAGGCTGCTCAAGGGCTTTATTTAGTAAGTGCATGACATCCCCAAGGATGAAGATGGTCCAACCTCCCTGGGCCCCAGCCCCACCACTTGATTGTCCTTGTGAGGAAAAGGCTTCTCCTTACCTCCAGCCTGAGTCTCCTGTGTTTCAGTCTCTGCCACTGACTCTCACCCTCCCACCACATACCGCCGTGAAGAGCATGATTGCTTCCTCCACCCCCTCCTATCAGTGCTGGGGATGTTGTTGGATGCCCCTGAAGCCATTCCTCCTCCAGGCTGAACCAGTCCCAGTCCCACAGCCTCTCCTTGCAGGGGAGGGGCTCCAGCCCCACTGCGTCAGTGGCCTTCCCTCAACTCCTGCCATTTTATCTGTATTTCTACTGTATTGGCATGACCAACACTGTAATCAGTAACCACACGTCGTTTAATAGTCCCTGAGCACAGGGCGAATAAGTCCTGCCTTGATCTTCCGGCTCTGTCCCTGTTCACACAGCCCCAAATACTGTTGCCTTTCTTTGGAGAAATCCTAGCCTCCATTTAGCTATATGAAGCATAAGCTGGTTTCCTTAAACAGACATATACCTAAGTGTCTTGTGAGTCAGCTACTGAAATATTAGCTCAAATATCCTGCTCCATAAACGTATCATGAATTAAATTTTTTTTTTTACTTAGGAACACTCTGTTCTAACATACAATTCATATTCAGCAAGTTGTCTGTGACTTCCAACACAGAATCGTTAAAAATAATACTGTTAAGAAGATGTGTTTTCTTTTGGCAATATATGTAGAAAATACTAGTTAAGCTGTCAAATTCTTCTTTTTTGCTGGGCACCATTAAAGAAATCTATTCTGTCAACCACTTCTTCAAGAAATCACTTTATTAGAAACAATGTGCCTCAACAGATACTAAAACAATGACACTGGGACATTAACGTAGGTATATTTAGCATGTTTTATTACCTGACAAGTTAATATTTATGTAGGCTACAAGTGTCATAAATAATTGGACTAAACTAGTGTTTTTCACTGTAATGGGATTGTGGTTTGTGTTGCTCGGGGGGGGGGCTTTTTTTTTCCTGACCTCGGGGCTATTTATTTTACTTTTTTTTTATTACAAAGAGAGGCAGAAATGTCAGATGCTTGCTATCAAACATATTCTACCATCATGTTATACTGTTTATAAAGCTGTCTTTCCACAAATATACGGTAAGAACATAAAACGGTCACTGTATGTGAACCAAAAAGACATTTAGCTTAGTACACACCTTCTGTCAAGTGCCAAGATCAGATGCAGAGATGAGAGTGTCACACAACAACTATATCATGAACCTTCCCCAATGCATTATGCCACCATCTAGTGACCTGAAGCTCAGGGACATGCTGTATTTGTGCACTCTTAAAAAATACACTATAGAATAGAAAGGTGGAGCTATTCCATACTCTGTTATTTTCTGCATTTTCTGCATTTTCTATTAGAGCTCTGTAGTTCTACATTTGCATATTTCATAAATATCTAGAATTGATAAAAGTAGGAAAAAGCTCAGGTTCTAATGACCTGGAATACACTTTGCAAATGAAATTCATTCAGCACCCACAGGTGTTTGACACACATCACTTCAACACTTCTCACATTTACTAACTCACAAAGGGTATTAAAATCCTTTTAAAAAGAACTGCCTACTGACCTGCTGAGTTGAAGACATGCTTGCCTCAACAGAAATAAATGTATATGGAATGAGAATGGGCAGAATTAAAAAAAAAAGTGCCAAAATAAGTGGCAATAAAATAAAAGAAAAAAGAAATCATGTGTTTGTGATGCCATTTCCAATGGATGGTTTTCCAGTTCCCATTTTGCTCTACAAATGCATGCTTATATTGCCAAATTTCATGGAAATGAGCAGCACAGCCATTTAAAAGACATCAAATAAACATCGTTTTTATTACAGCGAAATGCAAATATCAAGTCTTAACAAGTAAAGCTAGGGTCTGTAATTTTAAAACAGCAATAACAATAACCTCAGGCTATGTTTTCATTTGGTGGTTGACTTTATGAGTAGCAACTGTTATTTCTGTGTGGCACTTCAATGAGCCAGAGGCACGCTCATTCAAGCTAGAACAGTGGTAGTCTGGCAGTAGTTGTAATTGAAAGTCAATGATTATTGGTAAATCCAATCACACTGCCCACCACAATGCCCAGGACAAAGCTTTTAACCTAGTTCAAATTTAAATGTCAATGTTTGCAAAAAAAATTCTCAGGAAGATTAAACTTAAGCAGGAATAGCAGTGAACCTTGTGATAAAATTCTGTTAGTACAAAAGCTCTAAGATTCCTTCAAAACTCAGGGAAGTATAATGAAAGCTTCTTAACAGACAAGACAAAAGACAGCAATGAATGGTTTGCCTGTCTGTGCTTGCCCCTCTACAGACACACAAAAATGCACCTTTATTTCAGAAGGCAGGTGCTCTACAGACAGAGCTAGCCTCTATACCTGTTTTAAACAGCTGAAGAATACATAAAACCAAAGAGATTCTGTCCCTGAGACAGATAAGGTATTTTCATCTTTGTAGATGTATTTACTTATTTTATTTCCTCATATACACGAAATCCATATAGGGAACAAATAATTATATGCACACTCGATAGTGATTTCCAGATAGAACTAAACTGATATAAATAACTTAAAATAATTCTGATAAAAAGACTGAAAGTTATCAGAATTTCAGGACAACTGAATATCTTAAAAGAGCAATAACAGCTATAAAAATATGCACATTTGTTTAGCATATTCTATAGAATAGGTAGCATAGAGAGTAGATGTTTTGAATTAGTACCCAAAGAAGAGTAAAATGTTTACAACTGTGTTTAATAACGCATAGACTTCAAATACCTTATTTCTATTTCAATATTATCATGTCAAATTCTGACAAGTTATATGATCCTCCTGCTAGACTCAGAAAGTCCAAGATGAAGAATCCACTGATTAGAGACAATTTTTTTTTTTACTTTCTTCATAGTTTTTATTTATAGTGAATTTTAGCTGTGTCAGAGAAACCAGTGTTGTATGGTTCTTTCGGAGCTTATTCACCTAAGGATTTCTTTTCCTTCTTTAGCTCTGAACATCAAGTCTTCAAGCCACTTATGTCTATGGTGTTCCTCAGAGTCATCAAAGTAAATGTTAAGTTTGACAGCTGGACTCCATGGCTAAAGCACACACCTTCCTCAAATGTGATTACTTTTACAAGACAATAAACATCATGGTCAAAATAAAACCTCCACTGTGAGTATTTTTTTGTTTCTTATATATGGACAAATAAAACAATAATTGGCTTGGTGATTTTACACATCTAAGGACATCGCAAAACAGATTAGAATGGAAACGTCATATTCAAAATTTTGTGAATTGCAGAAAATTTCTTCTCTGCCAAAACCCCGAACTACAGGGAAGAAGATGCTGCAATATTTAATAATGTCAAATATTTGTTTAAAATCAGCTTTGTGGTGGTTTATTTACTGTATAACAAAAGGTATTCAACATATCTCAAGAAAGTCCTGGATAAGAATCTTCTATTCAGCACTCACATGGGATATTCTAGTTTTTCTCCAGTTATCTGAAATTCTGCTGTCCTAGTTTAAAGAGAAAGCCACTCTCCCAAAATTCAGAACTACAATTTAACTTCTAGGATGACTGGAATGGGTGATGGGCCTACCTACATGTCTTTAGCAGAAACTAATGTTCATTAACAACCCCTTTTCAAACATCCACCTAGTGTAATTCGAGGAATGACAAAACTGCAGAACTCTCAGAGAATGGGCAAGAACTTCCACATCTTTAAAAATATACACACCTAAAAAATCTACTATAATGCAAGTAATGTTAAGAGTGGGCAATTTAATACAAATCAATTCCATCAGCAGCCAAACTAGGAAAACAAAAGCAAGGCTCAAGCTCTTAATTAAGTTTGTTATCCATTTCTAAATTGCCATGTTATGTTATAAAACAATATGGCCAAGCATTGCAAGTGTGCCCCCTAACTAGACAGCAACAATAACTAGTTCTGCCACTGACTAGCCCTGCTGGCTTTCTCAATAACAGTAGGATTTAAGTGTAGGAGTTGCCCAGAAAATAATATCATACTATTTGGTGTCTGTTGTGCTTCAAATATGGTTCTGTTCTTACGGTTCTGCCACATCCTGAAAGTATGTGCTGACAACAATTTACGTAGAAAAACTGAGCATAAAAAAAAAAGGATGCATTCATAGCTTGACCATATAAAATTTAAGAAAACCTAGAGAAAATAATTATTTTTGCCCAGAGTTCACTTTTTCATTTGCCTTAGTAATGCTATTTTATTTAATCTGTAGGAATTACTCTTTAGTTTACCCAAAGAAATGTGATTTTGAAGTTTTTATATTTATTTCTTGAGTAACAAAAATAAATTGTCTAGCATCATTTTCTTAAGATGAAATACATTTATTGTATACTATTTTGGACTTGGACGAACTACATTCCATTCACTGACATCCACGCCTGGATTGCCTTCTGAGGATTCTTCACATCTCTTATAGCTGCTGCCACTCCACAAAATTGTGTCAGTCTCTAAAAGCTAAAATGAAAGATCATTAGGGATCTCTACTATAGGTCTTAAATTATTTAATAAATGGCCTTTTCATCAGAAAATTAATTGTAATTACTCTAATATCAAGACATACTACATCCTAAATGAAAAAAGTTAGTAGTTATTCATTAAAACTAACTAAATTAACAAAGTTATATGCAATAGCCAAAAGTCTCACTGTCCTGGTTTCAGCTGGGACAGAGTTACCTTTCTTCACAGTAGCTAGTAAGAGGCTGTGTTTTGGATTTGTGCTGAGGAGAAGGCTGATAACATACTGATGTTTGTAGTTGCTGCCAGGACAGTCAAGGACTTTTCAGTTTCTCTGCTGTGCCAGTGTCTGCAGGTGCAGGAGAAGCTGGGAGGGAGCACAGCCCCAATTACTAGCCTAGGATTCAACCTTAGGTTTAGGACTGAGACCCAAATTGGCCAATGGTATATTCCATATTATGCATGTAACGCCCAGTATATAGATAAGGGTCTTCTCCAGAAGTTATCTCTCTTGCTCCAGGTTGTCTCCCTCTGTGTCACCCTTCTCTCAGGGTCATCTCAGTCGCTCAAGATACTCTGGCTCTTACTTCCATTTTGGAATTGCAGTTTCAGGACTCTCCCTACACCAGGATGGTTAGCCAGGAACAGGTTGAGTCTTGGTCTTCGGGTGGTAAGCAGTATCACTGTGTATAGCTCATCTGTATATTTGTATATATTACTATTATCATCATTATTATTTTCAACATTATTGTAGTTCAGTTATCAAATTGTTCTTTTCTCAACCCATGAGTCTCTTTTCCCTTTACCCCTTTAATTCTCCACATCCCCAGAAGGGGGGAAGGGAGGAAGGTAAGCAAGCAGTGTTGTGGTGTTTGTCTGACAGCCAGGGTTAAAACTACGACAATCATTCTGTCAAAGTCAATAAAATAGTCCTAAAAATTAAAAAGAAGCAATACACCGCTCACATTACTTACTGGCTTTGAGCAAGCACAGACTAAGGTGTCGGGATACCATATGCACCGTAAGATACCACCACCGATTTTACAGGATAATAAAACCCTACTGATCTGATGAAAACACTGGAGATGTTTCCTGTTACTCAGAGTTTTATCTAAATGCAGTATTCTAATACTTAAATATAGCAGAAAATGTCATAATGCAGCACCTTAAATTATTTAAGCCTTTCTATGGGCACTTTAGGGCTATATCTTTAGTAGAGACAAGTATATGATGGAACAAGGGGTTTAAGCAGCTTGTACTAATTTGTATTAGTAGTAAAAAGGAAGCCAACAGTTCTATTTAATTAATTAAATACTTATCTCATAAAGTAGATGGGGGAAAGAATGGGAAAATGCAGAATTCCTTACTTTAAACACTTTTCACTGTTCAATATAAAAAGCACCTGACAAAATTAGCATTTTGTTTTTAAGAATGTGTCTATACTTTTAGACTGCAGCATTTACATATTTTGTCTAACCTCCTGTACATATTTTTTTCCTTTGCTCTTTTTGCTTACACCTAGCTTCACACTTTGTATTTACAGCAAATTCAAGTTTTATTCACTCCATTCCTTCTGTAAGATAGGGTATGCGCTGCAGACTTTTGCCATAATAGTTCTATCTGCCTGTGGTATGATAAAACAGTATCTCTAACTGATGCAAATGTACCAGAAAAAAATAACTAAAATTAACTCTTTTCTAGAGCTATTCATATTGTAAGACTTTCTGTAGTTGGAACAAGTAATTTCAGTGAGGTGGGGCCGGAATAAATTATGCCCCCAAATATTTTTAGCTATGCTGTAGCAAATCATTCCTCCACTTACTCCTTTTTGTCAGAATTCATTTTTTTCAAGGAGCAATAAACCTCATAATCTCCAAATAACATCACTTAACGTCCCAGCTGATGGTAGAATTGCTCTTTCCCTCATCCCTTCTGTAGCTCTTGTTCAGTTCATTATCTTTAGTTTACCAAAACTTCGGCATTTGAGAAACTGCTGTTATTTTTTTCTCAATCTTACTGGACTGTTTTGATAGCGTATCATATTATATTATACTGTGCTATATAAGTAAGACACAGTAATAGTCTTCAACTTTTTGTATATTGTACTATTACTCTCAATCTAATTTTAAATATAAACACCCATCATTTTAAGTGCAACAGGAAACACATGAAAGAGATCTGACAGCTTTCAGCAGAAAACAAAAAACTTCTTAAAAATACAGAATCCAGTTTCTGCCCTGCATTCTCCCTTCACCAGTAACGTACACAGAAAACCAACTCTCTTAATTTTCTCCTTTATTCAGATCCTTGATTTGAAAGGGCACAACGAATAATACCAAAGCCATCCACCCTCAAAACACACAATACCGGTATATGTAAAATCCGGTGATGTCTATGCAAATATGACTAGATACCTACTTAGGCACTTCACAATTTGAGAATTTATTTCAAAATTTAAATTTTAAAACATATAAAGTCCCTCTCAAGTGATGGCATAACAGTACCTCAGAATAGGCACTATTACATGAGAGGATTGAAAAAAAACCCAGAAAGTTCTTCCACAATATGCAAAGAAAGGAAAAACAAATCTTCTTAGTACAATATTGAATATTCATGCTTTCTTATGAGAATTGGGGTAAAAATTGCTTATAGTGCTTACTGGAAGGCTCTTGTACATCAAGGCTGATGCAATTTGCAAGTGTAGGCAGCTTTTTGGGATCCATGAAACCTAATGGAGCAAGAAGGGAGAGGGACACTTGGGAACCAAAGTTTTGGTAAGTAAAAATATAAGGTGTCACTAAATGTGAGGAATGTTGCTCTTCCACTGGGAGTTTCGGCTTAACACGTGGTTAAGATCCACACAAGCAACACCAGAATCCCAGTTCTTCCTGTTCTCTTGAGAACCAATAAATCATTAACCACTGATCTAACAATTTATCTTGTCTCCAGGATAAAAGCTAAATTGTAACCTTTCCAACATTCACTTTTAAGAACAAATTCCAAACAGCTGTGCTAGACATACCTTGTAAATCCAGGGGAGGTAACTGAAGGCATGCATTGCCAGGACACTTTTCTCCTATTAACTGCTTCCCTAGTAAAAGGTATGTGTATTATCTTGCTAGCAAACCTGTCAATAGAAAGGATTCTCAAGCAGTGGTGAAGATGAAAATAAAGCATTGCAGGTTGTGATTCAACCCCTTGTTTAAAAGAGAGCAAGTGGACATATTACCATCAATGGTTTTTGCAGGCATGATAAACTGAGGAAGAAGTGTCATCTCATTTTTCTTGCCAGTCTGTCAGAAATGAAAACTTAGCAAAAATAAAAATATGGCCCTCTCCCCTTGCTTTAATTGTCTTTGGACAGAAATGAAAGGAACTTCTCAGCACTGGACATATGGATGAAAGAGCGGTCAGAAGAGCTGGGACTAAGTCACTCTCATAGGAGGAAGATGGTACTCGCTGCACCATCTTACTAGTCTGTCCACAAACAGAGCTTACATGGTCTAAGATAAGACAACTAGCCAATTCAAAAGAAAAAACAATGAATCATGGGGGCAAAAGAAAATAAAGCATATTGAGGTAAGTACAGTTGGAAAGAACTATCTGCCTGTGAAATGATAACTGTATACCTTACCATTTTTAGTAGTCTCATCTTTTCCTCTGTATTTTAAATGTTTAGAAATGTTGAAGCTACCAAAATTTTAAACTGCTTTTTGTTTTCCACCTAACTAAAAATGTCCTTACATTATAAAATTAGTTTTGAACTGCAACTGCAGTTGTCATAGTATAACTGGAAGATCTATTTGAATAAAGTAAGTATCAAAAGCCATCAAGCCAGAACTGAGAGGAGCTAAATGTCCACCATTTCTTCCTAAGAGCAAACGATTAAATTAACCATCCCTTTAGCAGAGAACCCTCAGCTCCTTGTTCCATGCATCAGATTTTTCCTAGTAAAAACTTTGGTACAGACAGAAAAAATGAAAACAATTATCAACTTTTTTGAACACAAAATTAAGAAGTGATACCAAAAACATTACTCAAAATTCTGCACCATTTTAGTTGGCTCTGATTTTCACCACTATTGCTATCTAATGCGCAAAAGCTATATTATATAATAACTGTAACCAAAAGTTCATTATGTGTACACGAGGTTCAATGAGATTCCTAATAGATTAAGTATTCCCCTT
Organism: Pterocles orientalis; assembly: GCA_011057875.1. Lineage (NCBI taxonomy): Eukaryota > Metazoa > Chordata > Aves > Pterocliformes > Pteroclidae > Pterocles > Pterocles orientalis. The sequence continues at coordinate 329,046 of WKFP01014711.1, read as the reverse complement.
TCTTAAGTGAGACATGATCATTTCACTCTTTATTTTAAGCAGATAGTAAGTCATGAGACTAATCAACATGACCGACATATTAAGAAAATGGGAAAAAAAAATTCTAATAATATTTACTGAAAAAACTAATTATACCATAACCCTATAGCATTTAAATACTATTTTGGGGGTATTTCAAAATATGAAAACTTCCATTTGACTAGAGGAATATTATCCGTAACCAAGATTAGATTGTCATTCTTTGGACACTTTTGAATTCTTATTAATTAAAAGAAAAAAGTTGAAAACTGAAGTACTACAAGATCAAAATCCATTAATCCCCACTTTTAGTCATCAAAACAGTCCCATTATTTCTAAACTTAGCTCATTATTTCAAAGATACACATTTACATTTTCTGAGCACCTGGAAATAACTATACTCCTGGGAGAGTCTTTCCCCCTGACCACCGCCTAAACAGAATCATATATGACCTCTTCTCTAAAGTTTTCACCCTGCCCCCAGTTCACCTAAAAAAAAGCTATTTTAATAATATTAACCTATTTTTAAAAATTCTCTGTCATGAGTTATCAGCCAGCATTAAGGCTAAAACCACATAGATTGTTGAACCCAAAGGCTGAGTTTCTAGATCTTGCTGCAACCAAATGCTACATTCAGAACACATGAAAATTAGGCCACCATTTAAGGCCACCATCTGCTTACACTGTCACTTGAGTTTAGATAACTCATTAAAAAAAACAAGACCCCCTTCTTCCCCAAGCAAGTACCTCATATTAAGACCTATCCTCCTCAGTTTCAGTACTTAAGCAAAAAAGAAACAGAATTTTGAAGTATCTACGTAACTTCAGAAACATAAAGTGTGTTCAGTACTCACCAGAGAACTACCAATAAGCCTAAATTTTGTTTTCAGGTTTGAAAAAATGTGAATGGTACAGCCTGAGAATTTGGGGGGGGGTTGATTTTATTTTTCTTTTTTGGTTTTGACATTTTGCAACTAATAACCAAACTCAAGATTTGACTCATCTGAAGTCCAGCTAAGAAGACCATTTTCTCACTGACTTCAACATACTCTCAATTCTGCCCTGTGTCTGTTATAGGAAAACATGTCACAAGAACAAATGATTGCTTTTGGGCTTACTAATGGCTTTTCTGCACTTTGCTTCATCTCCTTGCCATAAATCAAGTTCCAAGTGACAATAGCTTTTTGCAAAAAAAAATCCCTGGCAACTTTTCAGCCTCTCAGTACGCTTTCCTTGAAAGTCATTTTGCTGCAGGTGTAATGAAGAGGATTCCCCAGATAGTCTTCTTCCTTATCTATCCAGCCAAAACCCAAATAAATATCTGTGTGAACATTAAGATAGAGGTTGTCTATACAGATTTGTTTATCTTAGGAGCTGGGCTGATAATGCCATTTAAGACAACATGATATATTTTATTAAAATAAATTACAGGCTTAGTGAAAACTTGCCAGTGTAACAGCTAAAACAATGCAATATGTGAGAGAGAAGATGAGCTTTTGAGATCAGCACTAAGCTAGAAGCACTGAATCTCAAATGATTAAATAGAAAATGTACTTTATAACTGCCATTCATAGCAGTGATCATAAAAAATCGTTTACTTCACAAGGATATTCACAGTAACGAAGAACAGTTCTCAGCCAAGTTAGATGGGACACAAAAATACAGTTGTACTGTTCCAGAACAAATTTCTTTTTGAAAGGCAATATGCACAAGCACAGAAATAACGAGATCTTTTCATGTTCAGACAAAAAGAAAATTGAATGAAAATTAAGGGAATTGTGAACCTAACATGTTTAGCATTCTACTTTAAGTGACCTTTTTTAATTACTGTTAAGTATGGAACGAAGAGAGAGGAGAGGAGAGGAGAGGAGAGGAGAGGA
>WKFP01014711.1:316609-327128 GCA_011057875.1 Pterocles orientalis | reverse complement strand
GGAGAGGAGAGGAGAGGAGAGGAGAGAAGAGAAGAGAAGAGAAGAGAAGAGAAGAGAAGAGAAGAGAAGAGAAGAGAAGAGAAGAGAAGAGAAGAGAAGAGAAGAGAAGAGAAGAGAAGAGAAGAGAAGAGAGAAGAGTTCAGTTGGAAGGCATCTACAACAATCTGACTGCCTGACTAATTCAGGGCTGACCAAAAGTTAAAGCAAATTAGTAAGGCCATTGTCCAAATGCCTCTTAGAACACTGGCAGGCTTGAGACATTAACCACCTCTTTAGGAAGCCTGTTCCAGTGTTTGACCACCCTCCATGTAAAGAAATGCGTTCTAACGTCCAGCCTAAACCTCCTCTGGTGCAGGTTTGAATCATTCCCATGAGTCCAATCACTGGATCCCAGGGAGAAGAGATCAGCACTTCCCTCTCCACTTCCCCTCCTCAGGAAGCTGCAGAGAGCAACGAGGTCACCCTTCAGCCTCCTTTTCTCCAAACTAGACAAGCCCAAAGTCCTCAGTTGCTCCTCATAGGACATGCCTTCCAGCCCCGTCACCAGCTTTGCTGCCCTCCTCTTGATTCATTCAAAGACCTTCAACCTGTCTTAAGTTGTGGAGCCCACAACTGCACACAGGACTCCAGGTGAGGTCACACCAATGCTGAATACAGCGGGACAATCACCTCCTTTGACCGGCTGGTTGTGCTGTGTCTGATGCACCTCAGGGTGTGGTTTGCCCTCCTGGCTGCCTGGGCACACTGCTGGCTCACACTGAGCTGCTGTCAGCCAGCACCCCCAGATCCCTTCCTGCAGGGCTGCTCTCCAGCCACTCCTCTCACAATTTAGATTTGTGGCCAATTTAGATTTGTGGCCAGTGTAACTCCATGCTAAATGCAGAGTCCAACATTTGGAATTGTTAAATTTCATCCCATTACTCATAGCCCAACGCTCCAATCTCTGTACACCCCTCTGTATTGTCTCTTGTCCCTCAAGAGAGTTAACAGCACTTCCCAGTTTCGTATCATCAGGAAACTTGTTATTGGTGCATTCAACTGCTGCATCCAGATCATTGATAAATAAACTGAACAGGACTGGCCCTAGGATTGAACCCTGAGGAACACCACTGGTGACCGGTCACTAGAAGGACATAGTCCCATTCACTGTAACCCTTTGATCTCTGCCATTCAGCCAGTTCTTCACCTAGAACATCATGACCCTGCTTATCCAACAGTTGAACAACTTGTCCAGAAGGATGCTGCGAGGGACACTCTCAGTAAAATTCAGAAAAAGTACATCCACCACCTTCCCTTCATCCACTGGGCAGGTGACCTTATTATAGAAGGATATCAAATTAGTTAAACACGACTTCTTCCCTTTGTGACCCCATGTTGACTGTGCCTGATGATTGCATTGTATTTTATATGTCTTTCAAAAGTACCCACTATGATCTTCTTCACAATATTTCCCATTGAATGAGTTTAGACTAACAGCTCTGTGGTTTCCTGGGTCTTCCCTCATGCCCTTCTTGTAAACTGAAATAACATTGGCTAGCTTCCAGTCAGCAGGGACCTCCCCAGACCTGGTAGATGATCAAGGAGTACTGCTGTAGCAATAACAATAATTCAGGTATGTACTGTTAAGGCGATATCTCCTGAAATATGTCAATGCTATAAAAAAGACCACAGAGTCATAAGTCAACATTCAAGTGCATTGATGGTCCTAATGAACCACCAGGCTCTAATCGGTGCTCTTTGACTGTATTTGACTGAAAAGCTTATTGAAATGCTTGCACTTGAAGAATTACCACATGATTCTGTTTTGCTGTTGTCATACTGAGCATGCACTGACACTGCACATCACAAGATGCATTCAGTAAAAACGAAAGGGCTAAAATGTTACTATTACTACACCACAGTATTGTACACCACAGTAGACCCTTTGCATTAGTTTTACAGTAGATAACTTTAATAGAGTAATTTAAATCATGGTGGACTTAAGTCACAATTTTTCACATGATTTATCTATTTTTAAGTGAAGACAAAGAAATTCCATTTGCTAATGAACAAGCGTGTGGTAACTTTATTAATGCATCTTTGCTACAAAGATAAATGGAACAGCTGTAAGTCAGCTGCACAACTTCACATCAGTTTACAGCAAGCATTGAAATACCCGAAGTGATATGTATCATAACAGAATTTTATGTCCTGCCTAAGCCTTACAGAATTCATAAAAGTTTCTCCCTCCCCATAGAGCCACTTAAATCAGTTATTTCAATCTCTTACCACACTAATGCAATTAAACTTCCTTTGCTTTGTTGAATCAGTTAAAAATCATTGCTTCAGAATTGTTTCACTAATAGTAGAAAAAATAAAGAATATTTTTGCTTTGACAAGACCCACTGAATTTCAGCTTCCTTTTAATGTTTATATGTTCACCAAAAATATTGTAAATACTTTTGCATGTATTCTTCTTTTTGTTTTTTTGCTTGATATGTCAAATCTTTGAAAACTTAACAATCACAGTAAAAATATTATTTTATGACCAACTGCCAGGTTAAGGAAGCTGAAGCATTACATAAGCTTTGTTTAATTTCTAAACTAATTTTTCAGACATATATGAGAAAGCATTCTTACTACGCTTTTTCTGTATTTCACGATTAGCACTTATTACATTAAAATCAATTTAATTTTACTGTCACTTCAGTACAGTAGTGTCAAACGTCCTACATTTCAGCAAATGTTTCTGTTATCCTAATGATGCACTTGATAAGACACAAGCATTTACAAAAGCTACTAGTCTGGAAATCTGAAGACAGACCTAGTACATTAATGTCTTTTTCAAGTGACTGCCTTGATTTTGTTATGCTGTATTAGGTATCTCATAAGAATATTTGTCATGAGAACAACTACACTGAAACTATCAAGCTGCTAATACCATTGGGTTCCTTACAGATATGCTGACATTGTCAGAGGCTGAGCAATTGATCATCATATCATCTCAAACAGTTGATCTCTAGAATTACGCTTTTTTTAATCAATATGAAATATTGACATGAAAAAATTCCCCAGAATTCCAATGTCAATTTTATTTTCAAGTTTTGCGGTAATGACAATTACATTGCTAATTAATATCATAAGTTTGTTAAGTGAGTGGACACACTGATAAATTGCACGCAGAATTGAAGCCACAGATTACAACAACAGGAAACACGGCATTTGATTAATTGCATTGTCTTTCATTAAGGCATTGGCTCCAATTGATATAGCGGTTTTAGGCCACTGAACAATGAAAGTTTGCACAATCTTAAACCTCAATACTGAACCCATAGGTCTCTAGGGACAAGGCCTTAAAAGCATGCATAACAACTAATCCTAGGAAAAGTTGGCTTCTAAAAATTGCTGGTGTAAGAAAAACTATTTCGTACTTATTTTTTGTATCAATTAAAATAGTCAAATGGCCTAGCATTTTAGAAATAGATTAAAAAATAACACAATGCAAATCTGAATGACAGTTTTACTTAAAATGAATTACCTTACATCTAGGCAGAAACTGGAAAGAGATTTTTTACTTATGTACAGAGACATACAGTGCTGCAAAATATCAAAATTATAGCACAGAAGTCTATAAATACCCATCCTTATTCAGAACAGCCAGCAGTCGTACACAGAGCTAATGCTTCTCCTTGTCTTGTAAAGATCATTTGTAATATCTTATCTGTGTGCTGCTCCTATCTGGGTCAGTCTTTGAGGAACCGGATCAAAACAGTAACCTACTGTATCTAGCAAGTCATGGCTTTTCAGAGTTAGGAAATTTCATTTTAATTCTGTGTTTACATCACCTGATACTGGTTCTGTAAGGACAGACTGGCAGAAGAAATATTCCTCCTCCCCTCACTAATTCCTTCTTCATTGTTCTTGTTGTCACTGTTTCTGATAGATTCCTGATGATTTGGGGATGACAGTCTAAGAAAAGTGACTGATTCATCATAGGTATCAATGAGTGGTAAAGAAGTGTAAAACAAACGTGTTTTAAAATTGATCTGCTAAGAATGGCTTAGTTTGCATTTCTAAGTGGCCAGCATATACTCACTCTTGTTATCTAAAATGCCTATAACACCATATTCAGTCATTAGACACTAGAATGGGAATACCCAAATGGGGGCCATGCTAAAATTAGTCATTGTCTGTTGTCTGAAAGTATTTAACAGGTGTACATTCTTAGCCAAAACTATCCAGTGAAGAATTATTTCAAGCTAAATAGAACTGCTCTGCATTTGTGCGGTATTATTTCAATTCTTCTCCTTAGATCACAACTGTCACACTCCTATCTATGAACTGCACCCAAAAGTTTATTTTCTTTCATAGATATATAATAAGAACACACATGATATAGCCTAGCCAGCTTACTGATTTCAAGCCATTGCCTATCTCTTAAGACCATTCACAGTGCCCTATAAACATCAGGCATAAATTATTTTCTACTACTGGTAATATTTCAAAAACTAAAATTGATCTCATGCACATGTACAAATATGTGAAACTGAACTGGATAATTTTATAGCATTGTATGTAAAACAAAAACTTGGCTGGATGAAATTCTGTGACATATGAAATTCAGTGAGGAACACAAGGAAGAAAAATAAACCTTTATAGAGACATAATAGTAGCTGGTATTACTAGTTGGCAGCAGGAAAACTTTCTCCATGAATGTTCAATGAGCAAATAAAACTGAATAATCAATCATGTGAAAAGAATATGTAGGACAACAAAGAGTTAAAAGAAACTTCATGAGTATAAAAAAAAAAGTTTGTAGGGGATACAGGACAGATTTCTCAAAAAAATCCCTCTGATTATTATGGGTACCTTCTTAAGGCATCTCAAAAAGTTTTATACGTTGAGAAGATTTCTCTTGACTTTCCAAAGTAACAAGTCTTGACCGCAGGAATTTACAAGGACAATTAAGAAATGTGGCATTCCTGTTTCATGCTGCTGCACCGTAGAGTGACTGCTCTACTTTGTGGAAGTAGCTTTCTAACACATAGCTTTAAATGTATGATGACTGTAGTAGGTTCTTTATAATAAAATGGTGTGCAAGAAAAGGGAAAATCTGTACATTTAAAACTAAGAAAAAAAATGTAACCAAAATATTCACTGACTGAGGAGAAAAATATGTTTGATAAATTCCGCATTTAGGGACATGAGTGGAAATATAAAAAAGTATTAACTACAAAAAACATGAGGTAAGGCAGTTGCCAGAAACTTCTTCCAATAATTCTAGCAGTTATTCAATAATTTCCATATATTTAAATGACAACAAACATAGCTATACAAAAAATTACATGCAAGTCAACAACAGATAACTGTGACATCAGTAAGATAAAGTGCATGTACCTAGAACTCAATACCCTGCAGTATTTTCTAAGCCATTAACATTAGTTCCCACATATACACCTGCACTATACAGGAACTTAAAACACATAGTAACTTAGAAGTCAGCCTTGGGAAATGGACCATGTATTTAACAAAATCATTCTTTTGTATCATGTTCTGGCTAGTGGTTAAATCCCACCACTCCATCTTTATGAAGATGAACAATTCATTAAGTATTTCAAATTATGCTGCACGGAAGGCAAATGTTTTATTTGCCCAACACACATTTGCATATCGAAAGAATATTGCAAAATAGTTTCTAACATTACAGCTAAATATTTGTAATGGTCTACTACTTTGTAAGCCATTTCAAGAAATCTGCATGCCATTCTATAACCGCCTGTAAGGTTTTTTTTAAGCTTAAGTTGTATTGTACCTCCCCTTTTGTTTCACTATTTCACAAAATCCTTTTGTGTGACTGTCAAGCAGCTGTGTTTTGTTCCTTAATCTTCCTTGCACAGCTCCCCAGGAGAGGCTTTACAACATAAACTGCAAAGTACCATTTTCACAGCAGGAACAACAGTGCTTCTCTTCAAAAAGAGGCATATTAAAAATAGGATTGTAATGAGAATCCTAATTCTGGTCACAAGGTGCTACAAGTTCAGGAAGTTTGGGGGAAAGACACTCCTTTGGCTCTTCAAAAGTCTTGTCATGCAATATATATTTGAGACAAATGTCTTCCCAGTGCATAAAGTTGTCGCACAGGTATTTTCTTGCTTTCCTTGTTTCTATTCATTCCACTTTCAAAAGCCTGTCTTACTAGCAGCCCCCTGAGAATAATCACTGTGACTATACAGCAAACAGTTAAGTCAGATAAACATTGGTATACATCGCTTAAACATCTCCAGCAGGAACACGGCAAATTTCTCCTACCGTGCAGCTAAAACACAAAATATGAAGAGTCCTTCCCCCCATTTGTCTAGAAATGAGACATCCCACAGCACATTTTCCAACATTATAGCTGTGCCACTTCATTTGTCTAATTTCCATGCCCTCCAAGATAGTTGTCCCAGATGACAGATTTCTTCAAAATAGTTCCCTCTAATTTCAGTACTACTGAGTACAGTGAAAATAGAGAAATGAGCTTCTATTATCATTGAATCTATTACTAGCCAAAAATGTAGCACCTCGGATTCATAATCTCTGTTTTTTTGGTGAGTTTTGTTTGGTTTTTTTAAAGTGTGGAAACATTCTGCACTTCCGAGAATCTAATAAATATCACATCTCTTAATTCTCTCAATCTCAGTATCTGTGTGTATCAATGGACAGGGAAACCCTGTTCAGTAAATATTTCACTTCTTATTTTATGCACCAATGACTGTTTTGACATTAAATCAATCCCTCTCTAAAAAGCATAAAAAGGAATAACTGCCCTAGGTACTTCCCATAGAAATGTTACTTTAATTCTTCCATCCTTATACAGTGCCGGTGCTACAAAGATGCTATACGTCAATATTTTTTACAATGCACAGTACCGTCAACAACAATAGATAAAATTGTGTGCTGTGAAAACAAACTGCCTTTTGCTTAAGTTCCCTCTGTGGTCTCTCTCTTTACTTCCCAGACAGCAAAGAAAACAAAGGAAACATCAGTGATAGTAGAATGTGCTTAGGTATTCTGCTCTATTGGACCTTCTCCATCCTTGTTTAAAACCTGCACTCTTCTGTGCTGCAATCATATACCTGCTCAGGAGGTAGCTGAAGCTAAGTGTATTGAAGTCCTTATACTCTTGGCACAACTTTATCAAGGAATAATAATTTAAAAATAAAAAATGAAAAGCAGGATTCCTTAAAATGAACAGCATAGAAATGTTGCTGATTTCTCTACTAGAAAGAGGCACCTCATTTCTTCCTTCTGGAACAATTTATACACTTGCATATGACGCCAGAATCCTTGTTCTGTAGCCATTAAAACTGCCTGTTATCCACTATTTGCAAGACCAAAAAAACAGAGTTAGGTGGCTTTCACAAGAAATGAACGGATAATAAAAGGAAAACTCTTCCACCTCTGACATCTGCGGGGTACGGGAAGATCCTACATTTTGTTGTCTTTCATTGCCTAGTGAATGATTTTGAATGAAAGAATCTAAGCACTGTTCCACTCACGTAGTTCTCAGCACAAATTTTCAAAACAAATAGCTCCAAAATAAATAGCATTGACTCCTCTTGTCTGGAAGACTTCCAGACTTCCCCTCATAGCCTTGTTTCCTTTCAAATTCAGCATTTTCATGTGTGTGAAACTGTCCTGGAAAGCAGCCTCCTTCTCTATATACATTAAATCAAAAACAGTTTCCATTATCTCAGACATTCACTCTTGGTCCAGACTGTCATAATATTCATATAGCAAGTAAAAGTTTAGACTGGAACGTTTCCTGATTTACTCTAGTAACAGAAAAAAGGTCCAATGCTTTGTCTCTGCTAAGGCCTTGAAATGTTATCATCTGTAGCTGCCTTTTCTGCCCTTTTTTCTTCTCACATTATGAAGTTTCAACACCCAGAAGCTAAAGACTTCATTTATGTTCATAGTTCTTAGAGACCCAAGTACTACAGATCAGTCACAGTGTAAGAACCTAATGAAACAGGGTAAAATATGTACTGCATAGAACTACTGTTAGTCTATACTACACTACCACAGAAAGAAACACAGGCGAGATAATCTCTAAAAATATGGATATATTAACAAAAATGTTGCTGCTCTGTGCCAATGATTTGTAGTAGCTAAATTGGATTTAGTGAAACAACAAACAAACAAACAAACACGAATAGAAGTAGATAACTTCAACTCCTGGGAACTTCCTGATTTCACCAACGTCCCATATTAGGGTTGCAAAAATTGTAAGCTGAATTGTGGTTAAACTCTGACTTCCTTCCCAGGGTGCCCTCTTGCAAGAGGCACAAATGCCAAATTGAGTCTGTCACAACACTATTATGGAAAGATACGAAGAACATATGAAAGTTATGTGCATATCTTCTGCAATCCAGAGTGACACAAATGCCCCCAGGATGAGTAAAGCCTAAGTGGACCACAGAACCAACTCTCTCAACTCTGTTTTGTATTTGATTATGTCTGTTAATTCCTGTTCACATATATGATATATATTTATTCCTACAGCAGCTATGTGAGGAAAAGAGGAACATTTTTCCTCAAAGGCATAATAAAATGGAGTGTTTTTCACAAGGATACTCTTCCAGACTGTAGAAGATTAAGATTTGTGCAAATCAGCAAAGCAGAAGCTTATAACAGAATTACAGGCTAATGTTCTTAGCCCCATCTTTTGTCTTAGAAACCAACACAGCAGGTTATTCTACTTATAGCTCTTCAAAATTTTAACTCTGACAAAACTTCCTTCAAATGTCTTGTGACTCTGCATGGCCCTTGATTTCTCCAATGTCAACCCTTTATCTAAATCTACAATGCCCCTATGTTCATGATTTCTCCTATGTTCCCAATTTGTGACTAAATCCAAAAATCTATTCTTGGGGCCAAAGCATACTCCAGAAGTATCTATGGATAGAAACAACACACAATCTTTCATATTTCATATTTTTAATTAGACAATTAATTTTTATTAGAATTTTAGATTTAAATTTATTTAAATTTTAACTTCATAACTAATACATTTTTGTTCTTCAGTTATTTGCATATGCATATCATTATGCATGGTTTTTAAAGGAGAATCTGATGCCAGTGTTGTCTGAAGTAGCATCGAGCTATTTGAGTCGCCGAGATCAGCTGCTTCGGAGCCGACGCAGCTCCACCAGACCGACTGATAGCGAGGTACAGGGAGGTTTTTCGGGAGATTCCCTCGACAGGAAAACCCAGAGGCAGCAGAATATCTCGACTCCCGCCGACAGCTCTCCCGCGAGAGGCTGACCTGGCACAGGAGTTGCCAGGGCAACCGCGGTCACCACCCCTCCCCCTGTCCTTAAATTTTCGCTGGGAGGGCAGACAGCGTGCTCTCCGCCCACAGCGCGTACGCAAGTCAGGCGCACGACCTGTGGCTCGTGTAGTGGGACACTGAAGTTTTGCCAGGTGCAGAAGCCTCACAAGGCAGCCTTAGGAGCCCAGCAAGCAGACAGGGTTCCTCTGAGGAGGAAGGAAGAACTAAAGACCAGGTGTTGCAGCGGTGGCTGTGAGAGGTTGAGCAGCAGGGCACAGGAATTCTGCCCTCCTCGCTTCTGAGTCCTACCTATCCACTGGCAGTCTGTAACTGCTGTTTTTGTCATGGTCTCCACCAGGCAGAGAGCTTGCCCCAGAAAGACTGTGGCGACCCAAACAGAGGGCCTGTTCCAAACTGTGGCTACACAGGCTGCAGGGAGTGCCAGAGCCTGCTGCTGCCGGGGGGAGGGCAGCAGACATTCCACTTGCGTGAGGTGCAAGACGGTGGAAGGGAGCCGAGCTGAAAGATGAGGTGGAGGGACTGAGGGCCATCAGGGACTGTGAGCGGGAGATCGACTGGTGGAGTAACTCGCTGGCGTGCCAGAGAGAAAGGTGCCAGGGGGATACCCCACAAATGGGGATGGACCCCCTGCCCTGTCGGGCAGAGGAGGAGGAACTGAGGGATGGGGAGGGTTGGGAGAGGGTCCCTGCTCGGCGTCGTGGGCAAACCCCCCCTCTGCCTGTCACGGGTCCCCACATCCCCCTGAGCAATAGGTTTGCAGCCTTGGACATTAAAGGGGAGGTAAAGTGGGGAACCGTGGGAAGGTTCCCCTGAGAGGTTTCCGAGGGCGAGGCAGTCGACTCCGCGCATTCAGACTGCCTCTGCCAGGAAAGAAAGAAGGGTGCTTGTGGTAGGCGACTCCATTCTCAGAGGAACGGAGGGGTCCACTTGCAGACCTGACCCAAGCCATAGGGAAGTGTGCTGCCTCCCTGGGGCCCGGGTCAGAGATAGAACTAGAAAACTCCACTTGGGAGGAATATAAGAATGTTGTCAGAGAGTGTAGGGAGGCAACTAGGAAAGCTAAGGCCTCCTTAGAATTAAACCTTGCTAGAGGGGTCAAGGATAATAGAAAGGGCTTCTTCAAATACATTGCAGATAAGGCTAACACCAGAGGCAATGCAGGCCCACTGATCAATGAGGTGGGTGCTCTGGTGACAGAAGATA
>WKFP01014711.1:276239-306574 GCA_011057875.1 Pterocles orientalis | reverse complement strand
GGCAGAGGAGGGGGAAATGAAGGATGGGGAGGGTTGGGAGAGGGTCCCTGCTCCGTGTCGTGGGCAAACCCCCCTCTGCCTGTCACGTGTCCCCACATCCCCCTGAGCAATAGGTTTGCAGCCTTGGACATTGAAGGGGAGGTAAGTGGGGAGGCGCGGGAAGGTTCCCCTGAGAGGTTTCCGAGGGCGAGGCAGTCGACTCTGCGCATTCAGACTGCCTCTGCCAGGAAAGAAAGAAGGGTGCTTGTGGTAGGCGACTCCATTCTCAGAGGAACGGAGGGGTCCACTTGCAGACCTGACCTAAGCCATAGGTAAGTGTGCTGCCTCCCTGGGGCCCGGGTCAGAGACAGAACTAGAAAACTCCACTTGGGAGGAATATAAGAATGTTGTCAGAGGGTGTAGGGAGGCAACTAGGAAAGCTAAGGCCTCCTTAGAATTAAACCTTGCTAGAGGGGTCAAGGATAATAGAAAGGGCTTCTTCAAATACATTGCAGATAAGGCTAACACCAGAGGCAATGCAGGCCCACTGATCAATGAGGTGGGTGCTCTGGTGACAGAAGATACAGAGAAGGCAGAGTTACTGAATGCCTTCTTTGTCTCTGTCTATACTGCCGGAAGCTGTCCTGAGGTGCCCCGTACCCTTGAAGCCCCAGAGGAAGTCAGAACAAAGGAGGAGTTTGCTCTGGTAGATGAAGACTGGGTTAAGGAGCAGTTAAGTAATTTAGACACCCTTAAATCCATTGGTCCTGATGGGATGCACCCCTGGGTGCTGAGGGAGATGGCGGAAGTCATTGCTAGACCACTCTCCATCATCTTTGGCAAGTTGTGGGAAACAGGGGAGGTGCAAGGAAAGCGAATGTCACACCAGTCTTCAAAAAGGGCAAGAAGGAGGACCCGGGTAACTATAGACCGGTCAGCCTCACCTCCATCCCTGGAGAGGTGATGGAACAACTTATTCTTGATGCTGTCTCTCAGCATATCAGGAATAAGAGAGTCATTAGAGGCAGTTATCATGGCTTCACCAAGGGGAAGTCATGCTTGACCAACCTGATAGCCTTTTTACGAGGACATTACCAGGTGGAAAGATGATGGTAAAGCAGTAGATGCGGTCTATCTCGATTTCAGTAAAGCATTTGACGCCGTCTCCCACAGTATCCTCACAGCTAAACTGAGGAAGTGCGATCTGTATGATTGGGTAGTGAGATGGACTGTGAACTGGCTGGAGAAAAGAAGCCAGAGAGTTGTGGTGAATGGGATGGAGTCTAGTTGGAGGCCTGTATCTAGTGGAGTCCCCCAGGGTTCGGCACTGGGATCAGTGCTATTCAATATTCATCAACGACTTGGATGAGGGAGTAGAGTGCACCCTCAGCAAGTTTGCTGATGATACGAAACTGGGAGGAGTCACTGACACGCCAGAAAGCTGTCCTTCCATTCAGCAAGACCTAGGCAGGCTGGAGATTTGGGCAGGGAAAAATTTCATGCAATTTAACAAGAGCAAGTGTAGAGTCTTGCATCTGGGCAAGAACAACACCAGGTACCAGTACAAGTTGGGTACTGAGCTGTTGGAGAGTAGTGTAGGGGAGAGGGACCTGGGGGTCCTGGTGGACAGCAGGATGACCATGAGCCAGCACTGTGCCCTCGTGGCCAAGAAGGCCAATGGCATCCTGGGGTGTACCAGAAGGGGTATCAGCAGGTTGAGAGAGGTTCTCCTCCCCCTCTACTCTGCCCTGGTGAGACCGCATCTGGAATATTGTGTCCGGTTCTGGGCCCCTCAGTTCAAGAGGGACAGAGAACTGCTGGAGAGAGTCCAGCACAGAGCCACAGAGATGATTAAGGAAATGGAGCATCTCCCTCCTGAGGAAAGGCAGAGCAAGCTGGGTCTCTTTAGCTTGGAAAAGAGGAGACTGAGGGGTGACCTAATCAATGTTTATAAATATGTAAAGGGTGAGTGTCAAGAGGATGGAGCCGGGCTCTTCTCTGTGACATCCAGTGATAGGACAAGGGGCAATGGGTTCAAACTGGAACATAAGAGGTTCCACTTGAATATGAGAAAAAGCTTCTTCACAGTGAGGGTGACAGAGCACTGGAACAGACTGCCCAGAGAGGTTGTGGAGTCTCCTTCACTGGAGACATTCAAAGCCCGCCTGGATGCGTTCCTGTGTGATCTGATCTAGGTGTTCCTGCTCCGGCAGGGAGATTGGACTAGATGATCTTTCGAGGTCCCTTCCAATCTCTAACACTCTATGATTCTGTGATTCATAGGCAGCAGCACCACATACGCCTTACAAGAAATTGATTGAATGATCAGTAGGACAACCAAAAAACAGATCACATTTTACAGTGACTTAGTTTCGACACTCAGACAGCTCTTCTGCCTTTTTCCACCACTATGGCCCTCAGTAGAGAGATAAGGGCTGTTGATTCTTCTCTACAAAACCCCAAAATGAGAACTTTGTTTGGTTTAGAATGGTTTCTTTCAAAATACACACATGCACACTTCAAGACCCTGTAAATAGATTTCAAGAAACTCTGAAATCAACACTTCTTCCATCTGATTTTTCACATTGTGTTTTGCTTCTCTGGGTGTCTTCAAACAGAAGAAGCTGGGAGGGAGAACAGCCCAGGATTTGATCTTAGGTTTGGGACTGAGACCCAAAGTGGCCAATAATCTATTCCGTAACATACATGTCATGCCCAGTGTACAGGTGAGGACCCTCCGGAAGACTGTCCCTTTTGGTTCTGGATCCCTTTTGCTCCAGGTCTTCTGGCTCCAGGTGGTCGCTCTCCCAAGGCCTTCCCCCCTCCCCTGGTCAGCTCTTGGTCTGGGATGCTTGGACTGTTATCTCCGTTCCATGAATGCAGTTTCAGGACTCTCCCTGCTTTTGGATCGTTAGCCGGGAACAGGCTGAGCCTTGGTCATTGGGTGGTGGGGCAGTATCACTGTGTATCACTCATTCGTATATTTGTATATTTGTATATTTGTATATTTGTAAATAATATTATTTTCAATATTATTGTAGCTTAGTTATTAAATTATTTTTATCTCAACCCATGAGTCCTTTTTTCCATTTTCCCCTTTAATTCTCTCCCCTATCCGTGGGTGGGGGCGCTGGATTGGGTGAGTGGGTGTGTGATTTGGCCCCCAGCCACGGGCAAACCCATCATACCGATCTCTACTGTAGGCCCCCTTCAGGTACTTGAAGGCTGTTACTAGGTCTCCTTGGCACCTTCTCTTCTCCAGGCTGAACAACCCCAACTCACTCAGCCTGTCGTCATAAGGGAGGTGCTCCAGACATCTGACTGTCTTCGTGGCTCTCCTCTGCACTCACTCCAACAGGTCCACATTATTCTTACGTTGGGGGTCCCATAGCTGGATGCAGCACTCCATGTGGAGTCTCATGAGAGCAGAGGGTGAGAATAGCCTCCTTCGACCTGCTGCTAATGCCTCTTTTGGTGCAATCCAGGACACAGTTGGCTTTCTGGGTTGCAAGTGCACATTGCTGGCTCATGTTGAGCTTCACAAGAACCAACACCCCTAAGTCCTTTTCCTCAGGGCTGCTCTCAAGGCCTTCTCCAGCCAGCCTGTATTTGTGCTTGGGATTGCCTCGACCCCCATGCACGACCTTGTACTTGAATTTCATGAGGCTGGCATGGGCCCACCTCTCAAGACTGTCAAGGTCCCTCTGGATGGCATCCCTTCCCTCCAGCGTGTCAACCACACTACACAACTTGCTGAGGGTGCACTCAATCCCCCTGTCCATGTCGTCAACAAAGATGTTAAACAAGAAAAAATATATGCATGTATTTAGTGTTATTATTTGTTACATATGTACATAGTGCTGTCAGTGGACTCCAACAGTAATGTCAGGCCTGTCCATACTGATTAAAATAGCTAATAAAAGTATAGAAATAAATCCTTTATTTCTGTTTTTTTGAATAAAAATCCAACTTCAGAGAAAAATAAAAGAAAATAAACCTCCATGTCACCCTAGATTTTTTAGGACAGAACAATCAAAAAAATAATTTTTACATCATACATTTTACAAATGTTCTTCTAAATTCTGTAAAGGTGACTAATCATCTTCCATTCCTATGAACGAACCCCTAGCAGTTAATTCTGCAAATGAAGTAATGCCATGTAATATCACAATACAAGACAGTAATCTTCAGTCACAAAAGTAACCCTGCAAACTGAAGATTGTGATATTTCATGAAGCGTCTCCAAATCCAATTTCCATTCATGTCCAGGTGAGAGAATGAAACATTCACATCATTTGACTACTAGTATTTACTCCTCAGAGTACTATCTACACCATAGAGCTGGCAGTACATTCATATGCTTAACCCTGTAGGATAGCTGAAAAAATTGGGTTTTTTCCTTCACTGTCCTCAAAAACTTCCTGCCAAGGTACAAATACAATTCAGGCGATACACAGTTGAAATGGAAGAAGCTCTCTATTTTTATATGTATTATATCTTAGGTGAAAAATCTCATAGCAGCTTAATCTCATCTAAAAACCATTTATGCAACTTTTCAAGGTCACTTGGGCAAAATGTAAACCAAATGCATTCATAAAGCATTGGGTTTTGATCAGTAGCTGATATAACATCCTGTTGTTCACAGCACTCCTGTTACACTTATTTCCTATTTCTTCTCTTTGTTCTAAACTGTCACACCTTGCATACTCATGTTATCATTTTACGTTCAAAAATCAGAAACACAATATTCAAGTATTACATGAAAAGTTTGTATTTAACAGCATCAGGACTATAATAACACCCCTTTGAAAAGTGCTGTACTTAAATTTCCTGGAGAGAAACCTCTCTTGAACAAAAACAAAGAAATTTCAGCTCTTTCAAGTGAATTAGTCATGTTTAGAAAGAACTTACCACGTAAAACAGTGAGTCTTGTGGACACACTTATTTCACCAACACTATTGGAAGCCACACATTCATAAATAGCTTCATCTCGTGGTGTGCGTAGTGGTTGTATTCTGAGAACTGATCCAGATCCATCATCAAACTCTATAACCTATAGAAGGAAACAAAAGCTGTCACAGATGTTGTAACAAATGCCTATCCCTCAGTTAATCTGTTCATGAACAGTGACCTGTTGGTACTCATGTCACCAAAGCCAGGTTCATTTTTCAAATACACATACCAGGACAAATTCCACACACATGGGAAAATGTTTAAGTGACAATGACTTGTAACATACATTGCTGTTCAGTGGGTTCTTGATGGCTGTCCTAAGAAAAGACAGGAAGAAAAACAACAAAAAAACCAATAATAGCGCTACATACAAACTGTCAAGACAGAGGGGAAAAACCTACTTGTTTCCCCATTGCTAGATATGATAATTGCTATGTACATCAAGTTCTAGCAAAAAAGTTCAGGTTCCACATGAAAAAAGAAAAATCATAGCAAGGTTCATGAAACACTGTAGGAGGCTGTCCAAGTTTATTTGGGTGGGGGGCAAGTAACGCCCAGTATTCCTGTGGAAAGCATGTGGACTAGATGGCCCACTGAAGTCCTTTCCAGCTGTATTTACTAGGTTTCTATGAAGACAGGTGGCCAGGTAAATTATTTTCACGTCTTGTATTACTGAGTAATCGAACTCAGAGAAACATACAAAATATTAATGCAAAAGAATAGCAACAGAAGACCAACTAATTATTCTCATATTAGTGCAATTGACAGTCACAGATGTTTCTTGTTTCCCAAACATTCCACACGTGTTTTCTGAATCTCATTTCTACTGTTGTTCTATTCTTATTTAGAGATTCTACAGCATGAATTAATGGACTTACTTTTGACAGGAAGGAAAGCTGCCTAAAATATTGATGTGCTCTGCACACTTTATAACTACTCTGGTCTGTGTTTATAATAAAAGTTATAAAATACTTGGTAGGTGTTTTCTGCTTCTTTGAATAACATTTTATCTTACTTGGCTATCAGCTTGTTTAACAGTCCACTAAAGACATTTTTAAACATTTAATTGTTTTTTTTATGGTTCCAATTAAATATTTTTAATGGAAATAAAGCTGTTTTATTTTTGCTTATTTTCCCTACAAAGAGGTACATAGGTACACAGAAAACAATATATGAAGCAGATAAACCACAACATATTACAAAATAAAACTGAATCAATACAGTAAACATGCACGTGCCCAATCTTTCACTGTTTAGAACTCACCTCAAGTAAAAATTTTGTGACCAGAAGGGGAAAAATTATTTAGAGTTTATGATATGTTTATGTTACTCCCTCTAGCCAATTACAGCTCTGCATATGCTCTGCAAAGTGCAAACAGATCTTGGCACTAGAAGGTCACATTTAAATTCATGCTTTTATTTCTCACATTGTAGTAAATAAACTTTGTTAAATAAGCAAATAATTATATTGTTTAATGAACAAATTCCAATGCCTTTAAATTTATTTTTTTCAAAAAAGTAAATTTAAAAAGTTTAGCTTGTACAAGAAATGCAATTCTCTTCTACTAATGTAAATCTAACCTGAAAGCTAGGGCAAGCAATCATCCCAAATACTTCTAATTAACACAGAAGACTTCAATATTCAGTCAACTTTTAATAGGTATGTCTTGGACCATTCACTCATAAAATGCAAGTTACAACTGTTTTATACACAAATTAGTCATTTCCCAAACAGTTGTTTTCTTAATGCAGAAGTATGTTATTTAACATTGAAAACAGTGAAGAGACACAGTGAAAATTAGTGCCATTTTTGGTATCCATTCTAAAGCCTTCTCCTATTTTCTTAGTTTTTTTTCTTCATGTTAAAGGTCAATCCATATTTGATATTAATGGTTCCTGTCACTAAATGAGGGAATAAAATTTGTCATCTTATTTCCCCCAAATACCCAGTATCCTTTGAACAGATTATCTTCCCTGTTTCCTTTAATTGAAGGTTGTGGGGAGAGAGGAAACAGCTTAGTCTAGAGCCTCTTCCTAGGTTATTGTTAAGAAAAGGATCAAAAGTAGACAAGGTTTACATTTCCTGTTCAGCAGCAGGAGCTGCTACAATGTTCCTTTCATCTCTCTCTGCAACAGTGGTAAGGAATTGTGGCAGCAGAAGCAGTAGCAGCCTAGGTCTGTTCAATGCACACTGCCACAAAAGGAAGTGCCCTTTCTCCTGGAGACAGCAATCACTGCTCAAATAATTTTCCCCTTCTCCTTCATGGAAAAGATAGCAGGCACACCAAGGCTCCCCAGGTAGATCATGCTAGTTTAGAAAACAGCAGTAGAAGTTTTTTCATGACCAGTTTGCAAAATAAAAAACTTCACAAGACTGCTCCCACCAAATTATCCCCAATATTCAAAGCTATTTTGCTTAATCACTGATAGTAAAGCACACGTATTGGGACTAGAAGCAAGTTTGGAATTAATGTTCTTCAGAGGAACAGAACAATGGACCTAATACCTCAAATCTCTGATTGCTGACTTTCTTTCCCTTTTTGTTCCAGACAATTTTAGGTCTTGGATCTCCTGTGGCTTGACAGATGAATGAGGCGACTCCTCCAGAAACCCCTGTCTGGTCAACGGGAGTTCTTGTAAACTTTGGTGGTGCTGAAACAAACAAAAAAAATAACAAAATTAATGTAAGTAGTAAACATTAAAAAAATAAGCCATATCACAATTTCAAAATAAAAAAAAAAGAAGGAAATATTTTGTTTCTCCAACAAAAATATTCAACTGCAAGAGAAAGCATTAAAAAAAAAACAAACCTAAAAGGTCAGGAAAGTACTTGCAGGTTTTACTCAGATTTACACTATAATGGAAATCTGAAAGCATCAGAATAGCAAGATCACACATTATATTTTATCACGGTTATAAATAATAAAAAAAGTTTGTCTTCTGTTGCAAAATGAGCTCATCCAGCAGCTGAAGTAAGATCATGATTCATGACTTGATGCTATGATTACACGATGTCATGAAAATAGAATGCCCACCTTTGGGCCATTAAAATCAGTGACATTTAGGAGGAAGCATTTGTAAGTTTGCAGTGGTGGAGGTAGGTGATATTAAGAGTCCATGAAGAAAGGACTATAACAGAAGAGAGATTTATGCTTGGGCACAGTTTCACATACAGCCTCTGTTCCCTCCCAAATTATTTCACTCTGTCAGAAATAAGAAGTTAAAAAAGATCCAACTTCTGCGACAACAGGAGAAGAGAGAGAAACTGAGAAATCACTTTAAAAGTAGGAAAAAAAATACTTATTATTTTTCCTTCTATTTCTGTTACAACATAATTAAAATGAATTTACCAGCTTTGTGGTGAAACAACTTTCAAATGTACACCAACACAAGACATGACTTCTAAAGATTTAATATAAAATTCTAAGAGATTATGTCTAATCACATCACAGAAAAGTTGAAGAGTTCCTGTAAATATTTACATCATTCTTTTTCTTAGCTGGGAAGTTTTTAGATATCCAATATGCTTTAAGATGCTGATTTAAATGATACAAAGTGAATACTTCGGGCCAAAAAATGACAAAAAATCCAAGTCTTTGCTATATAGTCTTTCTCAGATTTAAGTTTTTACATGTAGTTGCTCTATAGCAGCTGTTGTAATTAATTTTTACTCTCATCTTCAATTTTCAGCAGTCAGCTCTTTTCTGTTCTCAACCTCTTCACACTTCTTCACTATCCTCTCTCAGTTCTGACAAGTTGTGTACCTGTATTCAGTTGCACTGTACTAGTTTTCATTTCAAAGTTGCTGCTCTTCACTTCTGATGTCTAACCCCTTATTCTTATGAACTGGTCTTTCCACAGGCCATACTTGTCAGCATGTTTACTTAAATGTCAGAAACTCATCCATATGGGTTACCATGTACGTAACACTGGAAGAAAACCTGAAATAATTGTAAAGGCCAAGAAAATATTATGTGGCCATTATTACAAAATAAACACAATATGTTGTTGTTATATTGCTATATTAAATATGAGGACATGCAGATTGTCCTAAATTTACAAAATGAAATTAAGTCTTTTTTGCCCTACCTTATGTGTAACAAACCAGTAACATAGATGACTTTCAAAAATGCAGTAAAAATATAAAGCTCCTGAAAATCTTAATGTTTTTTTCTTTAATAGAGGTGTCAGGCAAAATTGTTATTGTTCAACTTTTCAGAATGCTCATGGATCCTTGAACTATTTGCCATGATAGTTTTGCCTTGTGAGGAGGTACCCGAAACCCAATGCAACAGCAAATCTGAGCACAGCAAAATCATGTGCCGCTACTGACATGGGGGATTTATGAAATAATTTCTCTGATGTCAAAAAATTGCCAAAATCATGGCAAATAAAATGCACCTAGAGCAAAGAAACTAGAAATCCTTTCACAAGTCACAGGCTTTATGCCTGGACCACAGAAAAGACAGAAATGTATTCTGATTAAGAGCATCTGTGTTTCACCAAAACTGCTAGCTTTGAATCCTTTTCTATGCATGTATTAACTCAGCACTCTGATATATAAAGAGATATGACTGAATCTGATATGCTGATACTCAGTGGCACAAGTTGTGATTGTGTGCCATCAAATGAAAAATTATGCTCTGCCACTCCCTTTTTATTCTTTTTGACATTTTGTGAATTCAGTGTTGAATTTCAAACCTACAACAGAAAAATACTGCATGGGCAAGTCTGTTACCACTGAGTAACTACGTATAGTAGCTTTTAAATTCTAAATTTATGCTGCACTCATACATTCAGTGACTGCCTAACAGATAAGTTCAACATCAACAAAGTAAATTGCTTTCTTACAGATGCGGCCTGTTTTGGAAAATTTGCCAATTTTGCCATGCGTTACAAGGGTCAAGAGGGGAAAACAACTCAATTTAAAAGCCATTCTGTGCATTTATTCCTGCAACACTTCAGTTAACTATCTGAGACCAGGAGAACTGCAGATTTTTAAACAAAAAACTGAACAAAACCAACAAAAATGATAAGCAAAGACTATGTTGAACTATGTTAAATTAGCCCCGCAAAAAAAATCCCTAAAATAACTAATGAATCACAAAAAAAACCCCAGCATCATCTACTACTAGGTTTTATGTCACTGCGAGTCACCACGATATCTATGTCAGGCATGCCTTTACTAATATGCCATATATTGTATTAATGATAACAACTATTTTTAAAAAATATAAATAAAGAGGAATCCCTTCCTTCCTTATCAGACACTCAGAGACAAAAATCTCCACCAGTGCAGTTCAGGTAAACACAAGAGAGCTTGCACACTTACATCATATGACAACTTACTTTCTGATTGCTGTTGAACACAAAAGAAACAAACCAAAACCCCTTGATCTACAGCACTCTGTAAACTGCAAAGCTGTTTATAAACGAATACATGAAACTAAAAATTTTCCACCTAACTTAACTGCTGTTAGAGGTAAAACCAGTTTTCTGACAATTTCTTCATCCAGGACTGGGCCAAACCTGGTAAATGACTATAATTGCTATGACTCCTTATGAAAACTGCTTGCTAGCTTCTGTGCAGAGCTGTATCTACATAGTGGAGTTGCAGAAACAGGGCTGAATACCTGACATGGCTTTGGTAGCTACCTGATGAAGAACAGTATTTTTCCAGTACAGCTGTTGCTTGTTAACAACTAACGCTATGAGCATTAGAGGCAAAAGACAAGCGCAAGTTACATACCGATGTAACTTATATTTGTAACTATTTTTCAAGAAAAACAAGACCTTATGGTTGTTAAGACCACATTATTTTATATAAAAACTGACATTATCTACAACAATAAAAAGCTTCAGATTCCAGTATAGAAGGGAAGTGTGATGGTGACCATAATCTAGCTGAAAAAATCAAGTACGCAGCTGGTCAATATTGCCTTTTGCGCAAGTAAGTCATGTAAAAAACCATTGCACAGCTCTTATCCAGTGTCTAATCTTGAAATTAAGACAGTTATCTTTGACATATCATACGATATCAGAGAAGGTGATTTATTATTAGATCATAAATAATTTTATCTGAAACAGGAAACCTATCATACTCCTGTACACTTCAGACATTTTAACGCATACAACGACCATTTTCAGCAGTTAGTCTTTACATTCACAAAATTACATTTAACTTGCCAAACCAGTTAAATTCTCTGCATCAGGTTCAGCAGCTGTACCAGAAGGATAATAATGTCTGCATGTCAAATACGTGTTGTAAGGAAAGACATATTTATGATCAAGAGATGCTCTGACTATAGAGATACTAGCCAGCCAACCATGGAGAAAAGTATTACGCAATCTATCTTTTCATTATTCAATCAACATGTTCATCTCATTACATAAAAAGTGACCATCATCATTGTAAGGGTATGTGAAATCATAGCCCAATAAAACCAAAACTGAAAACTAGTATTTGTTGCCTTTATCTTTATAGAGGTTGTTAATTAAGGTTTGACACAAATTATCTCCACAATTAATGTTGTCAGTTTCTTGACATTGATTTTGACCTAAGCTGCTAGGAACTCTGATACCAAACACAACTACATTACACACACAGTTGTGCTTATTAACATGAGGGCAATTTTGATTGAGAACTGACAACTATTTTCAATCTCCCTTAACAACAGCACTGCAAAGTCCAACATAAACTCTCTGCAGCACACTTCATTAAGCACAGCAACAATCTATATGGGAACCTTCCAGTGCAATTAAATCTGACAAAAAAATCAGATATAGTAAGTTACCAACTATGATATCACAGCCTTCCAGCACTTTTGAAACTCTACTTGGTCACCTTTCAATAAAGCTGCAATTAAAGTAACAGAAGTGTAATTAAAATAAAAAAAGTAAAATTCAGTTAAAATCAGCACCTCACATTTCCTGACTTGTACTCTTTTATGGGCATCATCAAAATTGCAGCAATATTGGCTATTAAATGCAAACAACACAAGTTTTGTTTGTTTCAACTTGTTTATCTACCAGTGCCTACACAGATACTTGTCCTGATACTGAATGTTGATGCCTTGTTGATGAAAAAAATTTACAGCAGAAGACTTCTGTAATGTGCACATATGGTGAGTACCAGAAGCTTTCTCATCCAAGGCCTGAGGGTTCCCATCCTCTTCTTCCTGTTATGCACTTTTTGCTGGGACTCCTGAGAAGCTCAAGTGACAACTATTGAACTACTGCAAATTATGCTCTAATATGTGAAGGAAAACTGAATTTATTATTGCTAGCTCACCTTAAATCTACTGAGTTTAATTGGTTTGTTTTAAGGAGTTTAAAGCCACAGAAGCTAAGCTGCTGCTTCAACAAGCAGTCAAGCTGCCCCCTCCAGGAGGCACAGTAACTTCTGAAATAGTTTAGCACTATCCAGAAAGAAGCTATCCTTTTTTGAATACTGAAGCTCCACAAAATATATTTATAACATGACACTAAAATAACTCAGTTGGATTTGAATGCTTTCATAGCTTCACACGAGCATAAGACACCTCTGTCTTCTCTTCTGCACTTCCACTTTGTCTTTTGTAAGTTTAATTCTGAAGTAGTGAATGGAATTAAATAATTCACATTTCATCATATTACAGAATTTTCTAGGTGTCTATACTCTGTGCTGTGCTTAGAGTTCATGTAATACTTTTCCACTGCACTCAAATAAAATGTCTGATGTTTTTGAAATTAGTTGTTCAGCCCTCTTCCTTTAACAGCTACCGAGAGCTACTCTTATGTAGAGAAATACCTCCTCTAATTGACAGATGAATATGAATATATTACTTCACCTTCTTTAAAGGTAAACAGAGAATTAATGGGATGCCTGCAGCCCACATACAGCAAGCTAAGCATGAGGACATACTATGGACAAGATACACAAAGAATGCAGACCTTAATGTATTTCTGTTTCTAGTTCCTCTGTTCAGGTGTATGGAAGTTCCTCGTCTACCATATGATTAATCATATTTTATGATTAATCTTCATCATATGCTTATGAAACGGTTTCCAAAATCAGAATAAAAATTTTCAAAAATCATATCCTATCATATCCTTTGTCAGCATTCATAGCAAGTGTGAATAAAGCAACAAAGCCACCAGAAAACAATAAACATCATAACATGCTTCTTTCAAACTCCCCATTTACTTGTAAATTAACATATACTAATGTTTCAGGAGACTTGAAAAATTACAATAACTTTTTGTTACAAAGATTTGTTTTGTAGCAATAAAAGCTGGAAGATGGAAGATTATACAGTCACAACTGCTCCCGTGGAACCTTTTCATCTGACACTCAGAAATGCAGGTTGAGAGCAGAGTAAACAACATGATCTGACAGGTGCCCATGCGCTTTGGGATACTGCACACACACCATCACAAGGATCAATGTCATTTAGTGTAGAGTCCTATGAATTACTAGTCTACTGACATCAAGTTTCAGTGGGTATGTGACTGGACTCGCATATATTCTGAAGTTATTCTTCCCATGCCAAGTTATACACTCAGAAAATTCCTACATAGGGTGAAAAAAAAAAAAAGAAAAAAAGCCCCAAAACCAGAATAAGAGAAGTACCATTTATTCACTCCATTTCCCACTCTGCAATATTCACCGTGTCCCACTGACTTATCAGGAACTGCTATGTATTCTAAGTAAACAGGCCATAACTGGTTCACATTCAATAACAGTGAAGGCTCCTGTCCTGATATGGTACAGACACACTACAAATTACACGAGTTATTACTCTTTTCACAGTTCCTCTAGGAGTTAATATACTAAAAAATCTATTATATATATTAAAAATATTTAATAGAAAAGCTATTTGTGCTCAATTTATTAAAAAGAATCTTCAAAGCAAGCTCATTTACAGCATTCACTGCTAATTTACTCATTAATCATAATTTGTGACATCGGTTAGACTGATCAGTGTTATAAGCAATTGTTTTTGCCTTAATTCTAAACTGCTATGACAGTGGACCTGCAAATTGGCTACATAAGAAAGTTAATTAGCTTTTTATTTCTATAAGGATGAGCAACAATTTGTATTCATCAAATCTACATAAAGAAATCCCAAAGTCATCAACTGGTATGTTCTTAAAAGCTCTTGTCTGTCAGCCACAAACTACTGGAATTTTCCAGTTTCACACCGTAAACATCTTAAAACTGCATCATCCTTCCATCCTTCAGCAAGGAGAATAGCAACAACATGATCTTCAAATGCCATTATACTCTGAGCAGCTGAACAGTTTTATTATCTTGTGAATGAAAATTTCCAGTTTTTCATCTTTGTGCTACTACATGCAAACCGGCTATGCTAACGAATTCCAGCTAGAGACCTTGATCCATTTGGTTCACAAAGTTTATTTGCAGCTACAAACACAGGTCTCCCAAAATCCTCAGTGAAGGAAACTAAGCTATTTCACTTTACAGGCAGCAAAGCACCCTCTTAAAAACCCAACCCCTCTAACAATGCTCGTAAAATCTTTATAATATAATCAAAAAGTTTATCTCCCCACCTTGTTTCTTCTACTTGTATTCTTCCAAAAACAAAACCACTCAAAAGAAACAAGTATGTCAGAAAATGTCTAGTTTTTTGAGGGGGTTTATTGTGGCTTTTTTCAATTCAGGAGTTGTCTCCAGTTCCCCAGCCTTCAAACAGCCAGAGCATAACCACCCTACAAATTTAGTAAGCAGCTCACAAAAAGATTATCGCGATGTTTATGGTTTTGAATTTTGTGCAATGCACAGTGTCAGTTTACTAGGCTGACCATTGGGTTTATTTTTCCCTGAAATATGAAAGCAAATCATATACTTAAAAGTAAGGCCTTACAGGTAGAATAGGTAGTTTGCATTTTCCAAATGGTCTAATGTTAAAATAGTACATTCCTAATTTGCACCTCTAAGCTGTGCAAACCTTGGTACCAGCTCATTTCATTGCGGATTATGTATGCTTTTTTAGAGACAGACAATATCTAAGCCTTAGGGACATGGAAGGAATGCAAACCATAGATAGCAGCAGACATTTATTTCACAGCTAACATCAGCCCCACCCCTCCCACCCCCTACTCATTTGCAGCTTATAATAACTGGGAGAAAGAAAAAGGCTTTCACAAATAAGAAGAACCTATGTGAAAAAAATGAAAAAGTATTTTATTAATACTACAGACCAATATGTTTATATTCTAGGTAGGACGAAGCTGAAGAACGTATTGCTGTACTTTTTCTATTAAAACTGTTGCAGGCAACCTGATTACCATTTAAGTTGGTTTCCTGACAAATTATTAGGACAGTTACTGTAAAACTGTGACCAGCCACTAACTACTGCCCTAGCAGAGCACTATCATGCTAAACCTAACGGGAAGCCAGGCCATCCACATCAGCCTCCTCGATGACCACAACAAAGGAGAAGGCTCACAAAGCCAGACCAACTCCCATCCACTTCTCCTCTTGCCTTCAACCCCCAAGTTGCATACACAGCTTTATCTGCCAGTGAGACAAACTCATTTCCTTCACTATGAACTTTAACACTCTTTTAAATATCACTAGAGAAAATAAACAGTTTTACACATTTGTTTCTAAATCTCCCCTTATTTAGTCCAGTGTCTCTTCAACTGTTTCTGCACGAGAATTCTGGTTTACACTAGTTTAAGAAAAAAGAATCATGATACGTGGTTCTCATATTTGATTAACCTAAGCACTGGAAGATGCAGACTTAGTGTTAAGTACCCACTATGCAGCAGATGCACAGGAGGTCAATAATTCTCTTTTTCTTCTTCCCATGCCTACAGAAAATCCAATGCTATAAATTTAACCCAACCGCATGTATGCCTTTAAGTTATACAGTAGTAAATGTTTTTAAATGCACAATACGAAACTGGTATAAGCTTGTGTTTATACATAGTATTTATCACTTACAGTATATGTAAAAACTGGGAGGGGCTTAATCTACCTGAGTTAGAACGAGGAACTTGCTAGTTAATCCAGTACTAAGCCTCCTTCCAGCAGCAAATGAAAAGCATAAAGCCTCTTGAATCTAAAAGGTTAGTGACATGCACCACTTCATCCCCTAAGAACATTACATAACCTTGTCAAATTCACTAATTTAATGAAAGGAAATTCCGCTTCAAAGCTCTCTACTGCTTCTTTTTCAAATTTTAATGTCTGCAGACTGCATATGAATTATTTGGTAACTGAGAGCTGACACTTGTTTTCAATGTGCAAAGTAGAAGCAGTGGATCCTAAAATGCCAAGCAAGTTAATCTCTTTCCAGAGGAGTTTAGCTCTAAGAGAAAAGGCAGAATAACGAGATACTACAGGTAAGAACTTAAATTAGTGACTGAGAATTTGGGTTAGGACTAGAGAGATGATCCTTTATTGGTGTTTCAGTCTTACTAAAACCCTCAAAATACAGATACTAAATACAGGAAGAATAAAACTGGGGCACTGTAACAACTGAGTGAAGCTTCCACT
Source organism: Pterocles orientalis (assembly GCA_011057875.1). Taxonomy (NCBI): domain Eukaryota; kingdom Metazoa; phylum Chordata; class Aves; order Pterocliformes; family Pteroclidae; genus Pterocles; species Pterocles orientalis. The sequence continues at coordinate 290,136 of WKFP01014711.1, read as the reverse complement.
CATTTTTTATCTAAACACAACAAAATGCATACTTGGCCATTTACACACACAGCAGATTGCTGATTAGAGACTGTGAAGCAAAATCACCTATCTAATAAGATTGATTCAAAGGCAGAAGAAACCATCAAAATCTATATACTAAACATGGTTCCGATTTAATGCTTCACAAGGCAACCATATAAGCAAATTCTCACAACAACAATAAAATTCTGCCTGAGAACAGACCAGATGACTTACTTTTATCTAAGTATCATTTCCAACACCGGAGGTAAACTGCCTTGTTACCAAGATCCCACTGGCCAACACATCAAGGGAAAGAGCATTCTGTTACAATCTGTTACTATGCTCTGTGAAAGTGACCTAAAATCCCAGTCTTTCGTACAAGGTGCCTGCATCGGTGAAATACCTTAACATTACCCATCAACTGCAAAATCATCCCTAGCTCAAGCCAGCTGAAGGTAAAAGCAAGAAAAATGTATAAAATTAAAAACAGATATGTTATCATAGTTTATAAGGACATAGGTGAAAGAAAATTTGAAGTCATTCATTCCTTCTATTGCAGTTACCAAACCCAAAAAACTTGCCTTCTCCCCTTCTGTTTCCAGGCAAGGTGAGGAGGGCTTAGCTTAGAGACCAAGCCCTTGACCACATACTAGTCCCCAGCTTTGATCCCCAACAGACAAGGAACATACCCATTCTGTTCCTGGAGTGTATGAAGGTGACCTTTAGATTCATCAAACCCATCCCAAATATAGTAACTGACCCTCAACTTAGTGACAAGGTGGTTTATATCTTCTCTTTCAAAGTATTCAGGACAGAGTCATGTCCTGTCTTGGTGGTAAACACATAGTTTTATACCTCTTCTTTGTTGGGTTAAACTATTAAACTGCTGAGGGGCAGACTGCTGTTACTTGGGACAAATGTGTGCATGTGTCTAATAAAATATCACAGTCTATATGAACATATACAGTTTGGGGCATTAAGGAGTTTAAGATGACTTTCTGCTTGCAAACCAGCATTAAGAGATGGCCTGATTATACATAAGCATAATTTATTGACCTACACTGGTTAATAAAAAGACTATATCATTAAGCTTTCTTTAAAATAAAAAAAAAAAATACTAGTTAGTAGAGACTCATAAACCTTTCTTTCCTTCCTATTAGGTTAGAACTACCTCATTCCAAAAGTTGATAAATACCTCTCTCTCTTAGTTGTAAAACAACATTTATCATTTGCCTATAACTGATTATATGAAACCTAAATTAGATGTCCAGCCAAGTAGAAAGAATATATGCTGTTCTTACCAGCAATGTTGTAAGAACTACACAATGCAATTCAGCTTCAGCTGTAGCAATAGACAGGCTTTAGTGACCTGTAAGATGCTACATTACTGATGCATAAACAGACATTCATGAACTAGGTCAGGAAACTGTTATAGGTATTGAAAAAGATTCAGTTACTAAAGGCCCAAGTAGATTGTCCCACTTGCCTACAAGTCACTTAAGATACATCAGTATGGTTAACACAGTACACGTAGCATGCACTGGGGTATGGTTTACGCAGATATAAGAGCACTGATTATAACGTATTTACACCGACAGTATTTGTTATAGTGTCTTCTCTTTACTACATAAGGTCCTATTGTGCATAGCTCCTACTGTGAATATAAGCCCCTGCAAGTCATATTGTATTGTCAGAAAGGATGATACCCCACAATCCTTGATACACTGCCAATATGCAAAAAATACTACTCCTAAAGTTCAGTTTTGTAGCTAAAACTATATCTCATCTATGAACTTCTACAGGAGCTATATTGCTCTAACTCCTCTCCAATAAAGTTATGCCAGCAGAAATTTGAAGTATATTATATATAATGCATTCACGAATGTTGCAACTAAAGCCTTAGAAAAAGGTATGCACAACAAAGTTGTAACTAGCTCAAAAATTCAATTAAAATATCACCACATAAAGGTAAACGTCTAATTACTACAAGTCCATTTCTGTTTTAATTCTGATATATGGCAGCACTTTGTACAATGATGTTCTGCAATCTATTACTTCAAATCAGTGAAGAATACAATTATTTGATACCTTGTGTGTCGCTGTAGCATTGCACTTACTTTAAAAGAATCTTGCCTGGCTATTCGTGTTACTTTTTTAATATAATTTTCAGTGAATAAAAATACACCTAAATAGATAATCCTGGCACACAGAGCTGTGTCTAGCTTACACATATCTCCATGTGTATCTTCCATTCTTCTCTTTTTAACATAAACTCATTGTTCTTTAAAAAAAAGAGATACCAAGAAGTCAAAACATTACATGGAATTAACATCCAGTCAAGCGCATGTTATTTAAAGGGGGACATAATGACAAAGTCAGGGTGGAAAAGGGGTAGGAGACTTACGTGTGGCCAGATACCATGCCAGGAAATCTTACACTAGCATTCTCCAGCTTCTTCTGACACTGAATACAAAGCTTTTGTGTTACTCAGTTGAAGAACCCAGAAACTATTTTGTTTCATTCATGCAGATTAACTACAGTGTCAAAGTTAAAAGCACTGCCAAGTGATTTTTATTAATGTGGTATATACAGATTGTGAAGAGCCTCACTTTTGTTTGGTCTTCTCCCTTAGAATGAATTCCCACTGAAAGCTACAATTCTGCTTTATCCTCATGTTATGTGTTTGTGTGTGGGGTTTTTGGTAGTGGGGGAGGGGACAACCAAGATGGCCCCCATCAGAAACTGCTAAAAGTTTCCCCGGTTCCAAGCCAGACCCACCTGGCCAAGGCTGAGCCAGTCAGCACCTCTGTGAATAACATATTTAAGAGGGGGGACAGCACAGGGATTGGGGGTGCAGCAGGGCTCAGCCCAACTGGTCTGTCCAGCTGCTTGCTGTTGCCTGCCCAGCCTCCGCTGCAGCCCATTTGCCACAGCCCCAGCCCCCACCACAGCCCTGGCCCAGCCAACCCAGCACACCCCACACCTGACAGTCGGGAGTTTCTCAGGAGCCAGAGAAAGAACCTGTGGTGGAAAGAGGTGCGGGATGTGAGAGACAACTACACAGACACGAAGGTCAGTGAAGAGGAAGGAGAGGGAGGAGGTGCCAGAGCAGAGGTTCCCCTGCAGGCCATGGAGACCATGGTGGCGCATTTTGGAAGGGACCCATGACAGAGCAGTTGTCAGAGAACTGCAGCCCGTGGGAAGGACTCACATTGGAGTAGTTTCTGAAGGACTCTCCCATGAGAGGGACCCCACGCTGGAGGAGAGGAACCCTGTGAGGATACCTCCCCTGAGGAGGAAGGAGCAGAAGAGACAGCACGTGACGGACTAATAGCAAACCCCCATTCCCTGACCCTGAGCTGCCAGGGTGGAAAAGGTAGAGAAAATAGGAACAAAGCCTTTGGGCCTGGGAATAAGGGAGGGGTGGGGGAGAGGGGCCTTTTTAAGATGTAGTTCTTTCTCATTATCTTCTTCTGGTTTTGACGGTTAACAGATTACATTGTTTTTGTGTCTTCCCCAAGTTGAGTCTGTTTCTTGCCTGTGACCGTAAGTGATGAGTGACCCCTTCCTGTCTTTGCCTCAGTCCACGAGGATTTTACCTTTGTTCTTCCAATTCTCCACCCCATCCCACTGGAGGGGAGGAAAGAGCAAGAGGCTATGTGGTGTTTAGTTGCCAGGTGGCCTTAAAACCATGATGCCTCACTTGAGAAAATCAACAGTGGCCCAGACACAGGCACCCTTATTCTATTCTCACTCTCCTCTCACTTGTCGTCCTTGTCTTATGCTCTTCTTGCTCAGTCCACAGATATTCTGAGACAAATATAAACAGACCAAACTGCAACTGTCTACAACAGTTAAGGCATGTGGTCCTGAGAGTCAGTGAAGGCAAGAGAGAATCAACAAAGCTAACTCACTTGGGCTTTATGTCATGCCTTATCTGTGGAGTGATTATATTTTTAGGGTGAAGGACCCTCCATAAATTTGGACTACAACTGTACCACTGAAATATCAATGTGCAGAGGTGATCTTAGCAGGGTCTGAAATACATTTTCAAGTTAGTGATTTAACAGTAAGTACTTGCAATACATTCTATGATTTCATCCAGTCTAACGTTTTTAAGGCATACTTTGTGGTTTAGAACATTATAAAATACAAGTTTGCAAGAGTTTTGTAGGACACAAGCCTTTTTTCTTAAAAAAAAAATTACATTTGTCTTGTCATTGAGATTTTAACTCTGAAACCTCCACCATAATTGGAAGGCACAATTCATGCCCATCTTTAAAATAAAAGTAAAAATTACTGAAATAGAACTCCCAATAAGGATTGTGCTTTCCAATTTTCTTTCACGTGATAATACATTCTGTCGTGGGTTAAGCAGAGCAGAGTTAATTTTTTTTTCCTTTTCCCCTCTATTCATAAATAGCTAGCAAGAAGCTATGTTTTGGATTCCTGCTCAGGGGAGAATTGATAAGAGAAGAACAGAGAAGAACGTTTATAGTTATTGCTAGGATGTTGCTATTTCTTCTCAAGGACGAGATACCTTCAGCCTCTCTCCTCTCAATAGACAGAGAGAGAGCCCGGCTTCTAGCTTGGGATTTGCTTTTAAATCAAGATTGAGAAGCAGACTGACCAATTATTCCATCTTCCATCCCATGCACGTCATACCCAGTATATAGGAGAAGACTCTTCGAGGAGTGCTGTCTTTCCACTTCCGGATTCATCTCGCTTTGGGGAGCCTGCGTTCGCTCTCCCAAGGCCTTTCCCCCCTCCTCCCCCCACGGTCGCCGTTAGCTCTCGGCCCGGGACACTCGTTTATCTCCGTTCCGTGAGTTTTGGCATCCTCCCTCTCCAGGAGGATCATTAGCTGGTTTTTGGTTTTTTTTCTGCTTCGGTCAGCTCTTGGGCTGGGACGCTTGGGCTGTTATCTCCGCTCCGTGAGTGCCTCCAGGAGCGGTGCACCCCCTTTCCCCCCTTTCCCCCCCTTTCTGGGGGAATCGTCTGTGCGGTTTCTGGGGATTATTAGCTGGCAACAGGCCGAGCCTTCTCGGGTGGGCAGTATCATTGTCAACAGGCCGAGCCTTTTTCGGGGGGGGGCAGCATAATTGTGTATCACCTATTCTCTCCCTCCTTCGGGGCCATTGGCTGGGCCTTTGGTCATCAGGTGGGGAGGGGCAGCATCACTGTGTATCACATCGCATATCTGTATATAGTATTATTTCTAATATTATTGTAGTTTAGTAATTAAATTGTCCTTATCTCAACCCATGAGTCCTCTTTGCCATTTTACCTCTTTAATTCTCTCCCCTATCATTGGGTGGGGGCAGGGACTGTGTGAGCAGGTGTGTGTGGTTTGGTCCCCAGCCAAGTGCCAACCCGCCACACATTCCTTCAAATTATTATAAAAACAAAAAGTAGTATCAGTCCTTGTCATGGCTTCCTTCTCAGTACATACCTAAGTAGTAAGAAGATTCAGAAAATTAATCCACTGAAGTTCAGTCTCAAGAGATACAATTGGAAGGCAACAAAGCACTGAAAGTGGCAGTTGCCTACTGGACAGAGGAGTGGGACAGAAGTCAAAACTTTGTAATTCGAATCCCATATCTGCTAATTTTTTGTTTAGCCTCAGGCCTCCATGTCTCAATTTCCTTACTTTCAGGGTTATGCTACTTACACAAGTCACAAAACGTAGGGAGGGGTATTACAGTGGTTACTGTCAGTATATTTACAAAGTTTGTGCAGAGATTTGTGCTCTTGAATTGAATGGGAGGGCTAAAAAATGTTGCAGTTTAAGCCCTATCTACTTATAACAAGGACAACACTTCTATTAGGGAGAAGGAAAGAAAAACAAACAAATTACACTCAAATCTTTAGAGTGTCAGTGAAAACTGGTAGATACTTGGCAAAATTATTAGTCTTTGAAAACTGCAGTCCTCTGCATATCAGTATTGCAAAATGCTGGTTTAATTAACACTCTTTTCTCTGAGGAAATCAGCTTACATTGCACAAATGTACTGAATAAGAACTGCTCGTTTTGACACTGAGAGGCATGTACTGAAAGCCGTTATCTTCTATGAAATAGTGATAAATTACTTCTACAAAATATATTGGCCTGCATCATAATTCAAATTCAAAGGTGCATAATTAATATTGTGTGTGCCCATTTAAAAACAGAATTGAATGTTTTAACTATGTAGCCATGTTAATTATAAAATTCACTTAAAATACTATTTCATATAGTGCTACACAAGGACAGATATGTTTACATCTAAGTGATATCCATGTTCAGAAATTAGAATCTAGGAAAACTGTATCTTACACATCAGGCTTCAGCCAGCTCTTGAAAGTATACTTCAAAATGGCTGAATGTTTCCTGAAGAGAATTGAGAAACTGTGTTTGCTATCCATGAACTCAGATTTTTTTATGTCTGAATCTCAATGGCATACTCAATATGTAGAAAATGTTTAGTGATCGATCATTGTACTGCATCATCAAAGCTAAAATGTGCTCAGAGGAATAATATAAAAGTAAGGTAAAATCTGTATTGTTGCAAAATGTCTTGATTTTTTCTCTGATTTTTCCTTCTGGATCTAAGACAACCAGAAATAACCTTCTCACAACGAAACTGAAATTCTTGACACATAGATTACCAATGCTGGAGATGCAAAGAATATAGCAGGTCACCAAAAAGAATACACAATAGCTGCACTCAAATATCCAGATATGACAGGAACAGGGCGGCAGAAAGACAGGAGTAAGAAACAAGCTGAAAATTTGGCTCATTTCATGAAAAAAAATACTGAAAAGCAAAAGAGAAGCAGAAATTGTTGGTCAAAGAATGCAGAGAGATAACCCAAACCAAGATTAATTTCAGGTCTATTTAAGTAAAAATTTAAGTAAAAATTAGTTCTTTACAGATTAATATATAGCCACTCAGTCATGTAAGTTTAATAAAAATTAAAAATGTTTGAAAGTTCTGGCTTTAGTAGATATAAAAGTTGGTTGCTCCCAAGGGCTGTCTGGGAAGTTGTAATTTACTCTTAGTGTTCCTTAATATGCAATGCACCACACAGAATAACGGTAAAACCTCTTGAATGTACTACTGTATTGTTCATAAATCACAAGAATCAATTACTATGTGTATTGTTCCTTCACTGAATGCCTTTAGAAAAGCAGCTTCTGGAGGTTCAATGATTTTGCATACCACTATGTCAAAAGTTGGCACACACAACTGCAAAAAAAAAAACACCTAATTAGTGTTAGCAATAAATATTTAGAAGTTACACTTTGGTGCTTTCACTTCTAATACCAAACCTCTTTCTCGAAGCAGACAGCTTTCAAAAATCTTCAGAAAAAATAAAGTCTTTTAAGTTTTTGTTTTCATTATTCTTAAGTGTCCTTCACTGTAATAATACAATAAAATTCAATATAGAGCACCAAAACAAAAAGGAAGTGGGGAAAAAAATCAATATAAAATTATTATTGACAGAAACAGAAATCAGCAAATAAAACCCCATTGGAGTACTAGAGGTTTTTGGGGTTTTTTTGTCTTTGGTCATAAACCAGCAACATAGTTAATGATAAAGAATACAAGGTTTAAATTTTTTGTGTGCTTTTTCCTCCTCAATAGAGAGTAGTATGGTATGTTCATATGTACATGTTGACCTTTTGTATCAGACTAGCATAATATCAGCAGATATGAAAGGTCTTTTGCTGTGCTTATTTAATTAGCTCTACACTGGTATACAGGAACACATCTGCTGGGCAGGTGGAAGAAGTATAGTTCTCACTCTTCCCAATACAGGAGCCTGTACTGGCTGAGGAACTGCAACTTGTGACATTCTACTTGATATAAGATAGAAAAATTATGAACTAATCCTTGGTTTTCTGTTTATTCTGAAAGCTCTGAAAACTTACTTGGCGTTCTGGCTTCTCTGCTCTTGTCCCCTGCTACGACAAGAGTAGTACGATGTTCACTACTGTCCCTCCTACAAAGAGCTATAAGCAGGTATATATAGATGTTAAGAATGACAAAATTGTGTGTACAGGACTAGTTTGCTCTTCAATTATTTTATGTTATAAATATAAAATCAGAAGGAAGAAACATACGAAAAACCAAAATATGAGGTAGTTTAATCTTAGAAAGAAATATTTCAGTTTCCATAATTGGAACTGCTGTTATTTCAAGGAAACTGCCATGTTTTGAGAATAAGGTTACAAATTACCAGCCATTTAAAAAGAAAAAAAAAATCTTTTAATGCCTGACTATATGACTTACCACAGCAAACAAAATGTAAACTAAAGAATGCTTTTGCTTCGGAGTGCATAAGGCTAATCTACACGTGTGTATATTTATAGCTCAGAAAAAAAATCCCAACACTTTATCAAATCGTATCAAAAGCATGCCTCATCTTTGAGGTTATCCATACTGCAGTCAGTCCTGTAATTACAGTCACATACACATGTTCTAGTCAGTTTTAATTTTGGTTAGGCAGCACTGTTAACTGTTAGCCACAGATCCCTCAAGCAGGTACCAAGTTAACTATATGGACCTTGCAGAGGAGTTGGGGCTCACACAGCAATTCGCTAACCTGTCTGCCTAATGGTTAAAGTAGCCAGAGCACATCTATACAGTTACAGTTAAGAACTGCAACTTTGGACTGACATACAAAACTTTTCACCTTCCTTATCATTCCTTAAAAAAAAAACAAAAAACAAAAAAACCCCACACCAAAAACAAAAACAAACAAAAAAAACACATTACAATCCATACTGCATCACGCACACCAAACTCCCTTGATTCTTCAGTCCACTACAAAGATGTTTTTTTCCCTGTCACTCTAAAAATGAGATTTTGTGTATGCATGTAAATCTTTGCATATTGGTAACCTCCAAGTTCAAATTTCCTCAAACACTTCAATGTCAAATTTCTTTCACAATCCATCAACATGTTTTCTCTTTATACTATGTGGAATGGAATTCTCTATCCAATTCCCATCTTGAACCTCACCTGTTCTCCCAGATCTGAGAATCTAAGTCCTTTCTGATGGAAGTCAGAACTTATTTCTTAAGCCTTCTGTTCATGTTTCAGTGAATGCTTCCACCATGCCCTCAATTTCTTTCTTATCTTGTTTACAGATGATTCCTCTGCACCACAGCAAAGGCGTATGAAATTACTCGAACAACTAAAGCATTAGACTGTTAAAAGCTGGGATGGCTATGACCAAGCAATTAACATTGCACATAGAAAAAAATATTGGATCTTGCACTGTGGAGCCAGAGACAATTGTCTGTATCATTGTTATTTGAAAATATTTATGCTCTTCTCTACATACTGCTTCACTGTGACCTGTCAGGATTGATTAAATTAACTTATTTTCTGAAAGAAATAAAAAGGCAATGAAAGTCATGCAGGCGTGCAGAGTTTTGTGTGAGCGAACAATGAAGAGCAGATAAAAAATTCATACATTTACCTCCAATGTCCAGACATTTACTTTTAGGAGCAGCTATCTTTCTCCCAAGATCAGATAAATGTGTAAAAAGAACACGACAGAACTAAGTGCTTAAGCGACGGATGCAAAAACGAAATGCAGACCTGGATATTTCATGCAGATGATTAAACCTCTTATGGATTTGCCTTTCTGTTTTTAACTACTTTTCTAAGAGAGAAGCTATTAGATTCTTACAACACTGTGGGCCACAGACTAAGATATAAATTTTACTGTAGATCACAACAGGTAAAATCCTGGTGCCACAGAAATCAGTAGCATTCCTAAATGGGGCCAGCCTCTTGTCCATATTACTAGATTTTCTATAATTGTGAATGACTCCAGTACTAGTATTCCTTTTCAAGACAAACACCTACAGAACTTCCTAAAGATTGCTGCAATCATGTTCACAAAATGAAGGCTGTGCAAGATACACCACACTGAACGCAAATGCAAATTTACATGAATACCATTTTACAAGTAGAGATTTTGGGACTTTGGAGGAACACTATTTTTTTAAAATGTCATAGTGCTACAAAACTTGATCAGAGATGCAACTAGATCTCTGAGACAACTATATTTCTGTAAAAGATCATTCTTGTTCAGCAATCTCTGAAGACTGGACTGTTTTGAAAATAATTTTGTTCCATTTTGTTAGAAAATCACCTCTGTCATCAGCTGATATTACGTTTCATTCAAGGTGTTTAACATGTTTGTTATTTCTCTAATTATGTAAAATATTATCCCCCTCTAGAAAATGAGAAAATACATACCGGTAAGGTGTTTTCTTAAATGAGCTGGCTAATTTCTTCACTATTGCAAGCTTGTCAAAACTCAATAATTTCAGTGACACTCAGATTTACAGAAATTGAAGATCTGGCCCTTTATTTCAATTTCAGTAGCAAGCAGCACACATTCACAGCACTATGATCAGGTATTAATTACATAGTTTCCAACAATAGTAGAAGTTCGCAAGCTTACTTCATTATGCACTGACTGCACAGAAATTGAATGAGTAGCTATAATCTGGTACTATTCATACCTTCACTCCAGCAAAGTCTTACCATACCAAGTAACTGTAACCGAGTCTTACTGGTTAGCCAGCAGTTACCATCACATACACAAAAAAAAGAAGACATAATACATTCCATAGGCTGTGAACTAGTTGGTCTCAGTGACAGACACTCACATGACACTGTACAAAAAAATGGTAAATCAATAGAAGTCATGAAAGTTCTTACATTTAAGTTTTTGCCTAGCTTCCTCTGAGACAAAAACAAACCTATATGTCAAATGAACTGATTCATATTGTGCATAATTTGAGTCTTTCAAACAAAAGTCAAAAAAGTTAAAGATTCTGATAAAAAATTCCTCCAACAGAACTTAAAAATCAATGTATTAAAATATGATAGTGGGTATTGTTTTTGCACAACTATAGTACAGTATTTCTTTTATTCCAGAAGAATGTGCATTTCAGCACGTAGGAAAAAAGGTATCTATTTATCCTAATCGTCCTACTTATTTAATTAGTCTTACTTGCTTAATTAATCTTAATTACACTTTTTATAATTAATTTCTAAATCCATATTCACAAAGAAACAATTATCAGGAGAAAAAAGAGGTATAAAAATGTTAAATATCAACATTGCTTATTGAGTTCAGCCTTTTTGTCTGGTTAAGATACAGGACAGAGGGCAGAGCTCATTTTCTGCAATGAGAGGAAATGTATCATTATGTTTTTATAAAGTCAGTAAATGTAAACAATCCTACAGCATAAAAAATTTATACTGAAGTGGAAATTCTCACAGCCTGTAGTGGAAGTGTTCCCTGTGAAGTGATGCCAGCTATGTCATCTATGTGCCTTTATACAAGAAATCTCCATATGTATTGAGTGTAACACTTTGTAACATTCGATCATGCCTCTGTGTTTCAATATGCTCATAAATATCCAGGCTACTTTAGTAGTGGGCCTTAGTTTCTTTAATTATTGACTGATATATTCAATTATCAATCTCTTTAAGGTCTGAAGGTTGGATTCCCCTCCCAGTAATCTTGGTAGACATCAAGAAAAATTGCAATGAAATAAGACTAATAAATATCTTAACAAACATGAAGGGGAATTTGTGTCTGAAGATTTTTTTCATACACAGTTTATTTTTTATTTAGGCTACAAAGTCCAAACAAATGCATTACTGTAATTTTGTCACTACTGCTCAATAGACTTGTTAGTATGCTTGTGAAAGTTAATTATGTGACAAAATACACTACAGTTATTACTGTCAAAAAATGTAGAAGTATGTTTACTAATTCAAAGTGTTCTATTAAAATAAAGTGTGTCAAGTATGTAGCAGAACTTCTAATGATTGTTGCACAATCTTTTGGGGTTTTTTTTTTAAAGCATCTTTTCCCCCTCCCAGAATGCATGCTGATGCATTTAGCACTGTTAGTATATACAATCAGTGTATTTTATACTATTGGTTTATTTTCATGCATGTAAAACAGCAGAACAAATAATACGAATGGTGTATTTTCTGCTACGGACATTCAGATTCTTACATTTTTATCTTACTTGATACTTACAGGACAGAAGAAACCACAATGTAAATATTATGTATAAATATTTTTGTCTTAAAAACATATATATATATTACAGATAAAATATATGAAATATCAGATTCAATGTTGCTTTGAATAAATTTAGTTCTGCTCATCCTTAGATATGTTATGGAGTCCACTACTGAATCTGTTAAAGTACCTATATATTTATGTTTGTGTTTATTTGCAGTTATAATTTAATTTGTACTGAAAGTGCTTTATGTTAACATCATCTCTTTTCACACAATGCAGCTGGTGTTTGCATATTGTGAGTTATACAGTAAAACCAAACATTCACATTTCTGATCAAGGAAGAGGAAAAATCAACGACTAAAAAAGATGTCTCAAAAGAATAAGATTATTTTTTTCATTCATGAGGGTACAGAAAAGAGGCCCAGTTGCAAGCATAGGGAAAGGTCCATTTACAAGTTCAAACAGCATTTGAAATGTGTGTTATTTTTAAATGTTTCAAAGTAAACTGAAAGCTCAGCTCTAAAATTATAAGTAACAGTACAGTCAGGAAAGAAAACACTAAGGCAAGACACCATAGAAAGAAACCCATAATAATTGCACAAACTAAAGGAGTAGGAGGGAAGAATGACTATAATTAAAGTAGAACTAACACAGTTTACTTTCACAAAACCCTTCGGTTGTCTTTATGTCATAGTATGCCAGCCGTAAAATGAAAACAAAGAATTATTCCTTTACAGAAGGGATACTTACAGAATATCTGTAAACTATTCCATGAAAACCAGAGCTTCTCTGTACTATTAGAACACTAATCTAATAAAAGACTGGCAAGGTCTAAAATTAAGAAGTATACACATTTTACAGCGTTGTTGTAAGCTACATTGCTTTTCCAGTTTGGAGGGTCAAATTCCAGCCTTTCATTCAGGTAGTCTTGCACTGCTATTTAGGTGGCACTGTAATTCAGGATTTGCTTAATGCAGCAGTTGAAATTAAACAAGAACTAGATTTGATACTATTGCAATGTTGCCATGAGCAACAAACTTCTAGAATTGACCGAGTTAGTTCACCAAATCTTGAACTCTCTCCAATCAATTCTAGCTGAAGAACCAAAGAAAGCTCCATATTCAGGTAAAACTGTATTTCAAAAAAGACTATATGATTGCAATAAATCTCAAATTCAACATAAAGAAAATAACACTATAAAGTGAGGCTTTTCCAAAGCAGACTTATTTGAAGATCCAACTACTATTACATACTCATACACATATGAAACTTTCTTAGGGTAGACATAACTCTTTGGTCTCTTATTTACTAGCCCATTATTAAGAATATAACAACCAATTAGAAAATAATAATTCACTGCAAAAGAGAGAAATAAGGGGGAAACTTTCATTCATTCTTTCACTGTATTTTCACTATATTTCTAAGAGATCACATTTTGCAATTGTCATATACCCATTTATCAGCATTATTTAGTATTTGTACAACATTTAGCACCCTCCTAAAATATGATCTGACTTTGCTATATCCAACAAAAACAGAGAAGATAAGTCCTCCAAGAATGTTTACTATCTTAATCTTCCCCCCTAAAATGTTTACAGTCTGAGTATAAGATAAGGCATGACAGCTGGCTACAGCTAGACTTAACACAATAGATGGAAAATATGAGAGTTTTCGTCTGCACGAATGGCATTAAAATCAAGCCTACTAGCTTTCTAACAACTGTTGAGTTCTTAGCAGAGCAAAAGACAACTGAAAGGAAGATTACAAAGTATCTTTGTGGATAACTATGGAAAACTAAATTTCTTCTTCTTTTTTTTTTTTTTTTTTTTTTTTACACCTA
>WKFP01014711.1:249971-273430 GCA_011057875.1 Pterocles orientalis | reverse complement strand
CCATTGTGCGCACTTTCGCACTTTGGAAATTTATTTGTATCTAATAAAAAAAAACAGATGAGGCAATCTTGAAAGTGAAATAGAGTTAACTCTACAAAGTTTTGAAATTTATGTTCAAGTTACAATGTATCTGCAGACATCCACATACACAGAATCACAGAATCACAGAATGTTAGGGATTGGAAGGGACCTCGAAAGATCATCTAGTCCAATCCCCCTGCCAGAGCAGGAACACCTAAATCAGATCACCCAGGAACACATCCAGGCGGGCTTTGAATGTCTCCAGTGAAGGAGACTCCACAATCTCTCTGGGCAGCCTGTTCCAGTGCTCTGTCACCCTCACCGTGAAGAAGTTTTTTCACCTCCTATGTTCCAGCTTGAACCCGTTGCCCCTTGTCCTATCACTGGATGTCACAGAGAAGAGCCTGGCTCCATCCTCCTGACACTCACCCTCCACATATTCATAAACATTGATTAGGTCACCCCTCAATCTCCTCTTTTCCAAGCTAAAGAGACCCAGCTTGCTCTGCCTTTCCTCAGAAGGGAGATGCTCCATTTCCTTAATCATCTTTGTGGTTCTGCGCTGGACTCTCTCCAGCAGTTCCCTGTCCCTCTTGAACTGAGGGGCCCAGAACTGGACACAATATTCCAGATGCGGTCTCACCAGGGCAGAGTAGAGAGGGAGGAGAACCTCTCTTGACCTACTGACCACCCTCCTTCTAATACACCCCAGGATGCCATTGGCCTTCTTGGCCACGAGGGCACAGTGCTGGCTCATGGTCATCCTGCTGTCCACCAGGACCCCCAGGTCTCTCTCCCCTACACTACTCTCCAGCAGGTCAGTACCCAACTTATACTGGAACCTGGTGTTGTTTTTGCCCAGATGCAAGACTCTACACTTGCTCTTGTTAAATGGCATTAAATTTTCCCCCGCCCAAATCTCCAGCCTGTCTAGGTCTCGCTGGATGGAAGCACAGCCTTCTGGCGTGTCAGCGACTCCTCCCAGTTTCGTATCATCAGCAAACTTGCTGAGGGTGCACTCTACTCCCTCATCCAGGTCGTTGATGAATATATTGAATAGCACAGGTCCCAGTGCCAAACCCTGATGGACTCCACTAGATACAGGCCTCCAACTAGACTCCATCCCATTCACCACAACTCTCTGGCTTCTTTTCTCCAGCCAGTTCACAGTCCATCTCACTACCCGATCATCCAGATGGCACTTCCTCAGTTTTTACACATGTATCTGCATTATAAAATACAGACAGAGAATAACTAATCTCAGACACACTGTGCTAAACAACAACTGGTATGCAAAGAAAATGACAGTGTGCCCTTTCTCTAGATGACAAATTTAAATTCAGCCACATAAGCAGGGAATGAACATTACAAATGTCTCCTGGTTGCTGACAATTACCGGTGTAAAATCAGTAGACCATTTTAATATGTCCCTTACTGTAATTTATTTCCGTGAAGAAACTAACTATCCTCATTAGCCATTTCTGACACCTATACAACCAGAGGTGAAGGACTAAAATGCAACAAGAACCCATTTTTGCAGAACGTCTTCTTGAGGCACTGAAATAATGCAAGTCTGAAACATTGCATTTCAGTCAGAAGGATTACTAAAACCACTATAATATAATGATAGTAGCAGTGGTTATGACATGATAAAGAACATACAGGCAAAATTACTTTTGTGTGCTGGTAGGCTTCAGGATCAAAACATTAGTGTTTAATGGTCTTAAGCAAAAATTACTTTGTGAAGTTTGATGTAAGCTCACATGAGCTGCAATGAAAATAATAAAAAAATAAACCTCTCAAAATATAACATTTGCTATGGGTACTATGGTAATAAAATTGTATGTCCATGTATCATCAAATTTTTAGAAAGAAGTTTTAGAAGAACATGCATGTTCCACCTCACAACCACTTTTTGCAGCTATGCAGGTTTTTTCATAGTGAGTACAACCATGTGTAACGCAAAGGTTCAGATAAGATTTGTAAAGACTCCAGCACACTGTTCAACAGTGAATCTTATCACTAGAAAGTAAATTTGATTTATGATAAAATTTAATAAGAAAGTCAAGCTTGATTTAGCTTCAGAAGATGAAATACGCTTACTGTGCCAAATATATTTTTAGGTTTCCCCAAATCCACTCCAAAGAAATTAATTGTCGTTCAACAGAAAACACAGTGACTACCTTAATTTTAGTGCAACATTTAAATGCAGTATCTTCAAAATTTATTTCCTGTAGGATTCCCTCATTCTATCTATTCCTATCACTAGTGGGTTATATTGTTGGGGTTTATTTTATTTCATTTTCCATTTTCCACCAATGGATAGAAGAGGTAGCTATTTATAGTAAGTTTCCCCAAAATAAAGGCAGAGTGAGGATCATTATTCAAACTGAAACACTGTTCGAATTCTTGCTACTGTACATTTCTGCTGAGTATCCACAGCTGTAATTTCTCTTCATAAAACAAGACTGGCATTATTTGACACAAAATAATACATTGCTGTGAGCATGTTAACTCGTGCTGACTCAGGGTAACAGTATTTTTTTACTGTGTGATAACAGCAATGAACTTTCATCACTTCTGTGATCAAGCTTGAATGTTTTTCTGGACTTAACATGCATCTGATTTGTATTTTACTTAAAAACATTCAGGATCAAGTAAGGATGGGACAAATTCAACACCCTATCTGAACTCAACACAATAAAAATACATACTCAAAAATGTGATTTTAATGAAGAATTCGTAAACACACTAGAAGCAGTACTGTGTATGAAATTCTGCATGTCAGAAAACACAAATTTACTCATTATTTTAAAAGCGAGAACCCACTGTTACATCTAAACCTTTGTCTGCTACGAAATGTACTGCCTTTTCAAATAAATTGACTCACCTGAGAATAAATAAACATAATCTTGAAAACAAATACTAATGGCCAATATGAAATTAGAGAGAGAGAGAGAGAGAGAAACGTTATGATGTTCCCCTCATGGGAATCCAGCTTCATTACAATCATCATTGCGTCTGCCTTTGTCCTTGGTATGCTCTCCTTTCATGCATGCTGTGCCTTCCTTCCTCACTGCATTAATCACTGTCCACAGTTGGTACAATTTAGCTGTGGTTCTATTAAGAAAATCACAGACTGTTCGAAATTCAAGAAGTAAAACAGTACTTATGAATTAAACAGAGTTTAATAACACAGTACAAATCTTTGCAAAGTCTTAGTCTTAAATTCTGGTAGGCAAAAATGTCACATAATTCCATATACTCTACAGGTCATTTTTTAAAAATGTATCTGTTAAAAATAATTGTGCTCTTGAGGTTATACTAGTCATTGGTGACAGTTTACACACTTAGCTAAAAACAGTATTTTATTACTTTACCAACAATCCCTATCTTAATTTTCTAATTAAATTTCACTACTGCCATGCGCGACTACATGGGTTTTGGTAATTTCTCATTTAATTTCTGACAGAAAAGTCCTTAATTTCAGTGGCAAAAATCTAATAACACTTTATTTCCTTAACAGCTATATGTTCTTGCCAGGCTGCTTATGAAAAGAAAAAAAAGAAAAGAAAAAAAAAAAAAAACAGCTAAGAAATTTGCAAGCGGAGCTTGAAAGAATAAATAAGCCTGTCCCTGCAAATCCCGCAATCTTTATATGTAAACCTACATGTAACTAAAACTGTCTACAAGCTCTCTTTCCCCCTCTTTTATTCTCTCTCATAAACACACACAAGAAAATACACAAGTAAAAAGCTTAAATCCAACTCTTCTTAAAAAAAAAAATCAGAAAAATATGCCAAGTTAAAGAAGCAAAGGTGCAAAAAGTACCTGATCTAACAGAATTATATATGTATGCATGCATAGTAATTAAAAAAAGGAATTTATTTACTTATTAGTGAATTCCAATTGTCATGCTCTCATACTGCTACCAGTTTTCCCTGCTACACAGCTAACAACAGGGCTAATCACGGAAGAAGGCTGAAACTTGTGTTCAAATAATTAACACAATTCTCTTTATATGCATATGTGAAGAGTGTTTCATCAGTAAAATGCTGCAATAGTTATAGTGAGATGATGTTATTCTGGTCAGAATTTTTGTTTTATATGACTCTGCCTTCATTATCACCTGCAAATATAACACAACCAGTAAAAATGGAAGATAATACAAAGGAACAAGATTTCTCCAGTAAAAAAAATACTCATTTTTTTTCCAAGCAATAGGAAACATGCTTTTAATTATCTACATTCTCACATCAACTATCAACTAACACAGAATGCAATCAATACAGTGAAAAAACATATTTAATTTATATGTTTACCCACATTCAGTTTCATCAAAAGAATAATGAAGCTTCATGTTCCCCTTCAAAAATACAGTTTACAAAGCAATCACTTTTTAAATAGCATAACAACTGTTTTGAGGATGTTGGCTTTTTTAATGTAATTGATTGTTTTTTTCTCCAAATTGAGTCTGTTTTGCCCATGGCCATAAGAGTGATCCTCCCCTGTACTTGTGTTGACCCATGACCCTTTTGTTATATCTTTGTCTCCCCATCACACTGGGGGCGAGTGATCAATCAGCCAAGTGGTGGGTGCCTAGTGCCAGTTGTGCTTAAACGACAACACCTTCTTATATTGCCCAAAGGTTTACAGAGCATTTCCTAGCAAACAATTATCTGCTCTCTACAATTATAGGCCTTCCCTACACCTCACAAAAAGACACTACCCATTGCATCAGTGACAATACTGGAGTCAAGCAGTCAGTGGTACAACATAAGCAACTTTGACAGGGATGTGTGATGCCTTGGGGAAAAAAAAACACAACTAGATACAAAGCTCTCCTTGGTAGCTGTTCAAACAAAAATAATAATAACATTAGCTTAGAAAGACTATGAAACTTCATAAGCAGGTGCTTTGGAGTATAAGAGCCCAGACAAAAGCTATTTAGGACCTCAAGCATCTGGGCAGTACATAAGGCACTGCATACTAGATGACTTGCAGTCACTGTAAAATCCTTTCACATGCTGGAATTGGATGGTGATGGACACATGGAGTCAGAACAACTGTTCCTTACTTGATAGAAATCCATAACCATTTAATGCCATGATCTTTCCTCAAATATGTGATACATCACTTTAGTTCTGGCAGAAAAATGACACTGTAGGCAAACACGTGAGTAGGAACATGAGAAACATGTCAAGAACATTACAGTTCGAATTTCAAGCCTGCTTCTCCTCTCCTTGCTGGTTCTAATGAACACTGACACAACTACATGAGTGATGGATTTCAGCTGAACTACAGTACATTCACAATGAGGCTAGGACCTTAAAACATTAACACTGTTTTATCAGCCATAAACTCTCTCTCATCATGAAAGTACTTACTCCCACTGCCACACTATCCAGCAATATTATTGCAAATAAAATCCAAAACATTCCCAAGTCTTCCTATGACTCTGACTAGAATTTTCATACCTAGCCAATTTTTCTCTGGTTTACAAAAAACAGATCTTCAGAAGTGTAGCTTAGCTTAATCTATAAAGTGTATGATCAAAGGAGCTGGACATCTGAAATAAATATTTAGCCAGTCACCTCTCTGCTTACAGTAGAAATGTGTCATGATAACCAAAAAGGAACATTGCAAAAGCAACTGCTGAGGAACATCTCACATTTTTCCTATGTGGAAGAGGGGTTAACTTTTACTTAAGCATTCATAGAAAACATTTAAGCTAGTTTTCTTTTAAATTTTTAGTGCAGGAATACTGTCAGTACACAGACCAGCTTCCATCATTGCCAAGTTGAGTAATAAATTGAGAAAAATTCTCCAACCACTGAATCAGAATTCATACTTGTTCACCACTAAGGGGCAGAAGGACATCTGTGTCACTTAAAAATCCTTGTCCAAAATCACAGGAACAGAAACAAAATTACTTGGAGCTAGCTAAAACTTGTCATTTCTCTAAAACAGCATGAAATGTGAAAATACACCTTCTGAGAATTTTGCCAAAGCATCAGGTAAAGAATTATCTTATCTATAACAAGGACAAAAGTGTTACCAACAGAGAAGGAAAAAAATGAAACAAAAATCTGTCCTAAAGGACAGACATGCAAATTTTAAATGACAAATCCACATTTTAAACCGTGCTTAATATTTACACTGTGTTTTCATCCAAGGCTTGGCAACGCAGTTATGCTAAAGAGTCATTATGAATAATAACGTCATCCAAACCATTCACAATGAAGGTTTTCATTCTGAAAATTTTTCTGTACTCTGTGGACAATTAATCTGCGTTATGTTAAGATTGCCATAAATACGAACTTTTTAGCACCAGAAGCACATGTTGCTGAATTAAAAAAAAGAATTCTGTATATTGTAAGTAAAGCTTTATGAGTAGTTACTCATCAAGACTTTGATTATTCAGTTCCCTTTATTTCCAATATTTAAAACAACCTCTGTAGCACTTTGCAGGATACCAGCTTGAGCAGTTAGAAGTTCTACCTATACCTGAAATTCACAAGGCAAAACATTTTCAGAGCTGTGAAGATAAAAGGAAGACATAGAAGTACATGGAACAAGTACAAGGTGGAAAAGCAGATTCTTGTAACGATATGGAAAGAGAGTGTATACATTAAGAATCCCTTTAGTAAGCCTGATAACCTGCATCCTCCTTCACATTCCTTGACAAAGACATATGCAAAGGTTTTGAAGCTAAATAAAAACAGGGATCTCCACAAAATCTCCACAAAGGCGAGAAATTTCATAATTTGTGTAAATGGGCCTTTCAAATACAAAGTACTCCTAAATGTCTTTTTTAAAAAAAAAAAAAAAAAAAAAGATGTACAAAGTGTCCTTGGGTTAAGCTGAGACAGAGTTAACTCTCTTCACCACAGCTAGCAAGAGAGTGTGTTCTGGATTTGTTCTCAGAAGAAAGCTGATAAGAAGTGATGCTTACCTGCTGCCAAAGACGGCAGACCGGTGAAGTTGGGAGAGAGCACAGCCCCAGTTACTGGCCCAGGATTGGATCTTAGGTTCAGGATGGAGACCCGGAGTGGCCAATAATCTATTCCATAACATACACGTCATGCCCAGTATATAGGTGAGGACCCTCCAGAAGATCGTCCCTTTTGGTTCTGGATCTCTTTTGCTCTGGGTCGTCTTACTCCAGGTGGTCACTCTCCCAAAGCTTCCCCCGGGTCAGCTCTCGGACGGGGACGGCGATGTTGTCTCCATTCTGAGTGCGGTTTCGGGACTCTCCCTGCTCTGGGATCATTAGCTGGGAACAGGCTGAGCCTTGGTCATCAGGTGGGGGGGCAGTATCACTGTGTATCACTCATTTGTATATTTGTATATAGTACAATTTTCAATATTATTGTAGTTTAGCTATTAAATTGTTCTTATCTCAGCCCACGAGTCCCTTTTTCCCTTTATCCCCCTTTAATACTCTGCCCTATCATAGGATGGGGGAAGGGGGGAGAATTGCATGAGCGGGTGTATGGTTTGGCCCCCAGCCAAGGGCAAACCCATCACACAAAGAAAGGGGAACATAGGTATAAAGAAGGGATAACCAGGGTTGCATGGCAGATTTTACATTAAAAGACTCAATGGTAACCAAAAATACTATCACAACAGTGAAATTAAAAACACCAAAATAAGGAAACTGGAATTTTTACTTGGAGAATGTAAGCATGGAAATGTTTGTTGGGATATTTTTTAGTATCTTTTTTAATTTGTCATCAACAACCAGAGTCAAATGTTTGCTAAGTAATACTTAAACTTCTAATCTAGGAATCTTTCTATGAATATCTGGTAGTAACAAACTTGAAGCAAGACAAACAAACACAAAAGCTGACATTATGTCTCATTTCAACTAATTAGAGACTGGTTTAAGCTCTGCGCATTTTTGTAAGTGCTAAATGCAAAATTTTATTCAGAAGTTCAAAATTCACACATACACACACATACACACAAAGAAGGAAAACAAAAGGGGCAAATTTCCAAAATCCCATTTGGAAAAAAAACAAACCAAAACAGAACAAAAATTTCCCCAAATATTCTATGACATTTACAACAATAATAGCTTTCCCTTTGGTTTAGTTTTTTAAAGAAGAATGCTAATTATTTTGAGCTTTAAAGAATTTTAAAAGATGTATAAATCAAATGAGATGAGAATTATGATAAGTAAACATTTTGAATGACCAGACATTAAGTGGTTCCCAGATCTTTCCTTCTCAAAAATATTTGACATATCCTATTAACAAAATTTAAACAAAAAAGCTTTCAGAATCCTTTCCACCAATAAAACCCAAATCCCCTTCATTTACAACAAAGACTCTGGAGAACACACAGACAAAAACTTGAGATTAAACACTCTTTGATAATCAACTTTAACTGTCTCTTTGTAAGGAATAAATCAGAAGAGGAAGGCACAAAGAGATATAGTTTCAATATAAAATTAAGACTACTGTTTGAAGAGACTGCCATGTTTCCCATAACACATAAAGGGTAAAAACTTATCATTCTTGAATTTGAAGGCCAAACTGCACCTAAGTATGGATAGCACACAACATTCTGTCACCTGATGTAAATTATTTCCTGACCATTTTTCGTATGAAGGAAAAGGCTATTAAACATGAGAAGACATTTTAGACTGTATGAAATACTGTTGGATTTTTTTGCAATTACATCTCCTAAAGTAAGTAAAAAAACCAATGCCTAATGTTCAGTAAAACAGATAAATGTGTTTTACTTTGCAAATACTAATCTGACTAGATCCCAAGAACATCTATTACTATTAAGATTAGGCTCGTGCAGTAACCAGCAACTAAAGTAAGTTTTTTAAAAAAAACAAACCTATATAACAACACAAGAGAGAGACAGAAAAAGACAGATCTGCAATACTTGATTTTTATTGCACTACAGGTGGCTCCAGCTTTCACTTCAGAAAAAAAATTGTTAAAGGCCTCTTTTTCTTAAAAGTGAATAACAGACCTGCTGTCCTGCAAAAATTCTGTCTGGACTTCCCTTAACTTTTTTTGGCCTCAACTGATTCTTCTGAATGTAAAACATCAAATAGTTACTATGCTTTATAAACGGCAAGATGTACTTCAGTGGAGAATGAAATGACAAAATACATACACACATAGCAAAGCACGTACCTGCACATTTTAATGTCAGTTTAGACTGAAAGAAATTGTAAATCACAAAAAAAAGGAGCTCACATAATACATAAGATGAGTTAAAAAATTGTTATTCTTGACTGAAATAAAAAATAATGGACTAGAATGAAGAACTAACAGAGATGCTGTGACTGAACATGTCCTTTAATTTTGAGGTCTTTGAAAAAACAAAGGATTTCTTACGGAAATTTTTTAATCCTTCATTTGAAAAAACTAATAAGGTGTATTGTTTCACAAGGAAAATGAAGGCTGGTTGTAAACAGTTAATTTCATTATTCCCAGAATGCTAGAAGCTAGAATAAAGAAAACCATAAGAGAAGAAAGTTCCCATTAGAAGTATTGAGTAACCCATAGGAATCAGTGATATCCATCCTCTGGCCATGAGGGAACTGGCTGACGTCACTGCCAAGCCACTCTACATCACATTCGAAAAGTTGTGGCAGTCAGGTGAAGTCCACAGTGACTGGAAAAAGGGAAATATCATGTCCATTTTTAAAAACAGTAAAAAGAATGATCCTGGACACTACTAACCAGTCAGCCTCACCTCTATGCCCAGTAAGATCATTGAACAGATCCTCCTGGAAGACATATCAAAACATACGGAAGGCAAGGAGGTGACTGGAGTTAGTCAACACGGCTTCATCAAGGGTAAATGCTGCCACACTAATTTGGTGCCCTTCTACAATGCAGTAACTGTATCAGTGGACAAAGGAAGAGCAACTCATGTAATCTATCCACACTTCTGAAAGGCCTTTGGTAAGGTTCCACACAACATGCTTGCCACAAAATTGGAGAGATACGGCTTTGACAGATGGGCTACCAGATGGATAAGGAACTGGCTGGATGGCCGCATCCAAAGAGTTATATTCAATGACACCAAGTGGAAGCCAGTAACAACTGATGTCCCTCAAGGGTTCGTACTTGAACCAGTGCTATTAAATATCTTTATTAATGACATAGGTAGTGGGGTTGAGGGCACTCTCAGCAAGTATGCAGATTTTCATAAGGGGGAGGCTGCACAGGTGGCTTCTGAGAAAGAAAATCAGGGGCTGCCTTCATGTCAGACAGAGCCAAGTCCAGCTTCCTCCAACAGACCCACTGCAGGGCACTGCTGAGCCTGGAAGTGATGTCACTGTGATAACATGTTTAAGAAAGGGTAAAAAACCACCACACCGTAGTTGTATGTGGGGAGTAAGAAAATGTGAGAGAAACAGCCCTGGAGAGACCAAGGTCAGTGAAAAAGCAGGAAAGGAGGTGCTCCAGGCAGTGGAGCAGAGTTTCCCCTGTAGCCCATAGAGAAGACCATGATGAAGCAGGTTGTTCCCCTGTAGCGCATGGCGGACCACAATGGAGCAGATGCCCACACTGCAACCCATGCAGATCCCCATGACTGGTGGATGTCCTGAAAGAAGCTGCAGCCCATGGAGTGCCCATGCAGAAGCAGGCTCCCGGCAGAAGCTGCAGCTTGTAGAGAGGAGCCCACACAGGAGCACACTTTCTGGCAGGAACTGAGGCCTGTGGGGAGCAGTCTGTTCCTGAAGGACTGTAATTTATGGAAAACACCCATTTTGGAGCAGTTCACGAAAGACTGTTATCCTATGGGGGACCCACACTGGAGAAGGGGAAAAGTGTAAGGAGGATGGATTGGCAGAGAGAAAGTGTTGTGAACTGAACTGCAACGCCCATTTCCCCCCTGCACCACTCGGAGGGCAGGAGGTAGGAGACTCGAGAGTGAAGTTGAGGCTGGGAACATGGAGAGGCAGGGAGAAGATGTTTTTAGTTTTGCATTTGTTTTTCGCTATCCTACTCTATATCCTTCTCCCCTGAGAAAGGGGAGTAACAGAATGGCTGGGTGGGAACCTGTCAGCAAGCCAAGGCTGACCCACCACACTTAAGCATAATTATATAAGTTACCAAGACTTAAATCTGGCTTCATTTTTACAAAATTAAAATCCAGACAAAAAGCAAATAGATCATTCCATCTGTTCCTTTTTATATATAAATATTCAATTTTCTGAACAGCATTTATTACCTACAGAGACAATGGTGCCCTTTTCCTAGTCATGACTGAAATGAGACATTAAAATCTATTAGAATGAAGATGCTAGACTAATCTTTACATGCACTAGACAAGCATTAATAAATTCTAAGATCACTCACAGGATTCCAGCTGTTGTATCAGATATAGGCATAATGCTGTGATGCATTTAGAAAGGCACTTAACATGAAGCCCATTTTAGTCCCACTGAATTCAACAGGACCCCTCAGATATGAATTTAAGAAACAGATTATATTCAGCTGGAAATTACAGGTTAAGAAATTAAAACACATTCTTTAAAGCCATGCCATGAATTCCTTACTGCTGAGTTTGTTAGTTTGTTAGTTCCTTTTAGCCTTGGTTTGTAACATCTGGTATCAGAAAAAAATGTTTAACAATGTTAAGTGAATAACAAAAGGTAAACTCTTACACTACATCCTTCCACAGTGACACCAAGAATGGCTGATTATATATAATATAATAAAACCCATTATCACAACATGGCCAAGAGAACTTGAACACCAATAAAAGATTTTACTTAATGTAATTGTCAGTCCAAATAAGAAAGAATGGTTCATGTCATTATCATGCTTTTTACATGCTGTATGTATACACACAAACACAGCCTGACTACTGCTGAGCTTTGAAATAAATAATATGACAAATACACAAAGAAAATTGCAAACGGGATAAATTACAACAAAGACTGATCAGAATTGGACTATGCTAAATTGATCCATTATCTTTCTTTGATAAAACACTTGATTTTTCAGACACGGGGAAAAAGGTACAACTAATCTATTTGTATTGAGATACCACTGATCTGTAATTTTCAAAAAAGTATGCATGAAATGAGAAATCAGCAGTTAAAATCGAAACAAACTGGGATTATTGTTAAGAGCTATAAAACTGATCCTGAGCTCAGCTGAAAAAAAAAATAAACCAACAACACTGTAAAGTTATATCAAATTTAACACACTATTCCTGCACGATCACCTTTGGGATTTTAAGAACTGTAATTATTCATTTTGCTGGAAAAAAAAACCAAACCAAAATTAGCTAATGAAACATGATAACGATAATACAAAACTAAAAGGGACTGCCTTTCATTATAGTGGAAGGTGTTGTCATCATAGAGGAAGATCTGAATATCACATTAAAGGAATTGGATCCAGAGTACTGGAACAACAGAAATAAGAGAAGTCTCAGCCATAAAAAGTACAAGGCAAAGTGTTCAAAGACTAATGCAAAGGGTGGTTACTATACACAGCAGAAAAATGCACATATATATTAATTAATCATAGTATTATAATGAAAGGCCAATGAAATCCAGATATTTGAATAGCAAAGAAGTTTCTAGAAAGAGTAAGAATATAATTTCCTCATAGGGTTGTAGAAGAACTAATGCTAGTGCTATAAAAAACAAATCTAGTCTTTGACAACATTGTATCTTTAAGCTTACACAGGTTTCAGTTAAACAAGTGCAAGAAAAGTGCATTCCAAAAGGAAAAGTTACAGATAGGGTGTATTAGGGCAAGAAAAAGATATCCCATGTCTCAGGAAAGACTCAGTAAGCTAGCCAATAAAAATAAAGGCTAACTGGTATTGATAAGTTAACGTAAGGGAAGAAGGTTTATTCAAATGATAAGCACAATTATAAGCATAAGGCACAGCCCAAGTGGTTATTAGCTAAGGCTAAGTCTCAAAGGAAACCAACTTACCAATTTACCATTTTCAAAGCAATAATCTGTTTACTGCCTCAAGTAGCTGTTCATCCCTTAAGACCCTTCTGGGCATCTTTCAACTAGAACCATACAAACACTCCACTTGGGATTTAACACATCTGAAGCAGCAGAAGAATAAACACGTGAAAATTGTTCAGAGGGAAAGGGCCAGTGGAAAGACACAACAACAGGAAAATCAGGACTATAACACAGAGCTACCAACACCTAAATTAAAACTTTTTCAAAGGCAGATAAGCTTGTGGGTGGGTGGCTGCCACTCTCCTTTTCATTAGTCCTTCAACAGCGCTGATTAACTTTTTTCTGCAGATGTAATGTAATAGAGAAAAATCAAAAGTGCCATTTTTTCTCTTTTTCTTTTTCCCTCATTTCCCCCCTTTTTAATGTTTTACTGGCTGTGTCCACAAGGTTAAAATAACAATTCTGGTATTAATGGAAAAAAAGTAAGTGTAGGCTACAAAATAGAAATCATAGGAGTTATCAAAAGAGTCATGTTCAAAATCTGATTCAAGACAAAACTCAGTGGTTTGGCACTATCTAAGAGATTTATTATAATGTCTAACATGCAAATTTTACCATTCTATAGCACAGTGCTCACCACTGCCCCAGTAATATCCCATAACATTCCTTTGGAGATTCCATTCCTAAAAAATCTTCCTTTTCAAAAACTATGTGAAATGGATAGACACCCCCTGACAAACCAGAGCAACAAAACCAAACAGAACAGATCCTCATTCTAATTCATGTTCAGCCGCTGACTTTGTCAGTCATTTTAAGTTACTTGATCAATCTATGTGGGATTTTTAAATCAATGGGAGTTGGGCAGCCACCTCTCATATGTTTTAGAAAATCCTTCCTTCTAATGCTTCAAATATGCATTAAAAGAAAATAAAACATAGTAGAAAGAGATTAAGACATTTTAGAGTAAATATGAATTTTTAGGTCAGTGTACTATAGTAACCTAGTACACTACTTTTCCATCACAGATAATTTTATTTTTAACAGTGGCTTAAAGCAAAAGGATAGTGAAATACGTGATTCTATGCCCCAAACACTTTGTTACCTGACAAAGCTACAGAAAAGCATACTGAACAAAAGAGAGGCATCAAACTCGTAATACACTCTACACACTTTCAATATCAAGGTCTGCATCAAAACCTTAAAATTAGCAAGTTACCACCAATTTTCTACATCTCAAAAGCAAAATCAATTTAATAAATAAAACTCAAAGGATAAATCCTGATTTCTTTTTGTGGAACTTTTTTTTAATATATAGATAGTTTAAATCTGTACTTAGCATATTTCTGTTCAAAGTGCTACTACACAGGTGTCTCTAAATAGCAAAACTTTTGCTTGCTCATGTTCATTTGCTGTTGATACTGGCACCCTATATATGAGAAAGCAGCATTTGCCAGGTGTTCCACAGAAGTCTTATGTCTCTGCTAAGTCCCTTTTTCAACGGATACTGTTCTGGACCTTACTCCACCTCTCAGGGGAATCTTGACAAAAAGGATACTAGCAGATTTGCCACCCAGCTGAAAAAAAAAGGAACACAAACAGCAGCTTTATCCACAGACTGCAAAATTTTCTTAATATACGGCAGTCTGTGTTGTTCTCCAAAAACACAAAACTAAGGAATACATGACACTGTCAGTGCAGGGAAGAGATCCAAACTCCAACCACCACGGACCGTTCCTCTAGCTCTCACAGGTCCAAAAGGATGTTATAGGGCAGAAACAGGAAGAGAAATAAACTGAGTAAGTGAAGGCAGTTACAGTTATCATATCTCAAATGCAAGGAACTAAAACAGACTATGGAGAACAGAAAAAAATGCTGCTTGTATTGTCTGGTATTACCACTGGTTGACCTCCTTTTCACTCTGTGATCTTCTGTAGCACTGACATACCTACAACCTTCCAACATGGCAAAAGGAGAAAAATCACTTATGTGAGCATGCAGACAATGAGACAGCCATAAAGATAAGTGGAGCAGACATGGCATGAAAAGAGAAATAATGACACAAAAAATTACGGTCCAGGCTGTAAAAAGTGAATTGCTATCAACAGAAGTCATATTAATGCCACTACTAGAAGTGTTTGCATGACCTGATAAATTAACCGATTTCATGACATAAAAATGTATCTGTTATACACATGATAGTTCCTACCAGGAATCTTGCATAAGTGACATTATTGTAAGGGTTTGGGGTTTTTTTATACAATTGTACTACTTTATACTATCAGTTACATTATTATGTGCAATTACTATTACTGTATCCCTAAAAAACAAAACAGGTTACTGATTAATAGAATAGAAATAATATGTGGTATTTCACACTTATTAAAGTTTCAATTACTAAAATGCTCTTTGCAGATATTTGTTTTACTCTCAACAAAGCAACAACAAGGGAGAAAGGCAGGGACATGGCAGAGGCTGTATCAAAGTTCTGATTAAACCTGAAAACAATATGAAGTGCACATACTTTGATGTGACTAATGTGCGGGCTGCTACAATATTACTATATTTCACAAGTTTCATCACCATATTTATTTCCTAGATATTTCCTTGAAATACCTTCAACATTCAGATTACATTTCAGTCACAATGCCTCGCTTATAATTCATTTAATCCTAGTCTTTATATAGAAAAAAAGTATCTGAAGTGCATGTCGGGAGACTATGCATGAATAACAAGCACATGTATTGCAATGGAAAATAGATTTAATTTAGTGATTTCTACCTACTCTGCAATATGATAATGTTCTTATATTAGAATATGAGAAATGCTTTTCAAAAGAGACAGAATTCACATACTTTGAATATTAAATAATTCCAATGCTCTTTGAAGAAAATTATTCAAGAATACCATCATGTGAGACTGACAGTGTTAACTGAACCTATGAGGTAAGCTGGAAAAAAAACCTGCACGACATCTGGTGACGTTTCTCTTGTTACTAACACACACGCAAATTAAGACAGTTCCCATATTACATAGCAGCAGAGTAATTGATGTAGCAGGCATTTGTAAGATTGATATAAATGCAAAATGTACAAGATTTTTATAATCTATGTGCTTTCATAGAATAAAATCTGTATTAAATACATATCCACTAGAGTAGTACAAGATCTTCCCAGTTGACACAAGCCTTGCCTTTCTCAAGGAAAAAAAAAAGTTCTCAAATCATGAGCCTATTGCATAGATATTTACCTAATAAATGTTAATTTACCAGTCCTTTAGTACTTAAATGGGTGTTAGATATTGTATCTAATCTATATTTGAGTTCCTTTCTTAACAGGCAACTGTAACTAATATGCATTGATTGTAATTAACCCTTGCATGCATATCTGAGCATAAATATGTAAGTTTAGAAAAAAAGGGTGCAATGGATATCAAATATCCTGATTTCCCCATATTAATCTTATTTGTATCTGTAAAATTTGCATTTCTAACCTAATTTGACAATTTGATTCTCACTATGGATTTCTGAATCTTTTTCACAGAATTTGATTTTATCTTAAGCCTTGAATTTTGTTTATTCACTAGTTGTCTTCACTCAAAACAATAATTCTAGTCCAGATCATTCTTCTTTCTCTTTTGTAATTAAGGAAATTTTATAGAAACACTTTTTTATGTACTCTGGATATCCATCAACTTCAACATCAGATGAATAGAAAAATGCATTTGTCCTTTTCTCATTTGTTTTTTAGGTAAAAGCATGAGGTAGCAGCAGAACCTCATTAATCATTATTTGGAAACATCACACTAAAACTAAGTTCCAATTCAAAGATGATTTGGTATTGTAGGGAACACCACAGGATTACTATTTTCAGCAACAGGAATAGTCGAGGCTTTGAAACCTTTTCTTATCCAACCTGTCATTTCAACTAGTTCAAACTATCTACGTTTACCTTTTTGTTTTAAATCTGTCTGTGACATTTTGCTGATTAATAACTAAACGTAAAAGAAAATTTCATTCTTACAGAACAGTATTATTTTCACCTGTGAAACTGTGCAACCATCAAAAAGAAAGCACAATTATTATTCACGTTCATTTGTGATTCGCCCTCAAATTCCTTATGGCACCATAAAATCACCAGCTCAGGGGGATCAAAAGCGGTGTTTTTTCCCTGTTACAACTGTGTTTACCATCACCAAGCAGTTCCCTTATCCTTTTGCTATACTTAAATTCTATTTCTTATAATCATCCACTCTCTTCACAAAAGGAATTATTCAATTACATGGCTCCACTGCACACTAGAGGTCAGCCATTAATGGCCAAGATGTATTGTGATGGGCTTTTATTATTTCTAAACAGTGAGAGAGATAATGTCTTGTATAATAAAGCTTCAGTCATGATCAGGCTTCTCAGTTATTTTTGAAAACAAACTGGCAAGTCAATTTAACAGTGAACAGATGAAAAAACTAAAATATTATAGTACTTATGATTATAGAAATTTAACATTAACATAGAACCATAGAATCATAGAATGGTTTGGGTTGGAAAGGACCCTAAAGATCATCGAGTTCCAATCCCCCTGCCATGGGCAGGGACACCCTCTACTAGACCAGGTTGCTCAAAGTCTCATCCAGCCCGGCCTTGAACACCTCCAGGGATGGGGCATCCACAACATGAGGCATATATATAAATAATAAAACCTTACAGTTTTGCTTCAACTCATTTTAAGCAACCTTTACCACCAAATGTCATACAACTAAAATAATTAGGCTTTGTCACTCATGTTTAAATATTATTACTCTATTCCTTGTCCAAAACTGAATTACAAAATCAGAGAAGTAAAAAAAAAAAAATGTAGAAAGTACTAAAGAAAAGCAGTTCAGGACTGAAAAAGAGCCTGGTTTAAAACGAAAAGTTTGTTTTGCCTGTGTTGCAGTTTGATGCTGGCTGTCAGCAAAACACCAGGCAGCCGCTTACACACTCTCCCCACTCCCAGGGATGGTGAAGAGAATTAAAAGGGTGAAGGGAAAAGAAACTCATGCATTGAGAAAAGAACAATTTAGCAACTAAGCAACAATAATATTGAAAATAATTGTGATAATAATGATGATAAAAATAAAACAGTAACATACACAAATATGTAAATGAGTGATACACAGTGATACTGCTCAACACCTGATGACCAAGGCTCAGCCTATTCCCAACTAACGATCCTGGAACAGGGAGAGGCCCAAAATCACAATCCCGGAATGGAGATAAGAGCCCAAGCACCAAAGAGACCGAGAATCAAACCAGAGAGAGAGAAGACAGCAAGAGACAGATAACATCCAGAGAAGACCCTCATCTATATATTGGGCACGACGTGCATGATATGAAAAATACACCATTGGCTAATTTGTGTCTCAGTCCTAAACCTAAGGTCAAATCCCAGGCTAGTAATGGGGGCTGTGCTCCCTCCCAGCTTCTCCTGCACCTGCAGACACTGGCACAGCAGAGAAGCTGAAAAGTCCTTGACTGTCCTGGCAGCAACTATAAACATCAGTACGTTATCTGCCTTCTCCTCAGCACAAATCCAGAACACAGCCTCACACTAGCTACTGTGAACAAAGTTAACTTTGTCCCAGTCAAACCAGGACAGCCTGTAATTCAATGGGAAATTATATATTCATTCAGAACAAAATATACATTTTTATTACACTATGAGAACAAGTTCAAGCAACTAAAAAGAAGTGTTCTCCGCACTACACAATTTCCACTTATTGAATTTATGGTATATTTTACTGTAATAAAATAGTAAATGATACCAAGTTTTTAATCTAAGGGTTTTCAACACAGATAGCTGAGAAAATAAACCAGTAAAGGCACTGTTCAAATGATAGGGATTTTGATTAAACGGAGTTCAAATGGCCTGGTCAAAACTTAGTACTGAGATGTTTTGAGTATACATAAGAGTGTATTTTTCAACTGACACCTAGTTAGCTTTTATAGCTTTTATTTTAATTGTACCAAATTAATGTGTGTCAATGATTTACTTACTGCTGTTGGATGCTCTGATGGAGCATTTCACACAGTGTAAATAGAGAGGAAGATATCAGTCCTGGACTGTAATTTGGATAAGATTTTTCAAACTGATTTCATTTGTGCAGGATTTCATCTACACACCTAAAAACATTTATTATATAGACAACTGAAGGTATATTTATGAAAAAGACATCATTCTTTCAGCCAAAATAAATGGTAGGTTTCTTGGTCACAGACTTTCAGATGTGAAACAGCACTTGAAGTGACAGTGATACAAGCAAGACAGAGATCTCAAGTCACGCAGTTCTTTGTGTTACTCTAAGTGGCACAAAACTGGAACGTGTAGAATTTCAAAGGGGAGACTATGTAGTTCTGTATCTCACCTATCCCTCCTACTTGTTAAGTCATGATTGTGTATAGTTGTGTTAACACTTTCCAGTTTTGAGTTTGCTTTCCATTGTGAATATTGTGACGTTAACTTCTTATGCAAAAAAAAAATCTAATCTATTACTAAAATGCCAATTTTTCTCTCATTCCATACTGTGTTAAGGAAATAGCTTTTATTTTTATAGGATAAGATCTCCCATTCTTATGCCTATTTCCATAAAACTAGCAGGCTCAATAGTATTTTACTTCCCCAGTTTCATGTCAACAGCTGAAATACAATATTAAAAGTAAGAAGTGCACACTGAAATTTAGCTATTAATTTTCACAGAACCAAGGATTCACTAAAGCTGGCAGTCACACCTGAAGAGTGTCTAGTTCAACCCTGGCTCAGACCTGGGTCAGCTACAGAAGGCTGCCCAGAGTCATGCTTTGCTAACTTTTAAGTATCTTCAAGAACAGAAAGTCTACAAATGCTCTCAACAACCCTCTCCAGCGTTCAATCACTCTTGGAATGATAGTAGTAATAGTAATAATAATAAAAAAATAATAATAATAATATTGTTATTATTATTATTATCTTATCTTATCTTTAAACAGAGCTTCATGTGTTTCAGTTTGTGCCCACTGCCCCTTTTGTGCTCTCACCAGCAAGCACTGAGAAGAGTCTGTCTCTGACATCTTCACTCCCTCACTTAAGATACATACATGAATAAGATCTCTCTTCAGGCTAAGCAGCGCCAGCTCTCAGCTTCTCTTTGCATGACTGATGTGGTCCTTCACTGGACTCATTCCAGCATGTCCATGTCTCTCCTGCCCTGAGAAACTCACCACTGAACCCACCACTCCAGATGCATCTCACCAGTGCTGAGTAGAGAGGAAGGACCACCTCAGCCCATGAAGCTGTTGGCCTTCTTTGCTGCAAGGACACCTTGCTGGTTGTTGTAGTTTAACCCCAAACAGCATAAGCACCATGCAGCTATTCACTCACTGCTTCCCCCTTAGCCCTGAAGGGATGTGGAGGAGAATCAGAAGAACAAAAGGTAAAAACTCACGGGCTGAGACAAGGACAGGATGGGATAACTCACCAATTACAGTCATGGGCAAAACAGACTCGACTTGGGGAAAAAATTAATTTAATTTGTTACCAATCAAATTGGAGTAGGATAATGAGAAAAAGAAACAAATCTTAAAAACACCTTTCCCCCATTTCTGCCTTCCTCCTGGGCTCAACTTCACTCCCAATTTCTCTACCTCCTCCCAACTAGCAGCTTCTCACAGGAGCCATCCCTGTAGACCCTCCCCCACTACCAAAACCCCACCGTACAAACCCAGTACACTGGTTTATGGTCAACTTTTTGTCCACAAGGACCCCCCAGGACTTTTTCTGTCAGGCTGTTTTTCAGCTGGTCAGCCCCCAGCACACAAGGGGTTGTTCCTCCTCAGGTGCAGGGCTTGCCACTTTCCTTTTTTTATGAAGGTCCCTGTAAGCTCATTTCTCTATCCTGCCCAGGCCCCTCAGAACAGCACCCCATGCACAGTTTTGATAAAATATCTTATTTAAGGAAACAAATGTAAGGATTTCTCAATTTTCATTTTAATTCCCTAATGAACCCTTAGACAAATGTCAGTCTTAAAGATATCCAAACAAATCCCTGAGGCAATTAAAAAAAAAGTTATTGTGAATATTCACATGTAGACTAATGGATCGGTTGTTGGAATCTAAGCAAGAAGTTTCCAAACTTATGAACCACACTGTTTACAGGAAGTTTCCAGGATAGAATCATCTAGGTTGGAAGAGACATTTAAGATCATCAAGTCTAACCAGAACCTAACCCTGCACACTCCACCACTATACCATGACCCTAAGTATCACTTCTACACTTATTTGAATACTTCCAGGGACGATCACTTCCCTGGGCAGCTTGTTGCAGTGCTTGACAACCCTTTAGATGAAGAAATTTTTCTAATACCCCAGATGTCTAGCTTGGAATAAAATCTCTCTCATATACGCTTGAGAAATCAGACACTGTCAATAATGTAGTTTTCAAAAGATGACTACTTTGATTCAGTTCTAGCTGATCAGTATGACCTGAACAGTAGTGTGATCAGTATTAGATGATACAGTATTAGCTGACACAGTGCTAGCTGATCAAAAATTACTAGAAACAAATCTTCAGTCACTGAATTTGGCATGCAAACTCAACATTACAATCCCAAATATGGACAGGTGAATACCCAACATAGCATCACTAAAGCAAAACATTAACAGTTCCATAACCAAAACACTTTCATTTAAATCTATTTCCACAAAAGAATCCCTACACAAAACCATGAATAATGAAAATTACTTGTCAAAATAAAAGGCAGGTCTCTACAATGATCTCTATCACATGGTTCATTGTCTAGCATTAATTAGCTACAGTCAGCTTGGTATTGTCTTTTGTTTTCCACTGAGGCAACACCTAACAAGAAGCAGTTTGTCTAAAAGTACAATCAACAGGTTAGGTTAACCTCCTACCACTGCTGTTCACATTGGAGAGCTACGATGCTGTGCCCTGACTTCATGGCTCTTGACAGCACAGGTATCACAAATGAAGAGCTGCATGAAGAACTGAAATGGTAGGTCTTTACTGTTTGTTAGCAAGGGATCAGTGCCAATCAATTAACGATTTAATTACTTAGACCAATTAAGATAATGAATAACAGAAAGCCTACAATCAATTAGGTTTATCCAAACTTTCTATTTTTAGGATAGGACCCTGAGAATTAGATTCTACTTACAGGTATTTACTGAAAGTGTGAAGGTTGTGCTACTTCAGTCTCAGAAAAATAGAACAGAATCAATTAAACACAAGGGTTGCACTACAAAACCAAAAAAAAAGCCATAGTCTAGTGCTGGGAAAGTACATTAAATTTTAGTAAAATGACAATCCTTAAAATTCCTTGCAGAGCTAAAACTTCTTTTATTTTTAATAGAGGAAAATAAATTGAATACTTGTGCACAATTACACTCTTTGAAAAGATCTGTCTAGTCTTGAGAGATAAAAAATTACAGTTTGGCTTCTTTTTATATCATTAATGAGAGCTCACCCTTTCTTCATTGAACGTACTGAAAGATCAGCAGAAAGTAAGTCTTGTCTGTCTCACTGCTTGTCAGATCATACAACACAGATACCACTGAAAGGATCTTTGTCATTTGTGGAAACAGTCTGGTCAAGCAAAAACACTTCTAAATATCAAAAACCAGAAATAAAGTGAAAAAGCCTGTGCATTTGAACATGAAGAAAGCAAAGCCGCTACTGCTTGAGCTTTATGTTGTAATGCTACTTTGCTGACCTCTAATGAGTCTCTGCAACTTAGATGAAATTTCTTTGATGAATTTTTGAGTCTATTATTTCCACATTGCTGCTCCTGCTTTGTTTCTACTTTGTGATGCGTAACTGACAACGTTTCTGTACCAGATTCCACTGACATTTATGAAAACTGGTGCTTACTTTTGACATTAAGAGGGAAGTGGAGAAGCTAACGAGAGGAAGAATAAACACAGCTGAAGGGGAAAAGGGATGCACCCAAAGAAACAGAAAGGGTAAAAGAAAGATACAGGAAATCTGAATTGCTGAACTAACTGGGGCTCACAGGAGATTCACAGCACAGCAGAAGAGGAGGGTCACTTGGGTGCCACAGAACATGCAGCAGGCAGTGAGGGACAAAGTTCAGGTAGGACCTGTCACTGGGCATTACAGGTGCGCAGCAACCCCTCTGCATCCCACCCAGGCCACCAGAAGAGCACTCCCTCACAGCTATCAGCACACCATCCCCAAGCAGAAGACATCCCCTGTTGACCTCTATCTCCAGTCAGAAATCACTCCCAAGCTGCCAGAAGAAAACTGTACCATAGACTGTAAGAGGCATAATCACCCAAGTAGTACAGGTGTAGGGACAGTACAGACTTTGCCCTAAAGGACAGGCAGAACTTGGAGATGAGTACTCAGATCATGATGAAGAAGAAGGCTGGAGCACCAACACTATTCTTAGACCATAGACTCTGCTGTCTTTGTGCAACTTAGGGTATTTTGGCAGAAAAAAAAGGAAAACACATTAATTATCAGAGAAAT